>JARLTB010000254.1:3427500-4002500 GCA_030141615.1 Unio pictorum
GCGTTGGCCAAATCTATTACAAGTTGATCCTGGCAAGGAATTTCAGGGTGTGGTTCTATCAGCGTTGAAGAATCATAATACCGCGTTACGACGAGGGCATACTGCATTACATTGTTATCAGGCAATTGTTGAACGATTTAAATGGACGCTTGCTGAGCGGTTATTTGGATATCAATACGCGAAGGAATTTATTCAACATAAACGATCTCGTGAATGGGTTAAGAGATTACCAGCTGTGATTACTGCGTTGAATAACGAGATTACTCGAACAATCAACATGAAACCTAACAACGCCATTAAAAAGAAGTATATACCCATACAACCGCAAAAAGATTTTTCAAAAGAACCAATTCTCGGTAATGTCACTGTGAGGTATTTATATGAAACAGGAGAGCTCAAAGGTGGCAAAAAAGGGCTACTGATCCTATTTGGAGTGTCACCGCGCATAAAATATCCGGTATAACACGATTCACGGGTAGACCACAAATCTATAAACTGGATTCAACTGCTCCTCAGCAAGTATTTACTCGACCACAACTACAAGTGATACCCGAGGATACTCAATTACCACCGCGTTGTCTTAGCTAGCACCTCTTCGTCTGTTGCACTCAAGACAAATCAGCATCACATTATCCCTGGTATGGCCTACGCTGCTATCTCTTCTGTCTACGGTAAATTGTGGAGGATCCGACCAGCACCAACGCATTATACAATTGCGACTCGCGCAGTGATTATTCTGTTGTTGCTTCAGTGTAGTTATTAATTCAGCATCAATGTCAAATTCTCTGTTATTTTTTTATCCTGTTGTTTATAACTATATAGATTTTTCTGATTATGTACTTGACGCTGTCAATATCATTGATTGTAGTGTCGTTATCGTTTAAAACAACTCTTCGAAGCTGATTTATTCATCGTACTCTGGACACTGCGAGATAAAGTAAATTCGACCACTCGATGTGATTATCCACTATCCAAACAATTGTATCGGATATAGTCAATCCTTGTGAAGAATGTATCGTCCCTGCGTATCCTAGCATCCACGGGGATTTATCAGCGCGTAATGCATCTTCGACGACGCTGATATCAACCAACACAATATTATTTAACACTAAATTCTGCTTTTCACGCTGTCCTGGAATATCAACTTCAATATTTTGTTTTCGTGTATCCGAAGGCCTATAACATAACGGTACTGGAAGTGTTGTAAATGTTTTTTATGCGTTTCAAATAACTTCATCTGAAGTGTGTCTCTGACTATTTTTCTACTTGCGATTATCAAATCGTTTGGTCTCCACGCCTCCCAAAAATCATTAATGGGAGTTTCCCGAAATTATTTCACGCGCTATCTCACATTGGATTCTATCCGGTTGTAATCTGATTAGTTTCTTGAACTCGCGTAATTGTTCATCAAGTCCTCTATGATCGGTGTTAATTTCTTCGTAATAGTCTACGAAATTCTTTAGCCAATCTTTTGGGGATAAACCGACAAATGGTGGTGGTTGGCCATGATCGCCGCCCATGACGACCTTTGTATTCGCGTGCAATAACCACTCGAGAAACTTTTGTAATACATCTAATGACACCGTGCATATCTCATCCCAAATTATGACGCCGGGGATAGATTTCTCACCCATTCGACAGGAGTCCATTCGTCGCTTTTCCATTGAAAGAAACTATGATAAGTACAAGCATTAACCTCTCGTTGTTTCATCTCTCTGGCAAGTATGTGTGTCGGTGTTAACACAATCATGTTTAATTAGCCACGAAATAATTCAATCGCGCGAGTCGTTTTTCCTGACCCGCCACAACCGTTTAAATAAACTGTTTTATATCTACATACAGGATCAGATACCTGCGGTACGTTAGATAGTTCTGAACACTGATTGCTTTTCAAGTATTTATCCTCAATCGTAACATCTGCTGATTTTGAATAATCACAAGGTATTTCCCGCTTAATTCTCCATGATCCCCAACTCTCGTCGGAATTGATGAATTCAGCTACTGCATTGCTGTGTTTCGCGTCTATGTAAAATGAATCAGTGGCGACTCTAACTGCGGTCTCAGGCAATTTATTTATCATCGAAAATAAATTGATAGAAGCATAAGCTAGTATAGATGCTCTCAAATGTGTATACTGAAGACTGTGTCCATCGCTGTAAGTAACAATTGTACCTAATTTGGTTCCATCGGACAAGAAAGCGTCTTTATGATCCACGTATATACCCTTAGATGTTACATCCACGATTATAAAATCGTATTCAGCATCATCTATAATCAATCGTGAAGAATATCTTGTATTGTCGTATTTTCCACCTTGAGTGAATTTACCAATTATTCTTCTACCGAGATCTTTTGCATCGTTGTTTCTGATTTCATTCATGATATATTCTTCGTTGAGATCGGGAAACTGTTTTCGGTGTTCACTGATTATACTATCTATATCAGGTAGTGGTGGTAACCAGACTTCAGTCTGTGCTCGATATGATATAATTGCTTCACTGACAATCAGCGATATAAGCATGCTACAATCGGTCATATACCGTAACAGCACTATTGGCATCCAATGTGTTTCCGACATATGTCTACCAATCCAGACATAACAACACGGACGAAGTCCTTTTGCCAATTCAAATGATACCACACAAGCGAATCCGGTTAAATCAAAATGTGGCAGTGGTCCATTAATCGCAACACGTGCCATCTCATGGGTGGGATGTCCAAATCGCTTGAAGTATTTAGCGCATTCTCCGTACCCGAGAAAACTCCCGGTATAACACGCGATTATATCAACCGAAAAAATGGTTTTGGGGTCGTGTTTTGTATTTCATAATCCACCGTGATTATATTCAATGCAACTTGATTTGATGTCCGTGAGAAATTCAGCTCGTGTTGGTTTCCACTAGTTTCTCTTTCTCGCAAAATGAGCTGCAACCGACGAAATTGTAAAGCAATTTGTTAGTAATTGTTCTTCGTCGAAACTCTTCACGAAACTACTAGCTAGTTTTTTCATCTTGTCATGGAGGGCTTCGGTACGGTATAATTCTCCATTGGGTCTTACAAACTGATCGAATCCACCCTCGGGTTTTCAGCACTATGAAGTAACCACACTGACACCGGATCGTTTTTACTCAACTGGTAAATAGGATCGAACAATTTTTTCTCAGAGAATTCTGGAGTGGAAAATTCCTCGAGTATATATTTTATGGTTCTATCCCGCGGGAATATTGTTACTGCAGGCGTCCATGCGTGTTTGTTATGATCAATAATTTTGATTGGGGCTCCTTTTGATTTATATCTTGATTCGTGTAATATCTTACCTGTTATCGTCGCTACGGTTACTGGGAATCTTAATAATGTTTCTAATTTGGCTATATCCTGAATTGATGCTCCGTTCTTGTTAATTGTTAATTCCCACTTATTTATTTTTTGGCGTCTTAAATCAGTCAATTTGTTTCCCCGGGATGCATTTGGGAAGTGTTTCTAATATTCGTTCTGCTACACAATTTACCCTTGATGAAGTCGATGACGAAGTCGATGATGAAGTCATCAATGACAGTCTCATGGTTTTTAGTTTTTCAATATTCGGTTTATCATTTAACTGATATATCCCATAAACAACTGCTGTTACAGGATAAGATCTTTCGTAGTACGTTCTGTCAATTTCAGTCAGAATTCCTGGTTTGGAATCTCGACTCACAGTGACAGTTCTTTTATCCTTAAAGATGGGTTCAAATTTATGCCTGATAATCCAATCTCCAGTGTCTGAACGAATAATGAATTTTATTCTAAAAAAATACTTTTTCCGCTTAAGATGTGAAATTATCTTTGCTGCGTTTTCGTCATTCAGGGTAGCATCAACGCTACCATGAATTCGAAATGTTGACCAACAGTGAGATGCTCCATCACGCTTGAATTCATTAAAACAATCGCTAATTTTACTTATCATGGTTCTATCACTTATTAGACTCTTTGGTTTATCAGAGACTCTATCGAGATTGAATTTAGTATTTTTCCAAGGTGTAATTTTCAATAATCTCTCGAACTCCTTCATGTTATAATTAAAACAAGTATTTAAATAGAGAATTTATTATATAATGAATCATTGTAAATGGCTTATGATTGGATCAGTAACCCCGTGTAACAAATCATGTAGAAAGGAGTTATGTGGGTTTCATGTGCAAAGTATCCGTGGGGGGAGTTATGGCCCGCTACCCTGCTTACGATGTGGGATAGGGGTGAGAGGAATATCACAATTATGTCTTGGTTGTGGTGGTAAAAGATACAGAGAGTTGAAGCGTTATTATTATAAGAAAATCAAAAACTCCATCAATGACTATACCACTGACAGCATCCTTGACAGAGTCAACGACAAAGTCATTAGAACCCACATTGAGAGATTTCCAAATGTAATTATTCAACCAAACAATGAATTAGACAAACAATAATATAGTATATAAATGAACCAAGAATTTCAACCACATCCCGTGATTCCAAACTATGAAGCTTCCCCTGATGGTACTGTCAGATACTGCAGATTGAAGAAACCGGTTGGTTCTGACAATGGTATGGGATATTTGAAGTTTATCACTGGAGGGAAAACTTATCTTAATCATAGAATCGTATACGAGTGTTTCCATGGATTGATCGAAGATGGTTTTGTTATCGATCACATTGATTCTAATCCAAGGAATAATTCTTAGAATAATCTAGAAGCTATTTCTCAAAGTGAGATTTTAAAACGAGGAAAGACCAGTACTTATAAATCAATTGGGAGAAGACCCATAAAATCATTTAATACAGTAACTAACGAAGAGATTATATTTAAGTCTATGAATGAAGCCGGTAGATATTTCGATATTTGTGAATCCTCAATATGGTTTGTAGGAAAGGGAAGAACCCGATCAGCGATTACCAAAAGGAATGGACAAAAAATTCAATTTATTTATGCATAAAATCTGATTGACTTACAAAAAATAAATAAATCTACTATTTTTTTGACTGATTTTGATCGATTTTTGACTGATTTTGGTCGATTTTTCACTGATTTTCAGTGGAATTCAGTCGGGTAAAGTAGTCGATTTTGCATGGGATTTCTCGTAGACTTTTTCATGAAAATCACTTTTTGCGATATTGTTTTTCATTTTATCGTTAAAAACCAGTCAAAATCAGACAAAAAACAACAAAAACAGACAAAATCAATCAAAAAACACCAAAATATTGCGGTGGTCTCAGTCGGGTAAAGTAGTCGATTTTGCATGGGATTTCTCGTTGACTTTTTCACAAAAAATGACTTTCGTATGCCTGATTATATTTTGGCATTATTCTATATAGTATAAACGGAGATAACTCGTCAGGGTATATCGCCATATGAAATAGTTATCTCCCTTAGATTGTGTCACCGTTTTTGATGGATTATCTTCTGATTGGCTGTTATAATTATCACGATTCTCAACGGAGATAATCAATTATCGGTTTTTATAGGAAAACGAATCAAATACGAACTGTTTAGAAACAACTATATTCTTTTCTTAGTGTTTTTCTAATATTCAGTCTTGCTTAAATGCTTCTTATAATCATTATTAAGCACACAAAAGATATAGCGATCACACACCTTTGTGTTCAACTTTCATCTATAACCAGCTTATATACTATATCGTCTGTGTTATTATTGGGCTTTAGCGTCGAAGCTCATATGTGACCAATTCATACAACTCATACACTATTCCACGGTGTGTGGGTACTTTTTGTATCCATACAACCTGGGAATTTTGTTCTGGGTTGTATGAATTAGGTCCGTATGAATGTAGACCCGCCCATCATCCCATCCCATCATTCATTTCAGCCCATCATTTCATCCATCATATCATCCCATCATTCATTGTATATGCCATCCCATTGTATATACCATCCCATCATTCATAGTAAATACCATCCCATTGTATATACCATCCCATCATTCATTGTTCCCCTAAGCATATCTTCCTTGGTTTCTAACCCGTTATTTGACGAGTTAGGTCCCTCATGAAGGGGGAATATGCTTTGTGGTGTATGATATGGACGTCGGAATAAACAGTAACGTAGATTTAGCTTTCCATCACATTTGGGTAATTATCAGCCAAACAAACTGTCATAGGGTCTCATTTCAAAGAGAGAAAATCATTCATTGTAAATATCATAAACTCAGTGCATATAACCATCTACCATTCATTGTAAATATCATAAAAAAATACTGTATATATCATAAACTCACTGTATATAACCATCTACCGTTCATTGTAAATATCATAAAAAATACTCACTGTAATACATCTACCATTCATTGTTCAACCATCTACCATTCATTGTATATACCATAAACAACTCTCAAAGAAAGAACCCTATGAAGGACATAAGGGCTTAATAAGGAACCAAATGAATGAATAACCGCTTATCACGATTACTGTTTATTTTTGAAAAAAATATATCAATGTATTTTTGTATTAGACATATATTATATAATTATATATGAACTCTGAAGATATTGATGAAATTATAACTGAAATATTAAATCTAAAATCCCTAAAAAAAATATCATCGTCAGATGGTTTAGATTGCGATACAATCCTCTCTGATTATCAGGATATTAATTTCGCTTCTATGCATAATAAATACGTATTATCAAAGAAATATTCTTTGATAAAAAAGATCCAGAATTCTCTCCGTGATACCCTTACACAATGTAACGATATTAATGTGTTTGTCCGCTTATTTACCATCGTAGAAAGAGTTAGAGGAGAACTAGGCCAACAATATGAAATCATAAAGCAGGTTAATGCAAAAATTAGAAATATACGGACATTAATAAATGAACACGAAGAAAAACTGCTAGATAACGACCAAGTGATTGCATGAATTTCCATGTTTTCCTCACCACTAGTTGTATGACATGTATAACGCGTAGTAAAATTCTCGCCATAAATACACCACTGCAGATGTTGCATTCCGCTATAAGCTTGTAACTGCAAAGTAAAATTTGTACTATAAATAACCATGGACTGCAATACAATGGAAAGGTATGTGCGCACAACTGTATAATCAATACTGGCTTGATTAAACAACACTGGAGTAAATTGACACGATGAAAAACATTTTAGCGACTAGTTTTGTTTTGGTTTTTTTTTCATTGACACTTGAGTTAAATAGTCAATGCCTTTTAAATGAATCAATTACTCTTTCCATTTGAAATTCTTTGGATTTTCATGTATGATGACAAAATCACTACATGAAAATCTCTTCGAGATTCAAATTGGAAGATTGTTTACGATTTCAATAATGGTAAATGAAGCATTAACCACTCGATTAGCGAGAGAGAGAGAGAGAGAGAGAGAGAGAGAGAGAGAGAGAGAGAGAGAGAGAGAGAGAGAGAGAGAGAGAGAGAGAGAGAGACAGACAGACAGACAGAGAGAGAGAGACAGAGAGAGAGAGAGAGACAGACAGACAGACAGACAGAGAGACAGAGAGAGAGAGAGGGAGAGACAGACAGACAGAGAGAGAGAGACAGAGAGAGAGAGAGAGAGAGAGAGAGACAGAGAGAGACAGAGACAGACAGACAGACAGAGAGAGAGACAGAGAGACTGGCGGCTATCAAAAATATATACCTGTCCGTGATTCTGTCAGGAATAAACTGCAAGCTAGACAGAATTTACAAACTGACTTTTCTGTGGGATCTGAAGAGTTGTTTAAACCAATAACCGCAGTAACTAAAGGGGTAATATCAGCTATATACGGAGATATCCCCGAGGAAGAAAAAAGAAAAAGACGCCTCTTCTTACTACACTTGAACAAATTGCACAACAAACCGGACAAACAAGAGAAGCTTTAACAACACTTCCTGGTAATATAATAACTGCCGCGACACAACAACGGGGTAAAGTTACTAAAGAAAAGAGTATTTCTTTAGCGAACAAATTTACTGAAGAGGCTAAAAAATTAATAAAACAAAAAGACTATCACGCTTTAAGAGATTTGATTATTGACGGTTTTAATTCAAGAGAGGAGTATTTAAAGGACGAGTATAAAGACGATAAAATATCGTTCGATGACTGGTTTGATGAAGTGTATAAAATCAATAAAGATATTTATTTTTTAGATAAAAGGAGGAAGGAGTATAGAGACTTCGAAAAAGAATTTGATGATGACATAAAGTATGAACGACAACTAGAAAGAAAACGCCAAACACCAACACCAAGACAAAAAAAAAAAACAAAAAGAACCTCAATGGGATGATGATGATAATCCTTTTGGGCGTTTACAATATGATGATGATGCACATGGTGTAACCGGGAAGGGATTTTCTGAATCTCGAAGAGATTCCACGGGGGTATCAGGTAAGGGTCCTGTTAGTTGTCCTGGTAATGTTCTTGGTGATATAGCACGATTAGAAATACTCATCGGAGGAAAACGAGCTGGAAATAACTCACCGGAAATAATTAATGAAGCGGCCGATATCTGCAGGCGGTTATTTCAAGGTAGCATCATGGATATTGGTATATATCGAGATTTCATTGGCGAATTAGTGGAAAATCCTACGGATTTTCACCAGCATGGTTACCACAGCGACTAATCTGATGACGAAGTCGAAAATACTTTGGATTGGAAATCGTTTACGATTTCGACATTAGATAAATATCATTTAAATAAGATGATCATACACTACAACCATGATAAACCAACCAGTGTCTATGTAGTAAACTCGCGGTTTCCAGTTTATAGAACATACTATGGTGATGGTCTCGGTAATACAATTGCAGGGTTATTTGCAAGAATGGCTCCAAAACTGGCGCCGCTAGCAAAACAGTTATCGATGAAAGCCATGGATGTTATTCGTGATAAGGGTATTAGCGCCGTTGGAGATGCTGCCGGAAAAGCATTTTTGGCCGCTCGGGATAAACTAACAGCGCTAGTTCGACGGCGAAAGAAACCGGGACCACTACCATCTACAGCGGAAATGCCTACGCCGGTTAGTAAAATAATAAATAACACAGTGGATCAAAAACTAGCGTCACTGGCGACTCCGTTATACACCAACGACCAAAGCAACATCGCGAATATGATAGCGGGAAGTGGCTTAAAAAAACCACGACGACGTCGATGATTTAGACGCTGATAAATATAATAAAATGTTCAAAATGTCACCTGATCCAGCATCAACATCTGGATGTGCGCAAGGATGATTCTGTACGCGATTATCAATACTATGCATATCACGCAATACAATCAGATAGCTAGTCGAACAAGAATTGAACTTCAAGTTCATGATACCAGTAAATACTTTTTGCCTTGTGAAGCGTTTATTGAAGTAGAAGGAGAAATTGTAACAGCTGCTGATACTCTTGCTGTACCAGCACCGTATCCAGCTGGTACTCAAGTTGGATTTGTCAATAATGGTATCATGGCGTTTTTTGATAGTGCAAAATATCTCATCGATGGAAAAGAGATTGAGTCGATAGATCGTGATGTTGATGTAGCTACAACAATAATCGGGCTAGCAAGATATTCCGATGATTATACAAGATCGGCAGGTCCTTCTATGATGTTTGCAAAGGATGGTAGGGATAAAGCTAGAAAAAAATCCATTTATTTTCAGACAACCAAAGAATCGTGTTGCTGACCCTGCTAATAATGATGAAGTCGAGGATATGATTATAAACCATGAGCCTGATTTCAACTTAGGAGCTGCGACACCTATGTCAATGTTGGAAGGAGCGCATAGATCATTTTCATGCGTGATTCCACTTCATCATATATTTGGATTCTGAAGAAATGTTCGAAAAGTTATTTATGGAGCAAAGCATACAGTAGCACTCGTGCGAAAGGGTACTGACGATGACGCAATTTGGAGGATTCCAGCAGATCCCGCACATCCAGATGTTGATGCTGGTAAAGTTAATTTAACAAAACTATCAGTTGTGGATACCAGTGTTGACTCCATCAATTACCGCAGAAGAACGATTACTATCATTTATGGACCAAGGAGGAAAATCACTGATAAGTTGGCTAACAACGACTACAGATGTTAAGCAATCAGCTGTTAATGAGTTATTTACGTGGAACCTAGCATCACAACAAGGCGTTTCAGCACCACGTAATATATTTATTGTATTACAAGATAATGCGCGAGTTGGTTCACAATTACGCAGCCATATGATATTTGATCAACTTAGTATCAGTGACGTCTCACTGAGAATAAACGGTCAGCAAAAACCATCCGAGGATATACATTTTAATTACGGTCAAAACCATATTGCCCACGTGTATCATAGATTGTTGTCATTTATGGCATGCGATCAAAATGTCGATACTGGTTTGCAAATATCACAATATGATTTTAGGAATTTATATCCGATTTATTACTTTTCATTGGAACATCTTGATTTAACAAGACAGTCAGTTGTTGATATACACTTTAGAGCTAATGTAAACCGGACTATTATGGGTCCTGATATGATTGCCAATTATAGAGCGGTTGCTGTCATTCTCAGTGATAAATCAATGCTACTCGAAGGTGTTGGTGGAAGAATGAGAGTGATAGATGCGCCAGTGGAAATCATGTAACAATTAGATTAATCTGTTATTGTATAATGAAATACAGTCATATTAGTGTTGCGTTAACTCCCGGTCAACTCAAAAAATTGCAATCGGAATCGGCTAAAAAATGCGGAACTACAATAACACAGAAACCCAACCAGATGATTGGCGGGGCGAATAAATTGTCGCTGACAACTCGTCAAATAAAACACTTCAATGATGCATTCAAAGATAAAAAAGGCGTTCAGGTTACTCTCTCTGCAACTGCGATCAGCGACATGAAAAAATCAGGTGGTATATTCCCGTTGTTAGCTGCGTTACCAGCGTTGATTTCGGCAGCGGCCCCAGCGGTGGCTAAAGCGGCGGCGTTAGGGGCTGTTGGTACCGCGGCAGGAATGGCACTAAAGAAAGCAACTTGGCGAGGATATAAAAAAGGGAAAGGGTCTAAGACTACCAGGAACCCCGTATTCATGGTACAGCGGAAAAGGTCTAAGACTAGGACCGGTTTACTAGTTGAGGAAACTTCGATTGAAGAATCTTTGACTGAGGAACCTATGGTTCTCATGTCCAATTTTGATTTACTCGATGCTGCTAAAAACTCGCGATTAAAAACTTCAGTGGTGTCTTTATGAAAGATCAGTTGCCGGAACAACCAAACAGCGTTGAAACAGGTATCATTAATCTCGATAACAGCACCGGACCCGGAACCCATTGGGTTGCATACGCGATTGATCCACGTGCAATTGTTTATTTCGATTCATATGGATTAGCACCACCGAAGGAATTTAACAGCTATATAAACCGCTTAAAAACTCCTCGTTGGTATTCTATGCTACCAACACAACAAATGAATGACCCACCAATATGTGGCAGCGAAGTATTAAATGTCCTTGACGCTATTTCAACATCTGGAAAACCACCACATGTTTTCGTAAATGAATACACTAGCAGTGGCTGGCAGTATCGATGATTTTGCAACGAAGAGATTTTAGAGAGAGATTATATAGAATAACATGATTGATATTTGGGGACGACTTCTATTACCGTCAAAGAAACCCGATGGCGTTGCAACCGGTGATATAAAAAAAATAATCGAAGATGAAACAGCTGAGACGTTGAACTTGGCAAGTGTTGATCCTAATGAAATAGTTGTATTTCAAGATCGTCAGGGTAAATTGAAATCTAGTAATGTTTCCCTGGATGATATTTTAGTTAAACAAAGCAGCGTACCCGAAGGCACTATCGCGTTGTTTTCCGATCAGGGTAAACTCAAACCGGGTGTACTTGTGTCAACTATCTTGGAACGAATGAACAATCTTGACAAACCGTTATTAGATTTCCTTGGAAATCCACCGGTGACTACACCGAAGCTCACAACGATAAAAGATTCTATGTTGGAACTAGCAACACTTCAAAGCAAATATGCAGATCACGTTGAAAAATTTACATAATTTCGTAAAAATCTCATTGAGAAATTTTTTGCAACCACGCTGGATACAATTGATATAAAACTTCCTGATATTAAAACATCCATCGATGAGATGAAAAACACCATCGAGGCAATCAGGGAAGATGCAACAAGGATGATAACAATCGTTGAAAAAACAAAAATCCCTCATGCGAAAACCAACCACGTAGTATACACGATCCAACACGGATCATTTGCGTGGACACCCACAAACAACAAATTAGATATCACTGCAACCGTCAAAGGTATTTATCGATTAACACTAGTGACACCAACTCAATTTAATATATCATTGTCGACTTCATCTGGATATCAATGATCATCGACAAGGATACAACTGAACAGTTCACGATAGCATCCACTGATAAAAATTCGGTTAGAATTTCGGTATCATAGTATGTGGAATTTGTAGCAGATTTAAGTAGACAATTAAACCGCTAGAGGTTTCAATTGAAATCGTAAAATGATTTGGAAAAAAAATGTCGTCATCAACGGTACCTTCGGTATCTCAATATTGCTATGATCAGGTCAGAGAATTTCAAACTAGACTCAAAACCCTCGCCGAGGGGTATCAAATAAAAATAAAAAATACCGACGAAGAATCACCGCAATTGATGTTACCGTGTACTCGGTGAGTGGTGTAATCACCGGAGCCGGAATTATACTATCTTCGGTGACAATGATTGCTCCAATAGCTGTTCCAATTTGTATATCCGCGGCGACAACAATCGCGGGAATTATTTCGATTATAACAAAAAAATATCATCATTCAGCCAATGCAAACTGCAAGATTACACGGTTAAATTTCATGTTGTATCAACGGCGTACTCGCAATTGTCCTCGTTGATACATTTATATCCGATAGTGAGTTGTCAGCGATGGTAAGTATTTATGATTCCGCGATATCAAAATTAGAAATACAACATGAATATAATGACAACACCGCAAGAACTACTTCAACGAATAGTGGAGAACACAAACCCGAAAACCAGCATAACCTCAACGATATCAGATAGTAAGTTTTCAAGTGATGGTAAGTATTTATGATTCCGCGATATCAAAATTAGATATACAGCATGAATGTAATAACGATAGCTAATGTAATTATTGCTTTGTCAAATTCATCTGAATACATCAATATACTGTTCAATTTTTAAAATTTAAAAAAACAACAACAACATTTCTCAATCAAAATATTTAACATTACATGTCAGCTGCTGGATTGAATTCGTATTATAATTTTGTTATCGAACTTGTGTTATAACTTTCTTAACTCGTGTTATAAACGAACCTTAGCCTGCCAAAGTAACTGAGAAACAAGAATATATGAACATATAAAAAATGCAAATTGTTGAGATTATTTTTCTTTAAATTTATGTAGCCAAAATGGTGCAATAAATGTTTCAAATCGGAAAGCAAGGTGAAACGTTCCTACAAATGTGTCTGAAATTATGGATAGTGAATCTATATTATCAGGTATAATATAAATATGGACAGTGTAGTTAATTTAATTAATTGACATTCTTAAAGTATGGAAAGGAAATATTTAATTATTGGATATAATGTAAGTATGGACACCAAATCTAATTATCTGATTCATTGTCTATAATTATTCTCCTAGTATGAACAAAATAAGTCTGACATATATAATTGATTCATTGATTTTCCTTTGTTGACGTTGTTTCACTAATTAGGTGTAGAACAGTAAACTTACCGGAACTGGAGATTTTTTTGTGGGCATGCGGAGATAAGGGAGGTAATTTTAGGCGCTACGATCAGTAGCTCCGTTGCAACCGTGAAACCCCCTATAAGAAACAGCATGGTATATAAGCTAACTAATACATGAAAACCAATGACAGAGGTGTGCGATTTTTATTCTTTCGTTTCCTTAATTATGATTATTGACAGTATTTAAAGAAAACCAAATACTTGAAAAAAAAAAGAATTAAATTGTTGTAATACCACCTTTTTAATTCGTTTTATCACAAAACATATACTTAATTATTTCCATTGAGATATGTGTCAGTTAAACAACAACAAAAAAAAATGCCATTCAGTCATCGAAAAATCCCATTGAGATCCGTAACTCTTTCATTACCCGTATACATGACCGCACGAGTTATTCCCCTTAATGCTATATACACATAGTACAAAACAGAACTCAGACATATAGAAATTGAATTCTATGTCCGGTTCGCATTGAAATCGCTGACCGATAATTCCTTCTGCAACAAATCGTACCGAAGTTCTACAAATATCGAAATATCTACCGACTTTATTCATTTATTTAAATACTCTTTCTCCGTTATTTTCTGTATTAAATGATTTTATACATTTTGCATTTTTTTGTATGTTTCCAAGTCCCTCCTCGTTTGGAATTTTCACTTTGTGAAATAGCTTGTAGATTATGTAAAGCATTGTTCTTAGGATTGGAATCAATATGATCAATGACAAGACCATCTTCGATCAATCCATTGTGACGTTCATATATTAGTCTGTGATTAAGATACGATTTCCTTCCAGCAGTAAACACCAAACACCAAATACCATTGTCCCACCCTACTGGTTTCTTCACTCTGCGGTGTCGACAATACCGTCACGAGATGCTTCATAATTGGTAATCACGGGATGTGGTCGAAATTCTTGGTTCATTTATATACTAAATACTATTTGTCTAATTAATTATTTCGTTTAATTATATACTTGGGAATCTATCAATATAGTCTTGAGGCGTTTTTATGATTTTATCCTTGACAGAGTCAAGGATGCTGTCCTTGACGGAATCAGAGTCATTGGCGGAATCAATGACGGAGTTTTTAACGGAATTTTTTATGGAGTTTTTAACAGAATCTTTGATTCGTTTATCATAATAGCGCTTTAACTCTCTGTATCGCTTACCACCACAATTGAGACACATCTGCGATTTTCCTCTCACACCTACCTCACATCGGATACAAGGTAGCGGACCTAATCTTCCACGACGTACACTTTGCAAATGATATCCACATAATTCATTTCTGCATGATTTGTTACAAGCGGTTACTGATCCTATCATAAGCCATTTGCAATGATTCATTATATAATAAATTCTTTATTTAAATACTTGTTTTAATTATAATATGGAGGAGTTCGAGAGATTATCGAAAATTACGCCTTGGAGAAATGTTGAATTCAATCTTGATAGAGTCTCCACTGATGTACCAAAGAGTCTAATAAGTAATAGCAGCATGTTGGGTAAAATCCGTGATAGTTTTAATGAATTCAGACATTTCGAATTGATGGTAGTGTTAATGCTACCATGAACGACGAAAGAGCAGCAGTGATAATCTCACATCTTGACAAGAGAAAGTATGTTTTTTTAGAGTGAAATTCATTATCCGCTAAGAAACGGGGGGATTGGATTATAAGCGACAAATTTGAACCCATCCTGAAAAATAAGAGAACTGTCACTGTGAGTCAGGATTCCAAACCAGGAATTCTGACTGGAATTGACAAACCGTATTACGAGAGATCCTATCCTGTGACCGCGGTTGTTTATGGAATCTATCCGATAAATGATAAACCGAGTATTGAAAAACTAAAACCAATGAAATATTCGTCGTTGAATTGTGTAGCAGAACGAATAATAGAACACTTTACAAATGCGTTGCGTGGATACAAATTGACGGATCTAAGACGCAAAAAAATAAATGAATGTGGATTAACAGTGAAAGAGAGCAGTGCAACAATTCAAAATGTGGCTGCGTTAGAGCGGATACTAAAATTCCCAGTATCCGTAGAGATAGTAACAGGCAAGATATTATGCGACTCGAAATATAAACCAAGAGGATCTCCAATCAAAATTATTGACAATAATGCACACGCTTGGACACCTGCGGTAACAATATTTCCGCGGGATAGAACCATAAAATATCTACCCCCAGAGAACTCTGAGGGAAATTTATTTGATTTTATTTACGAGTCGAGTAAAAACGATCCTGTGTCAATGTGGTTATTTCAGAGTTTTGAAGACGAAGAGGGTAAATTCGTCAATTTGTAAAACCCAATGGCGAATTATATCGTACTGAAGCCCTCCACAACGAGTTGAAAAAACTAGCTAGTGGTTTTTCAACGGAACACGACGAACAATTACTGACAAACTGTTTTACAATACCATCAGTTGCAGCTCATTTCACGAGAAAGAGAAATCTATGGAAACCAACAAGAGCAGAATTTCTCTCAGATATCCAAGATATTTGTGTTGAATATGGCCATGGTGGATTATGGAATACAAAATACGACCCTGAAAGTATTATTTCGGTTGATATGATTGCGTGTTATCCAGGGAGTTTTCATGGGTACGGAGAGTGCTCTGAGTATTTCAAACGATTTGGACATCCCACACATGAGATGACCCGTGTTGCGATTAATGGACCACTGCCTGATTTTGATCTCACCGGATTCGCTCATGTAATATCATTTGAATTGGTTAAAGGACTTCCTCCGTGTTGTTATGCTTGGTTTGGTAGACACATCTCTGAAAAACACTGGATGCCAATAGTGTTATTACGTAATATGATTGATTTTAAAATGCTGACATCGCTGATTGTCAGTTAAGCAATTATATCATATCGAGCGCACACTGAAGTCTGGTTACCACAACCCGATAGTCTAGATAGTATAATCGGCGAAAACCATAAACAATTCCCTGATCTCGACGAAGAATATATCGTGAAATGGTTCAAGAAATCTTTGAAGTTAAAAATAAACAAGCAAAAGAGCTCGGTAGAAGAATAATTGGTAAGTTCACACAAGGTGGAAAATACGACCATAAACGACATTCTTCGCGGTTGATTATAGATGATGCTGAATACGATTTTATAATCGCAGATGTAACATCTAGGGGTATATATGTAAATCGTAAAGACACTTTCTTGTCCGATGGAACCAAATTAGGTAGAATTGTTACTTATAACGACGGAGAAAATCCTGAATATACTTACTTAAGGGTCTATACTGGCCTATGCTTCTATTAATTTACTTTCGATGATAGATAGATAGATAGATAGATAGATAGATAGATAGATAGATAGATAGATAGATAGATAGATAGATAGATAGATAGATAGAACACTCCAAATAGGATCAGTAGCTCTTTTTTTTGTCACCTTCGAGCTCTCCTGGTTCATATAAATATCTTAACAGTGACATTGCCGAGTATTGGTTGTTTTGAAAAATCATTTTTCGGTTTTACAGGTATATACTTCTTTTTAATCGCGTTGTTAGGTTTCATGTTGATTGTTCGAGTAATCGCATTATTCAGTGCGGTAATTAAGCCTGGTAATCTCTTGACCCATTCTGGAGATCGTTTATCCTGAATAAATTCCTTCGCGCATTGATATCCTAATAACCGCTCAGCAAGTGTGCGATTAAATCGTTCAACAATTGCCTAATCGCGATGTAGTGCAGTATGTCCTCGTCTGATAGTGACATTATGATGCTTCATTGTTGATAACACTGCACCCTGAAATTCCTCGCCAGGATCAACTTGTAATAGATTTGGCCAATGCAGAGGACCCCTTCGATAAATCCTTTCAAACGCAGAAGCCGCTTCAGTTGATGATTTTGTCTTTAGCGGCTCTGCTTGTTTATATCGACTCGCAACATCAACTACGGTTAGCGCATAAATGTAAAAACCATCATGCGGCAGAAATAATATATCAGCCTGATGAACTTCATTAGGTGCACTGACATCAAAATGCTAGAAGTTAATTTGTTTAGGCGGTGGTAGATAAATCTGTCATATCGCCTGTTTGGATAACCAATCCGCTGAAGTGGAATTTTTCACCTTTTTGCGGTGTTACCTAGTTTACTGATTGCTGCTTTACCCCTCCAGTATCCTCTTGGAGAATAATAAATAGATTCCATGGTGTTATTAATTACCAGCACCCAACATCAATTTACTTTTCATCGCCGATTTTATCAACCATGAAGCCAATTTTTCTTTGAAGGATTTATCAGTGATAGAATTAATTAATTTTACATCTGCGATATGTCTGTTTTGCAGATTACTACTTTTATACGCAACATCATGAGTATGACCCGCCTTATCAATAGCGTTTATTGGATACTCACCGAGTCGGGGTTGGTTTTGATCATCGAGTCTGATATCGAGTCTGGTCCCGGGTCCACAATAACTATATCCTGGAAGGTGTTTTTCTCCTGGATATTTTGCCCATGGTGTTCCTGGGAGTTTTACTAATTTGGCTGCAATATCACCTCCTCGTTTTTTCAAAAATCATCTGCAGATTTCATAAAAACAAATCTAATTTTTTTTTGTAATACATTGTACACATTTATTTTTAACAGCAAGTGCCGATCTGTTATTATATTCGCATGATTAAAATCGGACCATCTGGAAGTGGCAAGACGCAACTGCTACTTAATTTGAGATGGATGAAATGGGATAAACTATATTTTATTGCTGCTAGTGTAGACGATCAGCGATGTTACGAGGTGATGAGGATATTATTGAGTTTATAACCGATATCGAGGAAGCACCGAGCATTGATAATAGTGATGGAAGTATTAACAATTTAGTCGTATATGATGATGTCATGTTAGACAATCAAAAGAATCCTGCTAGGATATTTTCCAGAGGTAGTCATAAAATTACCGGTGCGATATATATCACTCAACGATACACTCAAATACCAAACATTGATCAGAGATAACTGCAATATTTATGCTGTATTCAACGGAGGTGACACACATACTCTACGAAATATTTGGCAAAATTGGTGCGGCGGTGATAGGGATTATAATCTCTTTAGAAATTTCTTTAGTCATGCTCAGTCAATTCCACATGGATTTGTAACGATAAGTGTGCATGATTCTAGATCAAGATATCGTATCGGACTTGTAATAGTAGTATTTAAGGTTTTATGTGAAACCGGCCACGAAGGGTCATATGTTCACTATTTTACACTACCAATTAGTATGGTAGTGGTTTAGATTTTCCGTGGGGAAAGAATGGTGCCACATCCCCACAGGCATTTATGCATACAAAGTATGCTATTTAATTTGGTCGTCATGTCGCGCCCCTAGAAGGGGCTATCGACATGAATGAGAGACCTAGGGGAGTGGGAATAGAACAGCCACGCACTCAACCCTATCAACCTATCGTAAGCTGCAGTGCTAGAGGTGCAATGGCACCAAATGATGACTAGTGAAAAATGGTTTACACGTATAGTCTTTTGCTGGTGTTGATGTCTGGCCGAGGAAAAAGATCTGCTTTATCAAATTGAGTCCAGTTGTTGCTAGTAGACACCCTTTACCGATATTGTGTAAGCCACCTGTGCAATTGAGTCAATCTTTCAAGTTATTTTTTTTCCTAATCATCCTGACATTCTAATTTTTGTCTAGTACAGAGTGTACATTTGGTGTGTTCCCTATAAATTTTGTAAACTATGTATGTCAAGTGACATGGGTAGGTTGGTCAATGTCAGGTTAAATGGGTTGTTAATTTTGATGGTGGAGAGCCAAAACTGATCAAGTTTGATTTTGAAGAACGAGATTGTCGAATAGAGTTTCTGAGCCAAAAGGAAACTCTGTAAGTATAAATAGCCCTTAAAAGGGCTTTTTGATGGAGTGTTACAGGGTGTAACCGTAGTTCCCTCTTTCTTCTGGCGAATCCTGTGTCCTTCTTGGGTGTCTTGCTTTTGTTGTTGTTCCTCCATCTTGATGTTGTCTCCTCTCGTCGTGTCCATTCCGTGTTCTTCCTTAACAATTTGGAATACTTTGTGCTGTTATTAAAGTAGAGTATACAACCTCATATGACAGCCTATTCTCGCGTTGGTAGTTATTCAACGTAAAATTTTAGTTTTTAGACTAATTAAGGTAATTGTGTGAATTTTTATGCAGCGTGAGCTGTCTCGCTAGATGGTCAGGTTTGACCATCTAAATCATGTTATAGGCCTTAGTTCTTATGGCTTAGTTTATGATGCAGCCTTGTGATGCGGGGCCTGATAGTCTGGGTATTGACAACTTATATTGTTATTAATTTAAGGATCTGACTTAGGGTAAATAACTTTATTTGCAACATTGTGTCGCCGGGCCTGATAGTTTTTGGATGTTGAGACTGCCTCATAATATCTGTTTGAGGCCATAAAGCGGGAGACTCTTTAAATGGTCACGTTTAGACCATAAGGATATCCCGGATTTTTGGGGTTCTAATCTGAATTATAATCATAGTTTAGTTGTATAAATGCTGTCAATGAGGCTGTATATAGGGAGAGTTGTAAGAGCAGACACAAGAGAGGTGGTTTCCGAGACACTTGTTTGTTAATTTTATATTGTTCTATACGTTGTTATTTTGGATATTTCAATGTTTATCTTTCTGCCTGGTAATTTCATTAACGTTACAGCATCCTGTTAGGTTTGATTAGCATAGGTATCATCCGTGGTACGTTTTACCCAGCGTAGTGTAGGTGGGCTCCCTTAACGGAGTAACGGAGTCCCTTCTGATCCTGTACATTCCCACTCCGTGTGGATGTGATTATTTGAAAATACATGTATAAGGTTAAGAACCAGGATTATTGTGTTATTTGGTCCTGGTGTAATTTAATTTTTTAATCTTATATTTTATCGATAAGCCCTGATGTTCTAAGTAATTCTATTATATTTTGAATTGTTTTTTGAGGGTTAGTGTTATTTAATTGAATTACTTCCGGGTATGTACTTGGTGCAGAAATGTTTAGCTGTTTAGATCTAAATATTTTCCTTTCCTTTTGGTTCTTTTTAGAGTTATTAAATATGTGGTGTAAGTCTTCAGGTAGTTTACAGCTGAAGCAATTGATGCTGTGTGGGAAAGGTCCTATATATTTACCAAAGCTGTTGGCCAGTTTTGTTTTTTCCTAGAATTATTCTGTTTATTTTAGTTTGTTCAAAACTGAGTTAAGATGTTTCTATTAACTTCCTTAATGATGTTATGTAAAGTTCTCACTTGTTTGTTTAGTTCCCAATCCTTTCGCCATGTTCGATTGATCATTGAATAGATCAGACTGTAGATTTCAGTCTAACTATACTTTAGCGGCATGTAATTTGGTTCGGAGAGTTTATTTTTAGCCAGTTGGTCTGCTAATTCATTTCCTTTTATGTCTATGTGGGATGGAATCCATAAAAACTCAACGGTTAGTTTTTGAGAGTTGATTAATTTCATGATTTGATTAATTTGTGCAAGGAAATTTTTCCTAGATTTAGTGTTATTATTTTTAATGGAAGTAAGGACGCTAAGCGAGTCACTAATAATCAAAGTCTTGTTTGGTTTGTTATCATGTATCCATTTTAAAGATTCAAGGATGGCCCATAATTCAGCTGTATAAATGGAACTTGATCAAATATTCGGTTGAAATCGTAAAGAGTTTTACCATAACAATTCGTCTCCGCAGCGACATCGGTGCCGGGTCTGTAGCGTGACAAACCGAAACCATTTCTCTTTTTTTTTTGTCTGCCTGAATTGGTTTCGGTTTGTTTGAAATAGTTTCGGTCTTCCACCCTTTTTGCTGCTTAAGTCAATATTGTTTGTCAACTAAATGTGATGTAAGTTAATATTGTTTGTCAACTAAATGTGAGGTAAGTTAATATTATTTGTCCACAAAATTTTGTTTTACTATAAAATACGGCATTAAGTTGATATTAATTTGTCATAGTTCAAGATAAACTGCACGTAAAATAAACTAAAAAAAATATGCATTCATTGTGTAAGCTCCAGACAAAATTAATGGGAAAAAATATGCAAACATTCAAACAGAAAACGATAACTCTCACGAAATGATTTATAATAACTGTTTTGTAACATTAGTGGCATAAACATTTAGATAGAGAAAATAAATCGATTTTGCTGTTGCTGGTTTTCACATCATTTTTAAAACATTCATGGCTGTGTCATGCAAAGGAAACGGAAGCTAAGTGCCGTTTCCTTGGACACAACTGATTTACGATTCCAAATCATATCCACAATGTTTTAATACACATAATCCATTCTCTCTCTCTCTCTCTCTCTCTCTCTCTCTCTCTCTCTCCACACACAAACACACACACATATATATTATATATATATATATATATATATATATATATATATATATATATATATATATATATATATATATATATATATATATATATATATATATGTGTGTGTGTGTGTGTGAAAAGAGAGAGAAAGAGGGGGGGTGGGGGCTTGTATTGTCTTTCTATACAAAGCACTGGAAACAGAACAAAACTTGCACGACAGCTATCTCTTGTTGATGCCTATACGGGTCACCACAAGTAACACCATATATGGCGCAATATTCAGACGTCACCAAAATGGTTGCGCGAGACGCGCGTATGTTGTAGCCCTAGACCAACAGAGCGTAACGAATGTAAACACTCCTAATTGTGTTTGTTTTTCATGTTATAATCAAAAGTATGACACGAAAAGAAGCCTATATTTCTAAGGTTACACACATGTCTTTAATTGTGCCCTTTTTAATATTATTTAAAAATGGATACTTATGCATTAAAGTGTGTACATCTTTTCAAGTAAGTGTTTATTAAAAATCAACCAGGTCTCCTTATCCTTTGCTGAATAAAGTGCGATATGAATACTTTGAAAGTATTTGCATTAAGGGAAGGCATACATTAGTTTTTTTAATTGTGCTTTTTGTGTTTGCGATATGACCTGAAGAGCTCAGTTAACGTTGCAAGAATGAGTAGTATCCATTGCGAAATAGACAGGAAGCCTTGATCGCAGTGTATGGTCAGCGTCAGCAGCTGCCAGAGGAACATGCCATATCGAACTGTATGATGGGTGACTAATTGCTTGATTTGGACTGGTTTATGGCATTATTTAATGCAAAATATCAGAACAAATCCGATAAGATGTATGCTCAATGTAAAAACAATGCATCATGTCAGATTACCTGACTAAATCTTACAAACAAAAATGAAAAAGTATCAATTTGTAAGATGTATTATCTCAAGTTAAGGAAGGTTGGCTTTAATCTGGAATATTAAGTCGTTCTACATCAGTTTATTGCCAATAAATGTCCAGATCTTCCCAATGCCTTTTTGTGTAAAATTTACTTCACTCTCAAATATCTGAGTATTAGCTAACTCTTCATGGCAAATGACCATGTTAACTTCTTGCTACCATTCAAATGACCATGTTAACTTCTTGCTACCATTCAAATGACCATGTTAACTTCTTGCTACCATTCAAATGACCATGTTAACTTCTTGCTACTATTCAAATCACCATGTTAACTTCTTGCTACCATTCAAATGACCATGTTAACTTCTTGCTACCATTCAAATGACCATATTAACTTCTTGCTACCATTCAAATGACCATGTTAACTTCTTGCTACCATTCAAATGACCATGTTAACTTCTTGCTACCATTCAAATGACCATGTTAACTTCTTGCTACCATTCAAATGACCATGTTAACTTCTTGCTACCATTCAAATGACCATGTTAACTTTGTGCTACTATTCAAATGACCATGTTAACTTTGTGCTACTATTCAAATGACCATGTTAACTTCTTGCTACCATTCAAATGACCATGTTAACTTCTTGCTACCATTCAAATGACCATGTTAACTTCTTGCTACCATTCAAATGACCATGTTAACTTCTTGCTACTATTCAAATGACCATGTTAACTTCTTGCTACCATTCAAATGACCATGTTAACTTCTTGCTACCATTCAAATGACCATGTTAACTTCTTGCTACCATTCAAATGACCATGTTAACTTCTTGCTACCATTCAAATGACCATGTTAACTTTGTGGTACTATTCAAATCACCATGTTAACTTCTTGCTACCATTCAAATGACCATGTTAACTTCTTGCTACCATTCAAATGACCATGTTAACTTCTTGCTACCATTCAAATGACCATGTTAACTTCTTGCTACCATTCAAATGACCATGTTAACTTCTTGCTACCGTTCAAATGCAATTGAAAGTAGTGTTACATGAGTGGGCTCTCAAAACCTTTTACATAACTATTCAATATGAGAGAGAGAGAGAGAGAGAGAGAGAGAGAGAGAGAGAGAGAGAGAGAGAGAGAGAGAGAGAGAGAGAGAGAGAGAGAGATTTATGTACCAAAACTTTGCATACGACACCAATACCGCTCGTTGGTAGAAACGTAACCATAAAGCATTGATAACTGTAAATTTATATAAATAGGATGTCAACAATGAAGAAAAACATTACAACATTCACTAACTACGCCATTATAAACAGTACAATTATTATTAACCATACTAGTACTTTTATGCATATTTTTTTTTTTTTTATAATCAGGGCCTGCGCTTCAGCTAGGCGAACTAGGCAATCGCCTATGGCGCTGGGCTAAGGGTTTATTTCATGATGGGCGGGTGGGTGAGGGCGTTAGTGGAAGGGGAGCGCCATATATCTGATCTCGCCTAGGGCACCAAAATGCCGTGCACCGGCGTTGATTTTAATGGTGCTTTATCTCTCACTACACAAGGCTTTATCTCTCACTACACAAGTTATAATAAAAAATGTCAGCTAGTTAGACTATTTTTATATTTTGCGTAGATGTAAAAAATATCAAGCTTGTGTAGAAGTCGGCGCGTACCGTGAAACTTCAACAAAGCTTCTAAAAATCAGAATTCATCACACTGGTGAAACTTCCAACATCTGTAATTTAAGTCCTACTGTTGAAAACCTGTAGAACAGCAGGACAGTCGAACAACGATTCTAAATCCATATTCTTTCTCCGATAACAATATTCCCCGATGTGGTCATGTTTTCTTTTCTAACCAAATCATTTAGGTGTATGTACTTCCCCCAAGTCGTTTGTTATAAGTACCACGATCATTGCTATCCGCTGTCTCCAATTTAACACGTGCGTTTGCAGTTTCCCATTTGTCATTTAAGACAGTATTTTTAAAATCCTATACAATGATGCAAAAATGATTACATTTTGTGGTATGAATCACCATTTTGCAAGAAAATGACAAGAGTTAAACAATG
This sequence comes from Unio pictorum, assembly GCA_030141615.1. NCBI lineage: Eukaryota > Metazoa > Mollusca > Bivalvia > Unionida > Unionidae > Unio > Unio pictorum. The sequence goes on from JARLTB010000254.1 coordinate 3,452,573, forward strand.
GAGGGGGGGGGGGTGTGTGTTGATCCTCGTGTCTCTTCCCAGCACATACAGCTGGTTTGAGTCGGAAGAGGAACACCGTCATTTCTGAAATGTATATATATAGTGCTGTGGAGCCCTGTCCACCCCATGTATGTAAAATAGTGTATGTTTTCGTGTCTTTAATTTTATTTTGTTTAAATAATTGGCGACGGTTGATCTTTGCTTTGTTTATCAAATTTATAGTAGTTACATTACCCAAAAAGGAAGTTCGATTGATAATACTCTCAATTTCTCTCCTAGTGCCACAGAGCTTAAAGATTTCTTTACAGTCTTGTTCCTTAAACTTAGGATAGTACTCTTTTTCCCTTAGAATTATTAAAATTCCAGGGCCAATTTCCACTCCTGTTTTAACTATTTTATTATATTATATGAAATTATTCCCAGTTGACTTTGCCAAAGTCAAGTTTGTCCATTGTGTGTGCAAAATTGTGTTTTTAGATTGTATGTTTGCATGATGTCATGTTGGACAGCATTAGCTGTCAAATTTTTTATATAAGAGTTATTTCCCTTAGACCTTATAGTATTTAGTGTGATTTGAAAATTTTGAAAAAGCCCATTAAATCAAAAATGCTTTCAAATAGTGCAAAAAATTTTTTATTTAGATAGTTTATGTGTTTATGTTTTCTATTTATTCCTTTGAATGCTGCGGCATTTTTTAAAAAGAATGTCTAGAAGTGATATAATTTATCGTTAGTCTTCGGGTGGTCAAAATCGTTCCAGTCGTAAACATGAAATCTTGAAAATAATTTTGATATAGTTTTGAGTAAACTATTATATTATGGTAAGTTATTCATAAGGCCTTAGTCTCTTTTTGGAAAATTTTAAATATTTAAGCGCCTTAGCACTAAGGAATAATAATTTTCCATTCGCTTTCTTTATGTTTTTACAAAATAAGTGATATTATATAGTAAAAACAAAGCAAGAGTGGCTTGAAAAATGTCTTATATAATTAGGAAGTTTCAGATGTTAGTAAAAATTCTTTGTTGTATTCTTCAAAGGATTTACTAAAGGCTCCTTTGTATTAGTGTAATATTACATAATAGATTGTAGATTGTATATATATATATACATACATACACACACAGACATACATGTACATATATATACACACATATATATATATATACATATACACATATATACACATACACACACACACATATATATATATACCAAGCCCGACATTTACAGATTGTACTAATTGGTGGATGGAATTCCTAAATGGTCACGTGGTCTAGTGTTGGACCGTGAGACAGATGTTTTTATCAAACTAACTTGTTTAGTTCTTCAAGAGTTACAAAGAATATTTGATTCTTTAATGTATATGTATCAAAGTGATTAGTTTTATTTAAAACACTATTTTAATAAGTCAATTATCATATGGGCAAATTGGTCAAATGATTGTTTCAAGTCGCTTAATTGTTAGGTGCTGAAGGATTTGAGTTGGTTGTCAATTAGGAGATAAGAGTCTGTGTGAAGACATCACGTAGTTGCCTCAGGCGTAGGAAATGGATTTTAGTTGGTTGTCAATTAGGAGATAAGAGTCTGTGTGAAGACATCACGTAGTTGACGTGGGAAAATGTTCATATCAGTGACCTGTATTCCTGTTAAAGATTTCACCGTTAGCAGGATTGGAAACTGTAAACATAGTAAAAGTTGAGCTTGGTAGATTAGAAAGGTAATTTGAATATGATAAAAGGTAGTGTAGTTTCTGGTGAGTGCACTTTTACGTGGGAGAGCTAGATTTCTAAAGTATGTTAGGAGTGAGAGAAGAACAGATATGGATACATGTAATTAGTACATTTTATGAGAGAGGAGCTAGGTTTCTAAAGTGTGTAGAGTGATAGAAGAACAAATAAAGGATTTTACATTATCCTAGTACCCAACTTATTTTTCTTAAGTACGTAAAAATGATCTATTCTAGATTGTATGTTAGTATTGTGAAAGCGATATGTGAATTTAGTTAAATTAGGGTATTTTAGACGAAAAGCATCTATTACATCATTTGTTTCTATTAAAAGATTCAATGAAATAACTTGTCTGAAATATTTTTTACGATTTGACCTATCAATCTCTTCTCTACAAGCATTAAAATCCCACATATAATTAGATCTTCATGATTGTAAGATGAAGTATAACTACTGAGATTTTCATAAAATTGTAATTTGTCAATATTTTGAGAAGGAGCGTAAATATTGATTATGTTGGTTTTATGAATTTGTATGTGGATTAGTCTACCACATAAATTTCCAGGAGTTTTCAAAAGATTCCAATTGTTTTGAAAGGATTTATTAATAATAATAAACCCTACTCCTGAATATTTAATAGATGGATTAAAACTGTATATAAAAAGCGCATCAAGTTTATCTTCTATAAAATTTATTGTTTTTTGTTGAATGTTATGTAGCTCTTGTAGTGCTACAATGTCGTAATTAGTGATAATATTAGCAAGTTTTTGAGATTTTTCCAAAGATAATCCTCCTACATTGATGGAGGCTAGTTTTATATTTGAAATCTCAGCCATCATAATTCATGTAGAGAGATAATGAAAGCAAAAGGATTGCAGATAAGTAAAAACATAAAGTATTCTATGAAACAGATAAAAGACACTATTTAGTGTCTAGGTGATAAATCTAACGGACGTACGTTAGATTCTGATTTTTTTAACATCGTGTTTCTTTGATGTTCCAGCACTCTCTCGTCTAACAATTTCGTTAAGGGAGTCTGTTGCTGTGTTGGAAAAACAATGTTTTGTGAATCAGGTGTTAAGACCTCTTCCATGTTTTGCCTCTTTTTGTGAGTTAAAGTGGGTGAAAATGATAAGACTTTCCTTTTTGTATTTCTCTTTCTATTCTCCTTTTTTGGAGTTTTTTTCTCACTTGCAAAATCCTGAATCTCCATCTCGTCATCTTTGCTTGTACTTTCTTCTGATTCTATTTCTATTTCAGTTTTCTTTTCTTTCTCTTTCATTGTTTCTTTTTCTTTCTCTTTCTCTTTCTTTCTTTCTTTTTCTTCTTCCACATTCATGGTCTTTTTCACTACTTCTTCTTTTTCATTTTTGTTTTTGTTTTTGTTTTTATTTTTCTTTGCAGGAGTTTTCATTTCCTGCTCTTCTCCTTTTTCTTTTTGTTTTTCTTTTTCCTTCACTTGGCCTTCATCTTTACTAGATATAGCTGTTGTATCCTAGGGGGCTCTTGTATTTGTTGCTGTTGTTGTTGTTACTATTATTCTATTTCTTTCATTTTGTCTTCTTTTCTTTTTGTTTTCTTTCAAGCTCCAGGCCATTTCTTGTGCAGCAGAGTCATATTCACTTAATTCGTTTGATGAATCAGATTCATATTCATCTTCTGATGTGTTTAGATCCTTAGAATCTTTTATTGACGTTTCCGAGTTGAGTTTTTTGGCTACATTCGCATAAGAAGTTGATGGCTTTACTGTAGTCAAAAGTTGTTGTTGTTGTTCTGAAACTGCTGTTGAAGTGGTATCCACAACAGTGGCTGAGGCAACAGCTGAGGCACCTGAGGTTGAATTCGAGGTGTTCGCATTTTGTGGACACTTCCATTTATCATGTCCAATTCGATTGCAATTGGGACAAGGTCTATTTTCCACACACCCGTAATACCATGTTTGTACACGAAAACCAAAAACTTTGAAAAATTCAGGAACATTTTTTGCTTCTCTAGAATCAATTTTGAGAATAATGTTTCCAGTATGCACTCCCTGAATAGCTTTATATGTCTCTTTCCTTGCATCCAGAACTTTTATTTTGAGTCTTTGCTCAAATCCTTCTATTAGTATCCCCATTGGTAATTCAATGGGAAATTGAGACACTTTAACATCAATAGTCTTTTTTTGCAAAAATTTTGTCAGAGGTGGAGCTTCTCTTACAATAGCCTTAAAAGGTCCAATTTCTATATTGCCTGTTGGCAACAAGCAAAAATTACCTTTAGGGTAAATAAGGTACATTCCTTTCCCAATATGTACAAAAGTATCTATGTCGTCCATATTGACTCCTCTTGCAGTCAATTGAGCCAAAATTACACCTGAATTTGGCCTAATGTTCGCAGAAATATGCGAGAGGTCTATACATTGAGAGAATCCGTTTCTAAAAGCTGTAATCTTTCTCCCTTCCGAATTATCCTCAACATTCATAACAAAATGTCTCTCTAAAATGTTCTCCATTTGTGTTTTGTGAGACATTTTCAAGTTTGAATATATAATACACTATACTAAATAAACACGAAATAGAAAATAGGTAACTAGAGAAAGAAATACAATACAATAAGAAATACAAAGAAAGCGAATGAATCTGAAATTGAAAATTAGGTTAATTTGGAATTAAGCATGATAATGAACTGTCAAAGGAATGTAAAAGTTACATAATACCATAGGTGAAATGACTTACAGTTGTTGAATAGTAAAAAAAACAACCTTCTTGCATCCCATAGAGGGAGAGAAATCTAATTAATCCTTTCACACTGAAACTCATTAGTTCCGCATTTGAATGGTTTTTCTCTAGTATGTATCCATTTACTAACAGGTTCTGTTTCTCAAACTTCCTACATAAGCTGCAGACCGATCACATAATTTGTTTGAGTGTTCGCTAGATGCGTATAAGTTCTTGCGATATCAGAGATATCGAGCTTATGGTATGGTAAACGGCGAAAGATTAATACGATGTGAAGAGAAACCAGAGTAGATGTTCTAGGACGTCCTTGGACGAGTCACATGGTTATTGACACGAGACCTATGTAGTTCTTCTAGCCATCATGAAGCAATGACGTACTAAGGGTCATGGCCGGCCTTAGGCCGATTTGACCCAATCGGGCCAAGCTCTCGCAAGGGCCTAGCGCTTTAGTAATTTTGAAAAATATATCTATGGAAAAAAAGTAATTTTAAAGAGATGGAAGAAATTTTAGTTTAATATCATATAAAACTTATTTAAAAGTTTATTTCCAAATGCCGAGCTGGGGGGGGGGGGGGGGAGAAGGGCACGCGTAAATCCAGAGGGATATATATATATATATATATATATATATATATATATATATATATATATATATATATAATTTTTACTTGATTTGCACCCAGTCCTTCTCGCTCACTGTGATGAGAAAGAGAGTTAACGTGTTCGGGTCAGCAATGGATAGAGTAGCAGTTTTTTCATGAACACAAGATGAAAGCAGAAATAAGTTTGCAAATTCTTGTTATACGGGTTGCTATACGGGTTACAATACGGATTGCTATGCGGGTGCGTTATATAATTTGCTGAAAGATCGGGATTCAAGAGTAAAAACTTTACAAACACATTTTTGGTCATTTTCGAGAAGAATACAATATCTAATGTTTTGGCACCTTAATACCCCTGGAGCCCGGGGCACCCCACCCCCCATCCGCTGTTAGCACGCTAGTGTTCAAAAACGGATAAAAAATCTCGTTCTCAGAGTTAAGAACTCGGACCACCCCAAAAAGCTCTCATTCATAAAGATGTATAAAAAAAGGCTGCACATGCTGAAGGGCGATCTGTCAGGTTTATTTCTGAGATCAATTCAAGTTGGTAGCTGAAGCGGGAGCACACACCGGAACAAGCGAAAACATATGAGAAAGTGTTCTTATTGCTTGGGCAGTATCGACGAATTTCCTTCGGCAAGACCAGAGCAAAGCTCTGCACATGAGAACAATGTTTTTGTTACTCGTCTAGCCCTAAAGTCCAGAACATTATTAGAAACCGACAAGAACACAATTCTTGGGTTGAGAATTTACACAGTTGTTAAAGCGTGAGTTTAGAAAAACAAAGATTGCCTAAGATGACTAAAGTAAAAGTTATACAGGTCATGTATGCGTTCAGCATCGATTATTTCAGTAAGGGGTGTCATTTAAAAAAAAGAATTTGATTGTACATACCTTCCACAACGATTACAATATCAACTTTTTCTCCTAACAGAAACATGGCTAAAAACATCAGGCGATGAGCCCAAGTGCGCGGATCTAACACCCACAGGTTACTCCATCAAGGCGTTCCCCCACCACTCTCGAGTGGAATTGCTGTCATCACAAAATAATTCCATGGTAAAATGTCTTAAACACTCCACAACCTTCAATTTCTACCACAGCGTTTTAAATTTTAAAGCAACAGTTTATATTTAATTTAAGATGAGTAAATGTGCATACATGACCTATTTTATTAAATTTTTTATAGGGTTGATGCGCTATGTTTGTTCTTGTCTACTCGTCCGTCAGATGTGGAGTGGGTTCTTTCTGTACCCGAATCAAGAACTTAGCTCACAGCTTCTTCAGGACAGTTCGCCCGGAGACGACAGCCTATGTGTCGGATAAAACATATGAATGGAAAGAAAAAAGAAAGAAAAAATAGAGCAAACTTTAAATATCAGACGCAAGTATCAAACCTCTCTTCAGTTTCCTTTCGTTTATAATGCGTGTTTATCATGATAAATTTTTTAAATATAGAAATAAATTTAAAAAAAGCAAACAAAAAAAAAAAACCAAAAAAAACAACAGCAACAAAAAACAATACCCCCTTCCCCGCAAAATTAACAAAATGAAGTAAAATAATACACAAAACACATCATATGGAAGGAGGGGAAAACAAAATGAAAATATATTGCATACGACTTGAATCACGTGTATGGATGTCATAGTAAGTAAAGTAATGCACAAAACACATGAAAACAAAATGAAAAGATATTGCATACGACTTGAATCACGTGTATGGATGTCATAGCATTGTGTATGGCTGTATAAATATCGCATTAAATATCGGATTGACAGCATATTTTGACCGCTCCGGTGGCCTAGTGGTTAGAGTGTTCTCCTCAGATGCGGGTTCGAATCCTGGTCGAGTCATACCAAAGACTTTTAAAAAATGGTAGGGCCTACCAATAGTTGCCTCGCTTGGCGCTCAGCATTAAGAGGTTAGTGTTATGACTGGTCGGCCTGGTGTCGAGATAATGTGACTGGGTGGGACATCATGTTACATGTCTGCGGCATGATGCCCCAGTGCTTGACATCACAAGAAACTGTCCCACTAAATACATCGTAGCGATATGACTGAAAAGTTATTCAAGCTACGTTAAAAATTCAAATCACGCACACGGTATGATTTCGTTGGTTGAGTTACTTCCCTTTGACCACTCTCTGTGGTTTGCAAATATTACAAATAGCTACACTTTATTAGTGGATGAGTTACATACTTTAAAAGATTGTATTTATGATCTTAACCAATGTTGTAGCAGGTAAGCAGGAAGTTTTTTGCCGAATGCGATTGGAGATCTAAGGTAGGTTGTAGCGATTTAATGTACGCGTGGACAATATACATGTGGGTGGAATACACGACTCGCTGATTCCAGTAATGCATCGATGAAGTTGTTGTTTCTCATCCAATGGGGAGCAATAAAATATATGATGCTTGACTAGATACCACGCCACGTTTACAGATTTAGTAGTCCAAACTTGAGCAGATAATCGGAGGGTAAGTTTATGGTATAACAATCTCATTCGAAAGAAGAAATCGGATTGTTGTTTCTTTTTAAAATTTGGAATAGTTTGACAGATGGAAAAATATCACTGTCACTGACTGTCTTCATAATTGTATCTCAGATTATCTCATTTTCAGTCATTACTGTTGTAGGTCTGACCGTAACAAGTTAGCTTCAGGTTGTCATTTTTGCCTTGGCTTCAAACTGGGACTAAGTTACTTAATATTTGTTACAGCTGAAAAACATTGATATGGATTGTTGTTGTTGTGGGCCTATTGCCATTTTTCAGCACATTATCAGTTTAAACATGGCGGTTAGTATATCTAGTGGAGAAATAATTGAACCACTGATTAAAGCGAAGCTACTGGCAAGCTTTCTTACTTACCCACATTGGCCAAACCAGAGGCTTGAACCCACTTGGAATGAGGTGAGATGTCAGATCTGTATAACTGCCCAGAGTTCCAGATATGGATAGAAGTAATTAGGAATGCGGCATACCTTTAATAGTAATGGAATTTGCTTCATTGTATTTATGGTTTTATTATTTTCAAAAGATGTTCATGAATAAATAGATGTTTTGTATCATAGAATCTTGACAGTTGTGGTACAGCGTGTTGTGTCAAAACATTTGTATGTGAAAATATGAATGAGTTCTTTCTGAATGATATTGCATGATGTTAAGAGAGAATTATTACTTAGATAAAACAAGTTTGTAATTTCCCAATAAAAAGGACTGACATTCTCATGATGTAAATGATTTTTTTTATGTAAATCTAGAAATGACCTGCATTTATGTCAAGATTTTCATTTGTTTTGCTTTTGATTTTTTCTTCAGAAATTGACAATGGCTACACAAATCTGCTTGTATATTGTAACTGTGACAATTATGATGGTGCTGTATCCACACGGATGTACATCGTATGTACCAAGCCCATTGGACTTTCTTGCTATTCGAGTTTTGAACAGTAAACCCTTATTGGAGGAATTTTTGAAGGACCAAAATTTAAGAGCTGTCTATTACTTCAAAAGAGGTGTGTATAGATGCTTTCTTTAAATTGTACTATCCATATGTAGGAGTGATTTCCCTTACTAGTCATAATATCTGACAAGTGTCCACTAAACATTGATAAACAGTACTGATATGAAAAATCCACATAGGCATGGTTTGTATTACAAAAATGACAACATCATTTGTTTCATATTTTGATAGTTTGTAGTCAGTCTATTTCTTAATTTTAAAACTAACAAAGTATATTTTTATTTCTATTAAAGTACATATTCTTTCCTTTATTTATTAATTGTAAAATTTGAGAATAAGTTATGTATTCAACATAAATTTATGATATCATTTTAAAAAAAAATAATCTAAAGGTCAGTATAGCAACATTAAAATGCTTCATGTTTTGGTAAGAGATGTTGTGATCACTTTGAAAGTAATGACATGGTAATGGGTGAGAGACTTTGTGATCACTTTAAAAGTAATGACATGGTAATGGGTGAGAGACTTTGATCACTTTGAAAGTAATGACATGGTAATTGGTGAGAGATTTTGTGATCACTTTGAAAGTAATGACATGGTAATTGGTGAGAGACTGTGATCACTTTGAAAGTAATGACATGGTAATTGGTGAGACTTTGTGATCACTTTAAAAGTAATGACATGGTAATTGGTGAGAGACTTTGTGATCACTTTGAAAGTAATGACATGATAATTGGTGAGACTTTGTGATCACTTTGAAAGTAATGACATGATAATTGGTGAGACTTTGTGATCACTTTGAAAGTATTGACATGGTAATTGGTGAGAGACTTTGTGATCACTTTGAAAGTATTGACATGGTAATTGGTGAGAGACTTTGTGATCACTTTAAAAGTAATGACATGGTAATTGGTGAGAGACTTTGTGATCGCTTTGAAAGTAATGACATGGTAATTGGTGAGAGACTTTGTGATCGCTTTGAAAGTAATGACATGGTAATTGGTGAGAGACTTTGTGATCACTTTGAAAGTAATGACATGATAATTGGTGAGACTTTGTGATCACTTTGAAAGTAATGACATGATAATTGGTGAGACTTTGTGATCACTTTGAAAGTAATGACATGGTAATTGGTGAGATTTTGTGATCACTTTGAAAGTAATGACATGGTAATTGGTGAGAGATTTTGTGATCACATTGAAAGTAATGACATGGTAATTGGTGAGAGATTTTGTGATCACTTTGAAAGTAATGACATAGTAATTCGTGAGAGACTGTGATAACTTTGAAAGTAATGACATGATAATTGGTGAGACTTTGTGATCATTTTGAAAGTAAAGACATGGTGATTGGTGAGAGACTGTGATCACTTTGAAAGTAATGACATGGTAATTGGTGAGACTTTGTGATCACTTTAAAAGTAATGACATGGTAATTGGTGAGAGACTGTGATCACTTTGAAAGTAATGACATGGTAATTGGTGAGAGATTTTGTGATCACTTTGAAAGTAATGACATGGTAATTGGTGAGAGACTGTGATCACTTTGAAAGTAATGACATGGTAATTGGTGAGACTTTGTGATCACTTTAAAAGTAATGACATGGTAATTGGTGAGAGACTTTGTGATCACTTTGAAAGTAATGACATGATAATTGGTGAGACTTTGTGATCACTTTGAAAGTAATGACATGATAATTGGTGAGACTTTGTGATCACTTTGAAAGTAATGACATGGTAATGGGTGAGAGACTTTGTGATCACTTTAAAAGTAATGACATGGTAATGGGTGAGAGACTTTGATCACTTTGAAAGTAATGACATGGTAATTGGTGAGAGATTTTGTGATCACTTTGAAAGTAATGACATGGTAATTGGTGAGAGACTGTGATCACTTTGAAAGTAATGACATGGTAATTGGTGAGACTTTGTGATCACTTTAAAAGTAATGACATGGTAATTGGTGAGAGACTTTGTGATCACTTTGAAAGTAATGACATGATAATTGGTGAGACTTTGTGATCACTTTGAAAGTAATGACATGATAATTGGTGAGACTTTGTGATCACTTTGAAAGTATTGACATGGTAATTGGTGAGAGACTTTGTGATCACTTTGAAAGTATTGACATGGTAATTGGTGAGAGACTTTGTGATCACTTTAAAAGTAATGACATGGTAATTGGTGAGAGACTTTGTGATCGCTTTGAAAGTAATGACATGGTAATTGGTGAGAGACTTTGTGATCGCTTTGAAAGTAATGACATGGTAATTGGTGAGAGACTTTGTGATCACTTTGAAAGTAATGACATGATAATTGGTGAGACTTTGTGATCACTTTGAAAGTAATGACATGATAATTGGTGAGACTTTGTGATCACTTTGAAAGTAATGACATGGTAATTGGTGAGATTTTGTGATCACTTTGAAAGTAATGACATGGTAATTGGTGAGAGATTTTGTGATCACATTGAAAGTAATGACATGGTAATTGGTGAGAGATTTTGTGATCACTTTGAAAGTAATGACATAGTAATTCGTGAGAGACTGTGATAACTTTGAAAGTAATGACATGATAATTGGTGAGACTTTGTGATCATTTTGAAAGTAAAGACATGGTGATTGGTGAGAGACTGTGATCACTTTGAAAGTAATGACATGGTAATTGGTGAGACTTTGTGATCACTTTAAAAGTAATGACATGGTAATTGGTGAGAGACTGTGATCACTTTGAAAGTAATGACATGGTAATTGGTGAGACTTTGTGATCACTTTAAAAGTAATGACATGGTAATTGGTGAGAGATTTTGTGATCACTTTGAAAGTAATGACATGGTAATTGGTGAGAGACTGTGATCACTTTGAAAGTAATGACATGGTAATTGGTGAGACTTTGTGATCACTTTAAAAGTAATGACATGGTAATTGGTGAGAGACTTTGTGATCACTTTGAAAGTAATGACATGATAATTGGTGAGACTTTGTGATCACTTTGAAAGTAATGACATGATAATTGGTGAGACTTTGTGATCACTTTGAAAGTATTGACATGGTAATTGGTGAGAGACTTTGTGATCACTTTGAAAGTATTGTCATGGTAATTGGTGAGAGACTTTGTGATCACTTTAAAAGTAATGACATGGTAATTGGTGAGAGACTTTGTGATCGCTTTGAAAGTAATGACATGGTAATTGGTGAGAGACTTTGTGATCGCTTTGAAAGTAATGACATGGTAATTGGTGAGAGACTTTGTGATCACTTTGAAAGTAATGACATGATAATTGGTGAGACTTTGTGATCACTTTGAAAGTAATGACATGATAATTGGTGAGACTTTGTGATCACTTTGAAAGTAATGACATGGTAATTGGTGAGATTTTGTGATCACTTTGAAAGTAATGACATGGTAATTGGTGAGAGATTTTGTGATCACATTGAAAGTAATGACATGGTAATTGGTGAGAGATTTTGTGATCACTTTGAAAGTAATGACATAGTAATTCGTGAGAGACTGTGATAACTTTGAAAGTAATGACATGATAATTGGTGAGACTTTGTGATCATTTTGAAAGTAAAGACATGGTGATTGGTGAGAGACTGTGATCACTTTGAAAGTAATGACATGGTAATTGGTGAGACTTTGTGATCACTTTAAAAGTAATGACATGGTAATTGGTGAGACTGTGATCACTTTGAAAGTAATGACATGGTAATTGGTGAGACTTTGTGATCACTTTGAAAGTAATGACATGGTAATTGGTGAGAGATTTTGTGATCACTTTGAAAGTAATGACATGGTAATTGGTGAGAGACTGTGATCACTTTGAAAGTAATGACATGGTAATGGGTGAGAGACTGCAATCACTTTGAAAGTAATGACATGGTAATTGGTGAGAGACTTTGTGATCACTTTAAATGTAATGACATGGTAATTGGTGAGAGACTGTGATCACTTTGAAAGTAATGACATGGTAATTGGTGAGACTTTGTGATCACTTTGAAAGTAATGACATGGTAATTGTTGAGAGACTTTGTGATCACTTTAAAAGTAATGACATGGTAATTGGTGAGAGATTTTGTGATCACATTGAAAGTAATGACATGGTAATGGGTGAGAGACTGTGATCACTTTGAAAGTAATGGCATGGTAATTCATTAGACTGTGTGATCACTTTGAAAGTAATGACATGGTAATTGGTGAGAGACTTTGTGATCACTTTGAAAGTAATGACATGGTAATTGGTGAGAGACTTTGTGATCACTTTAAAAGTAATGACATGGTAATTGGTGAGAGACTTTGTGATCGCTTTAAAAGTAATGACATGGTAATTGGTGGAACCCTGTTTCAGACAAGGCACATCTTCACTCTCAGATTCTGAACATTCTCCTGAATGGAACAGCATGATTTACATAAATGTCATAGAAACTGAAAAGGTTTTTGACAGCCTTCACAGAGAATTCATCTGGAAATTTCATGTGGAATCCCAAAGAAGATGGAGACTGTAATATAATGACTTTACAAATCTTAAAGTGCATGCTTGCCAGCCCATTAATGTCATATGCAATGGGCTGGCAGGCAGTGAAGACTAGCTTACCACCTTAGTCAAGAACCTGTCCAGGGAGGCAGAAGGAGAGGTAGACAGAGAAAAAAGTGGACTGAAAACATCATAGAATGGACCAGGAAGAGTTTTGCGGAGACACAGGCAAAAGCAAATGATTGAGACAAGTGGAGGGAATTGGTCAGATGTTCACCGCACTAGGTCATGAGACTGATGATGATGATGATGATGATGAAAGTGCAAGCTTCTATGCAATAGTCACTAGTGTTGTTCCGATTATAGATTATAATCGATCATCAATTGGTTGAGCAGATAATCGATTGTGAACTCCATAATCAATTGTGTGTAAAGGGAGATTACTTTTTAGGTGTATGCAAAGCACAAAGGTTAGTAAAACTCCCAGCCACTAAAGTTGACCTGAAATTTATTAATTCCCTTCACAACAACAAATTTGAAACCTTATGATTCATAATTAGAAACATATAGTCATTATTACATGTTCAAGTTGTTAAATTGTTGAGTTAATAAATTTAAACATATTTTGTTGATTTGTTTCAGTTAAATTGCAACATCTTTTGTAGTATTTGTAAACAATGACAAACAAGAAAATTATGTCCTTCTATACTTTAAATTATAGACACATCACATGTGAATGAAAGAATTTCGGGGGATTGTAGCTGTATTTCAGTTACATTTGCCTGATCAGCCGTAAAAAGTTGTGTTCATTTAACAAAGTTGTAGAACAAATATAACACACAATGTAATATTATTTTCAGGTTCAAGTATACATGTCATTAATTAAAAAGAGATTACTCCTGTACATTTATAAACATACTGAACTCTTGATCAAAGATGTAACTGTTTAACAAAAATTAAAATTTGCTCTTAGTAACTGATTATAATCAATGATCAGTTGTTTAAGGTGAACCGATTATTGATTATGAATTTCTGACAGATTCCCATCACTAATAGTCACCTCACAGACAGGAAGTCAGCATGACCACATTGGCTAAGCAGGCTGCATCATGTCACCATTTTGTTGCCATAGATTGGCTTATGAAAGAAACAATAGCAACGGAGGAATCCGACTGACCCTCATACTTTTAAGATTTTTACTATACTGATGATCCTCACCTCATATTTATAAGATTTGGACTATGCTGATGATCCTCACCTCATATTTATAAGATTTGGACTATGCTGATGATCCTCACCTCATATTTATAAGATTTGGACTATGCTGATAACATTAAACTGTTCTCCAGTCATTAGAAAGAAATGCAAGAAAAGACAGACTTGACTGAGGCAGTCCAACAGCATGAATTGGAAGTGAACATCAGGAGTTTATGAAAATGAATCAGAAGACAAATATTTACCCCATCATCACCGACAACAATCCCACAGATGAAGTAGACAAGTTCACATATATTTACCAGCAGCAGAGAGGGTGAACAGACCACCCTTTTCGAGCAAAAATAAGGCTTACAGATCATGTTTTCGAGCAAAATAAGGCTTACAGACCACGTTTTCGAACAAAATATAAGGCTTCCAACGAAATCTCATTTAACCAAAAAAAAAGTCTCCATTTTTGCAAAAACGGAGATTTTACGATTTTTTAATCAATTTTGCTCGCAACGATGTGGTCATCCACCCTCTCTGCTGCTAAAGTTTTCAGTTCTGGGTTAATAATTCTTTTACGATTTTAACCGAATATTTGATCCAGTCTGATACGATATCGTGTCCGAGGATCATGCAAATTTATTGTTGCGAATCCGTGCGGAGTCGACTGAGCATGACTAAAGAAATTTTTAAATTGATTGAAGTCCATATCAGAGCACCATGTCTGCCATATATTTCTAAGAGTATGAGTATCAACTCCGTTGAATACAGCAAGAATATTGCAGTTATCTCTGATGACTTTTGGAACCTGAGTGTAGCGTTGAGTGACATATATCACGTCAGTGTTTTTATGCCTGCCTCTGGAAAAGATCCTAGCAGGATTTTTTTGTTTATCTAACATTATATCGTCGTATACGACTAAATTGTTAATATCTCCATCAATATCATCAATACTCGGTGCTTCATCGATATCGGTTATAAATTCAATGGCGTTCTCACCCTTAATTTCTGATGCATTCTCGTTAAAATCCTTTAACACTTCATGCAACATGTGGTATTAAAAAGTTCAGATTTGTTTCTACAAAATCAAAGATTTTACAATTCGGAGATGTTTTAAAAAAAAACGAGGAGGTGATATCGCAGCCAAATTGGCAAAGCTCCCTGGAACCCCATGGGCAAAGTACCCCGGAGAAAAGCACCTTCCAGGATATAGCTACTGTGGACCGGGAACCAGACTTGATATCAGACTCAATGATCAAAATCAGTCCCGACCCGGTGAAGAACCAATAAACGCCATTGATAAGGCCTGTCACCTTCATGATGTTGCTTATAAAAGCAGCAATCTGCAACACAGGCATCTCGCAGATGTGAAATTAATTCATGCGTTAAATGCTATTCCTGATAAATCCTTCAAAGAAAAATTGGCTTCATTTTTGATAAAATCGGCTATGAAAAGGAAATTGATGTTAGGTGCCGGTAATTAATAATATGGAATCAATTTGTTATTCCCCAAGAGGATACTGGAGGGGTACATCAGCAATCCATAAACTCGCTAGCGCTGCAAAAGTGAAAAAAACCACTGCGGCTAATTGGTTATCCAAACAGGCACTATGGCAAATTTATCTACCACCGCCTAAACAAATTCAATTCTCGCATTTTGATGTGACCGCTCCTAATGAAGTTCATCAGGCTGATATATTATTTCTGCCACATGATCGTGGTTACAAATACGCTTTAACCGTAGTTGATATTGCAAGTCGATACAAAGAAGCAGAACCGTTAAAAACAAAATCAGCCACTGAAGTCGCTTCTGCATTTGAAAGGATTTATCGACGAGGTCCTCTGCACTGGCCAAATCTATTGCAGGTTGATCCTGGCAAGGAATTTCAGGGTGCAGTGTTATCTACAATGAAACATCATAATGTCACCATACGACGAGGGCATACTGCGCTACATCGCGATCAGGCCATTGTAGAACGATTTAATCGGACGATTGCTGAGCGGTTATTTGGATATCAATACGCAAAAGAATTCATCCAAGAAAAAAGATCCCGTGAATGGGTTAAAAGATTACCAGCTGTAATTACCGCACTGAATAACGAGATTACTAGAACAATCAACATGAAACCTATCAACGCGATTAAAAAGAAGTCAATACCTGAAAAACCACAAAAAGATTTCAAAGAACCAATTCTTGGTAGTAATGTCACTGTTAGGTACTTATACGAACCAGGAGAGCTTGAGGGTGGTAGAAAAAGGGCTACTGATCCTATTTGGAGTGTTACTGCACACAAGATATCTACTATAACACGATCAACTGGTAGACCTCCAGTCTATAAACTGGATTCAACTGCCCCTCAGCGGGGTTTTACTCGACAACAACTACAGGTAATTCCCGAGGATACTCAATTGCCACCGCATGGTCTTAACTAGCGCCGTTGCGTCTATTGCACTCAAGACAAGTCAACATCACATTATTTCTGACATGACCGAGACTTATTTTTTCTGTCTACGGTAAATTGGCGAGGATCTTTATCCGAATACTGCCAACGCATTATACAATTGCAACTCGCGCAGTGATTATTCTGTTGTTTCTTCAAAGTGATTATTAATTCAGCATCAATATCAAATTCTCGTTTTTTTTTGTCCTGTTGTTTGTAACCGGAGATTTTTTTATCAATAATTTTAACATCAATATCATCCATTGTTGTGTCATTATCATCGAAAACAATTCTTCGAAGCTGATTTATTTTTCGTACTCTGGATACTGCGAGATAGACTAAATTCGACCATTCGATGTGAT
Organism: Unio pictorum; assembly: GCA_030141615.1. Classification (NCBI taxonomy): domain Eukaryota; kingdom Metazoa; phylum Mollusca; class Bivalvia; order Unionida; family Unionidae; genus Unio; species Unio pictorum. The sequence continues at coordinate 3,469,566 of JARLTB010000254.1, forward strand.
TATCCACCATCCAAACAATTGTATCCGATATAGTCAATCCCTGTGAAGAATGTATTGTTGCTGCGTATCCTAGCATCCACGGGGATTTATTAGCACGCAATGCATCTTCAGCGACATTGATATCAACCAGCACAATATCATTTAATACGAGAAATTGTTTTTCACTCTGTCCTGGAATATCAACTTCAATGTTCTGTTTTCGTGTATCCGATGGCCTATAACAAAGGGGTACTGGAAGCGTTGCAAATTTTTCTTTATGCAATTCAAATAACTTCATCTGAAGTGTATCCTTGACTATTTTTCTACTTGCAATGATCAAATCGTTTGGTCTCCACATTTCCCAGAAATCATTCATTGGAGTTTCTGAAATCACTTCACGCACTATTTCGCATTTGGATTCTATCCGGTTGTAATCTAATTAGCGCTTTGAATTCTCGTAATCGTTCATCAATTGATCTATAATCAGTGGTAATTTCTTCATAATAGTCTACAAAACCCCTTAGCCATTCATGTGGAGATGCACCGACAAATGGTGGTGGTTGGCCGTGATCACCGCACATGACGACTTTTGTGTTTTTGTTTAACAACCACTCGAGAAATGTTTGTAATACATCTAATGAACTGTGCATATTTCATCCCAAATTATGATTTCAGGAATGAATTTATCACCCATACGCTCAGGAGTCCATTTGTCACCCTTCCATCGAAAGAAACTATGGTAAGTACAGGCATTTACCCCTCGCTGTATCATCTCTCTGGCGAGTCTGTGAGTCGGTGTTAACACAATCATGGTTGACCGACGAAATAATTCAATTGCACGAGTTGTCTTTCCTGACCCACCACAACCGTTTAAATAAACTGTCTTGTATCTACATACTGGATCAGATACCGGTGGTGCATTAGAAAATTCTGATTGAATTTCAATACGGTTACACGAAAGATATTTATCATCCATGGCAACGTCTGCCGATTCACAATACTCATGTAGCATCTCCTTTTTAAATCGCCAACGCCCCCAATTTTCTTCGGGATCTGTGAATGCCGCTACAGCTGATTTGTACTTATTGTGTATATACATCGAATCAGTGGCCACTCTAACCGCGGTATTAGGAAATCTATTTATCATCGAAAATAGATTAATAGAAGCATAGGCTAGCATTGAACTTCTCAAATGTGTGTACTGGGAATTATATCCATCACAGTAGGTAACAACCGTACCTAATTTCTCACCATTGGATAGAAAAGCATCCTTACGGGATACAAGTTTTCCCTGTTTCATTAAATCCGTTACAATAAAATCGTATTCAGCGATATCTATGATCAACCGCGAAGAATATTTTGCATTGTCGTATCGTCCACCCTGGGTAAATTTACCGATTATTCTTCGTCCAAAATCTTTTGCTTGTTCTTTTTTAATTTCAAATAACTTCTTAGACCGATTCATGATTTGTTCTTCATTGAAATCAGGGAATTGTTTTCGCTGTTCGCTGATTATTCTATCTAGATCGGGTTGTGGTAGCCAAACTTCTTTCTGAGCTCGATAGCATATAATAGCCTCGGAAACAATCAACGATATTAGCATACCACAATCAATCATATATCTCAATAGCACTATTGGCATCCAGGCCTTTTCAGATAGGTGTCTACCGAGCCAAACATAACTACACGGATGTAATCCTGACGCTAATTCAAATGATATCACACGAGCGAATCCGGTTAAATCAAAATCAGGCAATGGTCCATTAATCGCAACACGAGTCATTTCATGCGTGGGGTGTCCAAATCGTTTGAAGTACTCAGCATATTCCCCATACCCGAGAAAACTTCCGGGATAACACGCGGATATATCAATTGAAATCATACCATCACGTATTTCGTATTCCACAGTCCTCCATGACCAAATTCGACGCAACTCAATTTAACATCCTCGAGAAAATCACTTCGTGTTGGACGCCATGAGTTTTTTTCTCTTGCGAAGTGAGCTACCACTGATGGAATAGTAAAACTATCTGTGAGTAGTTTTTCATGGGAATTCTCCGGTGAAAAATCACTAGCGATTTTTCTCATTCTATTATCTAATTCTTCAACGCGATATAATTCACCATTTGGTCTTACAAATTGATCGAATCCTATTTCGGGATCTTCATCACTTCTAAGTAACCACACTGACACAGGATCATCTTTACACAACGCATGAATAGCATCAAATAATCTCTCTTCATAGAAAACATCCCCGGAAAATTCCTCGGGGATATATTTCACGGTTCGTTCTCGTGGAAATACTGTTACCGCAGGTGTCCACGCGTGTTTGTTATGATCAATAATCTGTATTGGGGCTCCTCGCGATTGATATTTCGGTTCGTATAATACTTCTCCGGTTATTGTTGTTACTGATATTGGGAATTTTAATGATGCTTCTAATTTAGCTATATCAGAAATCTTTGCACCATGCTGTTTCACTGTCAGTTCCCACTCGGTTATTTTCCTACGTCGCAGATCAGTTAGTTTATTTCCCCGGGACGCATTTGTGAAATGTTCTATTATTCGTTCTGCTACACAATTAAGCCCTGACGAATATTTCATAGGAGCTAGTTTTGCGATATCGGGTTTATCATTTAACGGATATATCCCATAAACCATTGCTATTACGGGATAAGATCTTTCGTAGTATGGCTTATCGATTCCGGTTAGAATTCCTGGTTTGGAATCTCTACTCACAATGACAGCTTTTTTATTCTTGAGAATTGGTTCAAATTTATCCCTAATAATCCATTTGCCATCGACTTCGATAATGAATTTGATTCGGAAAAAATATCTTTTTCCCCCAACACGTGAAATTATCACTGCTGCTTTTTCATCATTCATGGTAGCATCAACAACACCATCAATTCGAAATGTTGACCAACAATAAGATGCTCCATCACGCTTGAATTCATTAAAACAGTCTCTGATTTTACTAATCATGGCTTTATCAAGAATTGTATTCTTTGGTGTATTAGAAACTATATCGAGATTGAATTGAGCATCTTTCCAGGGTAATCTCTTGGACGTTTTTTTTGGTTTATCGAGATTAAATTTATGATTAATCTTCAATAATCTCTTAAACTCTTTCATGTTTCCGTCTCTTGGACGTTTTTTTGGTTTATCGAGATTAAATTTAGGATTAATTTTGTTACGTTTTTTTGGTTTATCGAGATTAAATTTAGGACTAATTTTTAATAATCTCTTAAACTCTTTCATGTTTCCGTCTCTTGGACGTTTGAGATTAATTTTGTTACGTTTTTTTGGTTTATCGAGATTAAATTTAGGACTAATTTTTAATAATCTCTTAAACTCTTTCATGTTTCCGTCTCTTGGACGTTTGAGATTAATTTTGTTACGTTTTTTTGGTTTATCGAGATTAAATTTAGGACTAATTTTTAATAATCTCTTAAACTCTTTCATGTTTCCGTCTCTTGGACGTTTTTTGGGTCTATCGATATTAAATTTAGGACTAATTTTCAATAATCTCTTAAACTCCTTATCAGCATTGAATTCAGCATTTTTCGAAGGCGTTCTCCTTAATTCCCTCATGCTATAATTAAAACAAGCATTTAAATGAAGAATTTATATATAATGAATCACTGCAAGTGGCTTATGATTGGATCAGTAACCCCGTGTAACAAATCATGCAGAAATGAGTTTTGTGGGTATCATATGCAAAGCTTTCGACGTGGAAGCCTTGGTCCGTTACCCTGTATTCTATGTGGGGTTGGGGTCAGGGGAAAATCTCAGTTGTGTCTAAATTGCGGTGGTAAGCGAATACAGGGAATTGAAGCGTTATTATGATAAAAGAATAAAAAATGGACAATCAATCAGAAATTTTGACCCTGAAAAGGTCCTTGACCCTGACAACATCAAGGATAAAATCATAAGAACCCCTCAAGACTACATTGAAAGATTCATTATTGAACCAAACAATGAATTAGACAAACAATAGTATTATGTATACGAATGAACCAAGAATTCAGACCACACCCTGTGATCACAAATTATGAAGCATCTAGTGATGGTGTTGTAAGAAACCGCAGACTGAAGAAACCAGTTGGTGATGTGAATAATCATGGATATTTGAGGTTTGGCGCTGGAAAGAAGAAATATCTCAATCATCGTTTCGTATTTGAATGTTTTAATGGATTGATCGAGGATGATTCTGTCATTGATCACATTGATTCTAATCCAATGAACAATTCTTTATCAAATTTACGAGTTGTTACACAGAGTGAAAATAATTCATCTGGAAGGACTGGAAAATGCTCAAAAAAAGCGAGACCTGTGAAATCTTTGAATACGATAACTAACGAAGAAAAAATATTTCAATCAATGAATGAAGCCGGTAGGCACTTCGATATTTGTAGAGCCTCAGTACGATATGTTGCAGAGGGGATTTATCGATCTGCGATTTCAAAAAGGACGGGACAAAAAGTTCAATTTAGTTATGTCTAATGCGTCATATTTTTCATTTAGAAATATATCATTATTATAGAATAATGAATTCTGAAAACATGAATAGCATTTTATCCGAGATTTCAAAATTGAAAAGTTGGGATATTGAACTATCAGATGGGTTAAATCCTGATCAAATCATGTCTGATTTTCAGGATATAGAATACGGAGTTAGCACTAACAAGTATATGCTACCAAAGAAGTATGCGCTCATCAAGAGAATTCAGAATTCTATTCGGGACTCTCTCGCATTTTCCAGTGACGTGTGTTCGCTCCGTTGTATACCATCGTAGAACGAATACGAAAAGAATTGGGGTACGAATACGAATTGAAAAAGGAGGTTAATTCTAAAGTTAGAAACCTACGGGCGTTAATTCAAGAAAATGAACAATTTTGATTGCCCGACCATTTATCATTTTTGATTGTGACTGACCCTCAAAGAGATTTTCATTTTTTTTAGCATTTTTTGATTAAAAATGTCAAAATCAGTGAATAAAAAATTTATGGCTGGTTGGTCCGGTATCAAATACACTAAAAAAATTCAAAGTGGGGAAACTATCAGTATTATTTATTTTTTATACAATTATGATACTTTCCCCATCATTGATAGGATGAAATAACACTTCCATGACCATCCGATGGTGTTAGGTCGGGATTGAAAAATTGTTTTGCAATTGAAACATTGTTTCTGATTTCAAATAATGGTCAATGAAGCATTAACAACCCGATTGGCTCGTGAACGATTAGATGCAATCAGGAGATTTGTACCAATTCGTGACTCTGTACGGAATAAACTACAACAACGACAGAGTCTTCAGACTGATTTTGCTGCGGGATCTGAAGAATTGTTTAAACCAGTAACAACAGCAACGAAGGGAGTAGAGCGAGCTATACTGGGAGATGGCCCCGAGACGGGAAAATCTGTTATTGGTGAACTCGAAAAAATAGCAGCGAAAACTGAACAAACAGAACAGGCCGTACAAAAAATAGAATCAAAAAGAACAGTAGATGATTTACTCGTGAGATTTAACGAAGAAGGGTTAGCAGAAATTGATAAGACTGATCCAGCAGAAATTCCTGCGCTTGTTGTTACGTCCTATGAAAACAGAAAAAAATGGTTGAAACCAGAACATCATAAATATGTTAGAAATATAACTCACTGGGCTGATATATTCTATAAAATCAAAACTGAAAAAGGTCTGATTAAGAAAAATAGTGCATCATACATTGAATATATCAATGCGGTGGGTACAGTGTATAATCAATACGAAGAGTTTAAACAACAACAAAAAACGCAAAAAACGCAAAGGCGGCGACAGCAACCTGCAAAGAAAATATCTTTTTCACCTAAAAAACAACAACCTGCAAAGATATTTTTCTTGCCTGAAAAACAACAAATACCACGTGATGATGATGATGATTATGATCTTCTTGGTTATTTACAACCCACGGATGAAGAAGAAAAAATGGATGTAGCAACTGGTTATAGCGGAAGCGGATTGCAAGATTCCAGTGGACCCCAAAGTGGGGTATGTCCTGGTAGTGTTCTCAGTGATATATCACGATTAGAAGTTCTCATCGGAGGAAAACGAGCCGGAAATAACTCACCGGAAATAATTAATGAAGCAGCTGATATCTGTAGACGATTATTTCAGGGTGGTATCATGGATATCAGCACATATCGAGATTTCATTGGCGAGTTAGTGGAAAGTGGGTATCATAGTGACTGAATTGAAAAATCTGATGACGAAGTCATTCGATTAGATAAATAACAATTGAAAAATTGTTTCTGATTTCAAATAATGATCATACACTACAATCATGATAAACCAACCCCCGTCTACGTAGTTAATTCACGGTTTCCGGTTTATAGAGCATACTACGGAGATGGTTTAGGTAATACCATTTTAGGGTTATTTGCGAGAATGGCTCCAAAAGTGATGCCGTTGGCTAAACAATTAGGAATGAAAGCAATTGATGTTATTCGTGATAAGGGTATTGGTGCTGTTGGAGATCTTGCTGGAAAAGCGTTTTCAACTGCGAAGAATAAATTAACATCATTAGTGAAATCACGGATGAAATCCAAAGGATTTTCAAAACCGTTACCGTCTACAGCGGAAATGCCTGCAAGTGTTAGTAGAATTATAAATAACGCAGTAGATGAAAAATTAGCGTCGATGGTTTTAACCCCCGACCAAAGCAATATTGCAAATATGATAGCAGGAAGTGGCTTTAAAAAACTACGACGATGAAAATGGAAAATCGCGATTTAGACTCTGATAAATAGAATAAAATGTTCAAAAAGTCACATGATCCAGCGTTTGATATAGACGCCCCAGTTGGCAAGGATGATTCTGTACGCGATTATCAATATTACGCCTATCATGCCATAGACTCAAATAGTCGAGCAAGAATTGATCTTCAAGTCCATGATACCAGTAAATACTTTTTGCCTTGTGAAGCGTTTATTGAAGTAGAAGGAGAAATTGTAACAGCTGCTGATACTCCTGCTGTACCAGCACCGTATCCAGCTGGTACTCAAGTCGGTTTTGTCAATAATGGTATCATGGCGTTATTTGAGAGTGCAAAATATCTCATTGATGGAAAAGAAATTGAGTCGATAGATCGTGACGTTGATGTGGCTACAACAATAATCGGGTTAGCGAGATATTCCGATGATTATACAAGATCAGCAGGACCTTCTATGATGTTTGCAAAAGATGCTACAAATACCGCTGGAGGAAAACAATTTGTTGTAAGACGACCAAAGAATAATGCTGGCACCGCTAATATTGATGTCAAAGAAATGATTATAAACAACGATGTTAATTTCAATCTAGGAGCTGCAACACGTATTTCAATGTTGCAAGGAGCGCGTAAATCATTTTCATGCGCGATTCCACTGCATCATATATTTGGATTCTGTAGAAACGTCCGAAAAGTTATTTATGGAGCGAAGCATACAGTATCGCTTGTACGAAAGAGTGATGATAGTGACGCAATCTGGAGGATTCCAGCAGACAATGCAAATCCAAATGCTGATGCCGGTAAAGTCAATTTAACAAAAATATCATTGTGGATGCCAGTGTTGACTCCAGCAATCACCGCAGAAGAACGATTACTATCATTTATGGACCAAGGAGGAAAGTCGTTGTTGAGTTGGCTAACCGTGAGTACAGATGTGAAGCAATCAAATCTGAACGGGTTATTCACATGGAATCTAGCATCAAAACAAGGTGTTGCTGCGCCACGTCATATATTCGTAGCGTTACAAGATAACGCACGAGTTGGCGATCAACGTTTCAGTCATATGATATTTGATCAATTAGGTGTGAAAGACGTCTCACTGAGAATAAACGGCCAACAGGAACCATCCGAGGATATACAACTTAATTACACAGAAAATCATATTGCACGAGTTTATCATCGTCTGTTGTCATTTATGGCACGCGATCAAAATGTGGATACTGGTTTGCAAATATCACAATATGATTTTAAAAATCTGTATCCGATCTATTACTTCTCACTGGAACATCTCGATTTGATGAGACAATCTGTTGTTGATATACATTTTAGAGCTAATGTGACTCGTGGTGCTATTGCTGATTATAGAGCGGTTGCTGTCATTCTCAGTGATAAATCAATGCTACTTGAAGGTGTTGGTGGAAGAATGAGAGTGGTAGATGCACCAGTGGAAAACATGTAATTGAAATTGTAAACGATTTAGAATCAATCAATTATGTATAATGTCATATAGTAATATTAGTGTTGCGTTAACTCCCGGTCAATTAAAAAAATTACAATCGGAATCAGCTAAAAAATGTGGAACCACAATCACGTTGAAACCCAACCAAATGACTGGTGGTGCAAATAAACTATCGCTGACAACTCGTCAGGTGAAACATTTCAATGATGCACTAGTAGCAAAAAAGGGTGTTCAGATTACTCTCTCTGCGGCTGCTATCAAAAATATGATTAAAACAGGCGGTATATTTCCGTTGTTAGCTGCGATTCCAGCATTGATTGCAGCAGCAGCCCCAGCGGTGGCTAAAGCGGCAGCGTTAGGAGCCGTTGGTACTGCAGCAGGAATGGCACTAAAGAAGGCAACTGGGAAAGGATATAAAAAAAAGGGAAAAGGTCTAAGACTACCAGGAACCCCGTATTCGTGGTACAGCGGAAAGGGTCTAAGACTAGGACCGGTTTATTAATTGGAGAGTCTATGACTCAGGAACCTATGGTTGTGGAATCTTTGATTCCGATGTCTAATTTTGATTTACTCGATGCTGCTAAAAAACTCGCGATTAAAAACTTCAGAGGTGTCTTTATGAAAGATCAATTACCACATCAACCAAACAGCGTTGAAACCGGAATCATTAATTTAGATAACAGCACCGGACCTGGAACTCACTGGGTTGCATACGCTATTGATCCACGTGGGATTGTCTATTTTGATTCATATGGATTAGCCCCACCAAAAGAGTTTATGCGTTATATAAAAACCCTTCCAATGAAGACTTGGTATTCTACGCTACCAACACAACAAATGAATGACCCACCAATATGTGGCAGCGAAGTATTAAATGTCCTTAACGCTATTTCTAACTCCTTGAGTAACCCAAGCGGAAAACCACCACATGTTGTCGTGAATGAATACACTAGTAATCGCTGGAGAAAATCGAAGATTTTTCAACGAAGTCGTCAACAAAGATTTTAGAGAGAGAAAGAGTTTTACAATAACATGATTGATATTTGGGGGAGATCTTTGAAACCCAAACCCGATGACACTGCAACCGGTGATATAAAAAAACTAATCAAAGATGAAATAGCTGAGACGTTAAATTTAGTAAATGTTGACCCGAACGAAATAGTTGTATTTCAGGGCAAACAGGGTAAGTTGAAATCCAGTGATGTATCATTGAATGACATTTTGATACGGCAGCGCGACGCCGCTGAAAACTCTATTGCGCTGTATTCCAACGACGGACGACTTAAAGCCAGTAATATATCCGCGGATGACATTTTAAAACGGCAGCAAGATGCCACTGAAAACTCTATTGCGTTGTATTCCAATGACGGACGACTTAAACCAGGTGCACTTGTGTCTACGATCACTGATAAGATTGCTACCCATGACAATGAGTTGGATAATTCTCTGTTAGAACTAGCAACACTTCAATCTAAAATTGAAGAACACGGAAAACAGTTTTCAGTTTTTCGTAAAAATATCATCGAGAAATTTATTGGAACCCCGTTGGATAAAATAGAAATAAAACTCCCGGATATTAAAAAATCCATCGATGAGACGAAAACATTCATCGAAGCCATCAAAGGTGATTTTTCGAGGATGATAACAATCATTGAAAAAACAAAAATTCCTCATGAGAAAACCAACAACGTAGTATATACAATCCAACACGGATCATTTGCGTGGACACCTACAAACAACAAATTAGATATCACTGCAACCGTTAAAGGTATTTATCGATTAACACTAGTAACACCATTGACTCAATTTAATATATCATCGTCGAGTTCATCCGGGGTCAATAATACGATTTCAACGATCATTGACAAGGATACAACTGAAAAGTTCACTATAACAGCTACTGATAAAAATTTGATTAGGGTTTCAGCAACCTGGTATGTGGAATTCGTAGCGGATTTAAGTAAATAACTAAATTGAAAGGAAAATCGTTCGGATTTCACAATTGAAAACACTAGTATTTTTAAAATAAAAATGATTTCATCAACGCAATGTCGCTATGATCAGGTCAGAGAATTTCAAAATAGACTCAAAACCCTCACTGAGGAGTATCAAATAAAAATAAAAAAATACCGACGAAGAATCACCGCAATTGATGTTATTGTGTACTCGGTGTCAAGCGTTCTCGCTGGCGCCGGAATAATACTTGCATCGGTTACAATGATTGCCCCGGTCGTAGTTCCAATTTGCATTTCTGCGGTGGCTACAATCGGGGGTATATCAACCGGGATAGCAAAAAAGATATCATCATGCAGCCAGAGTAAACTGCAGAATTACTTACTTCAATTTCATATTGCATCAACCGCATATTCGCAGTTATCCCTGATGATATCGTCGTCACTCGATAATACAATTATATCAGATAGTGAATTCTCAGCGATGGTCAGTATTTTTGATTCCGCGATATCGAAATTAGAGCGACAACATGAATATAATAACAATGACAACACCGATGGAATCAGAAAACACGAACCCGAAAACCAGAATGATCTCAATAACCTCAACCATACCAGATTGTGAGTTCTCAGTGATGGTCAGTATTTATGATTCCGCGGTATCAAAATTAGAGCGACAACATGAGTATAATAACAATGACGACACCGATGGAATTACTTCAACAAATAGTGGAGAACACGAACCCAGTACAAACAAGCATGATATCAATAACATCAACGGAACCCGAGTTTAGTGTGAATTTCCCTAGCCCAGTCCCCGTGAAGGAGATAGCGCTAGCAAAACGACGAGTGTATCACAGTTGGCCTAATATCAGATCAAAATCATTTGGTGGTCAACAACCCAATAATTCTTTAGTGTTTGCAAATAAGAATAAGGACGACGGTACCCCAGACTGGAACGTCGTTTCGATACCAACAGGGTCATACCAAATCGAACAAATCAATAATGAATTCGCGCGTAGAATAAAATCGATTACTGGAGTAGAGTCAAAAATCGCTATAACAGTTCATGAACCGACGCTATCATCCGCAATTGAGATAAACACAGAAGGATACGTCGTAGATATCTATCAAAGTTCTATTAGAACCGTACTAGGATGGCCTGAATTACCACCAGGGGGAAAAACCGTTGATTTACCAGAACCACAAAAAACTGATTATATCACCGACAGAATAAAACCTGATAATCCAGTAAAGAGTTATCAAGATCGCACAATCACTAGAGATTTTTTTAAGATCCTTCACGATATGGTTGGGGGAGGGAAATTTCTTGTTGCTGACGATCTTAAAATCGATGAAAATTTCACAGCAATGAATAATGATTTTTCGCTGTTGTTAATATCTCTTAAATCCGGCTCTCTCACCCGAGATGAATTTATCAGCGTCGTAGAAACATGCAACAAAATTATCGACGATATGGAAACATTTAACCTAAAAATTATTCAGGATATATTAGATGACGATAATCCCTTATCGAGAATAGAATTTGCATTAATCTATAATTTTCCCGTGAAGGATATTCCGACATTCAAACTACCGGGATATAACGTACCGGAACTAAAAAAACTTCTCAGTGACACCATCGATGTTGGTTTTAAAATAATTCATGATGCATGGAAAAAAACAGCATCACAGGAAATAAAAATCCTTAAACATAATAATGATCCAGATGGTGGTGGTAGGCATATCGCTCCGTTCAACGTGAATATATCCTCAGTGATTGCGCTTAATTTAGTATGTGATGTAATTGAAGGAAGCTATCAAATTAATCTAGAACAATCAAATCAAGCTCAGCAGGGATATATTCTTTATTCATTTGCACCAACAGCTCCTCCAGGATTCCTAATTATTGAAAACCCAATTAATCCTGTCTACATGCGATGCCATAATAATTCGTTAACCAGAATTAATTTCAAACTCACGGACCAGTCAAATAATCTGATTGATTTACAAGAAGAGGTGTTAGCGATTAGTCTGTTTGTGAAATCATAAATGATTTTCGTCCTAAGGACTTTCATCATAAAGACTGGATCAAATCATTTATTATTTTTTGTTAACCTGTAGCAGCAGAGAGGGTGGATGACCACATCGTTGCGAGCAAAATTGATTAAAAAATCGTAAAATCTCCGTGTTTGCAAAAATGGAGACTTTTTTTTTGGTTAAATGAGATTTCGTTGGAAGCCTTATATTTTGTTCGAAAACGTGGTCTGTAAGCCTTATTTTGCTCGAAAACATGATCTGTAAGCCTTATTTTTGCTCGAAAAGGGTGGTCTGTTCACCCTCTCTGCTGCTTTACCCCATCATCACCGACAACAATCCCACAGATCAAGTAGACAAGTTCACATATATTTACCCCATCATCACCGACAACAATCCCACAGATGAAGTAGACAAGTTCACAAATATTTATCCCATCATCACCGACAACAATCCCACAGATGAAGTAGACAAGTTCACATATATTTACCCCATCATCACCGACAACAACACCACAGATGAAGTAGACAAGTTCACATATATTTACCCCATCATCACCGACAACAATCCCACAGATGAAGTAGACAAGTTCACATATATTTACCCCATCATCACCGACAACAATCCCACAGATGAAGTAGACAAGTTCACATATATTTACCCCATCATCACCGACAACAATCCCACAGATGAAGTAGACAAGTTCACAAATATTTACCCCATCATCACCGACAACAATCCCACAGATGAAGTAGACAAGTTCACATATATTTACCCCATCATCACCGACAACAATCCCACAGATGAAGTAGACAAGTTCACATATATTTACCCCATCATCACCGACAACAATCCCACAGATGAAGTAGACAAGTTCACATATCTGGGAAGCAGTGGCAACAGATGATGACATTGAGACTGAAGTCAGAAAACCAACAGGACTTTTAATAGGCTGATGAAGATCTGGAAATAAAAGCATTTTGTAGCAAAAGGGTCTTCAACTGTAACATCCTTGGTATGATGTTATATTGCTCAGTGCTGGAAGCTTACAAGATGAACAGTTAACAGACTAGAGGTTTCCAAAAGCAAGTGTATCTGTCATCCGTAATATTTGTGGCAAACAAAGATCTCAAGCAGAGAGCTGCATTGGTGGAAAAATGCAAAACATGTTGTCTAAACAGTGAAGAAGAGGAGATGGATATGGCTTTTGCATGTGTGTTGAATACCACCAGTCACACCTCCCAGAACAGCCTTATGCTGTACACCAAACTGAAAGCATACAAGCAGTAAACCCATGAAGACTTGGTGAAGGACAGTCAAGAAGGAGATGAAGGTGTGTGACCTAACATGGGAAACTATAAATAGACAGACTCCTAACTGGCAGCATTGGTATTGCTAACATGGGAAACTATGAATAGACAGACTCCAGACTGGCAGCATTGGTACTGCTAACATGGGAAACTATGAATTGACAGACCACAGACTGGCAGCATTGGTACTGCTAACATGGGAAACTATGAATTGACAGACCACAGACTGACAGCATTGGTACTGTCTCTTGGAAGTTTTAGGTGCTGTCTAAGAATAAGATAAAACTTTTGCATGATTACCATTCTTGTATACTATTATAAATTCATAAATACCAAATGTATTGTTAATAGAGTCAGTGAAATCATTTTTGCATCTGAAATTATGTAATTTTCTATATTATTTAGCCATATATATTTTTGTTGTTTATACCAGATCTCCCAAGATTAAGGGCATTTTTGAAAGAGTTGGACAAATCGGCAGAGAATTTGAAGGTGTATGGTGTAGAAGTTGCACTAGTAAGTTACTGAAATATTGCATGTTTTTTTGATTATTTTGTTTTTGTCTTATTTATTTTCTGTTTATTTCATATATATTTTTAAGTTTTCTGTTTACTTCATTTGTAAACTTTTAAATGTTGATGATGTTTTGGGCAATTGTTTTGTTTAGTTCCCCGACCACGCATTGTACAGGTTTATTGTAAGATGCTCAATTCCAGGATTCATGCAAATTTATGTCATTCAATAATCATACAAATAATTCCAACCAGACATGCAAAAAATACCATCAAAACATGCAATAAAAATACCAAATATGTCAAAAACACCGAACTAAATATGCTGAAAAATGACAACCAAATATGCAAAACTTGTGCATTATTTGCAAGTCATATCATGTTTGTCATTAAATCTTTCCCAAATTTTGAAAATTTTGCCCCTCCCCCTTAATGTTTGCTTTTGCAAATAAATGCATGACTACAATCAACCATTTTTTCTTCTCATGTCCATGGCAACAGTTGACATAGGGTTTGATAACACCTACAGTCGAGGGAGGGTGTGAAGCGAGTTTTATGCTTATATATTATTTGTACATTCTTAGTTATTAAATTGTTGGCCAAAATAAATATATTTATACATTCTTACTTATTAAATTCTTGGCAAAATATATATATATATTATTTATTTATACATTCTTACTTATTAAATTTAGCTCAGTTTTTGTTTTGTCATGTACAGTATGAGAGCCTTCCACCATAGTGATTCCAGTATTCTGTCACAGTGTACACTTTAATATTTCCCATTATAATTTGAAAATGGATCTGTTAGATAAGCATCTTATTACCAAAACCATGTTGTTCAAATGACAGATTTTCTTACCTTTTTTATGTAATGAAGATAAACCCAAATAACTGCTTGCCTACTCAGTTCATAAAATGTAAATTTATCACACCACCTTCATAAAATGTAAATTTATCACACCACCTTCATAAAATGGAAAATGATCACACCACCTTCATAAAATGTAAAATTATCACACCACCTTCATAAAATGTAAATTTATCACACCACCTTCATAAAATGTAAAATTATCACACCACCTTCATAAAACATAAATTAGCCACCACCTTCATAAAACATAAATTAGCCACCACCTTCATAAAACATAAATTATCACACCACCTTCATAAAACATAAATTAGCCACCACCTTCATAAAACATAAATTAGCCACCACCTTCATAAAACATAAATTATCACACCACCTTCATAAAACATAAATTATCACACCACCTTCATAAAACATAAATTAGCCACCACCTTCATAAAACATAAATTATCACACCACCTTCATAAAACATAAATTATCACACCACCTTCATAAAACATAAATTATCACACCACCTTCATAAAACATAAATTATCACACCACCTTCATAAAACATAAATTATCACACCACCTTCATAAAACATAAATTATCACACCACCTTCATAAAACATAAATTATCACACCACCTTCATAAAACATAAATTAGCCAGCACCTTCATAAAACATAAATTATCACACCACCTTCATAAAACATAAATTAGCCACCACCTTCATGAAACATAAATTATCACACCACCTTCATAAAACATAAATTATCACACCACCTTTATAAAACATAAATTATCACACCACCTTCATAAAACATAAATTAGCCAGCACCTTCATAAAACATAAATTATCACACCACCTTCATAAAACATAAATTAGCCACCACCTTCATAAAACATAAATTAGCCACCACCTTCAATAACATTAATTAGCCACCACCTTCATAAAATGTAAAATTATCACACCACCTTCATAAAACATAAATTAGCCACCACCTTCATAAAACATAAATTAGCCAGCACCCTGCTAGCCTCATCTTGCTAGTCCCATGCTGGTCAGGCTAGAAGGTCAAGGGTTGGTCATACCGATTCAGTTAGCTTGATTTTTCAAGTATGATTTGAAACAAAAGATAAATTTCACCATTAAATGGTATAGATCATGGTAAATCAGATCTACTTGGTTTTTCTAATGGTATAGATCCTATGGTAAATCAGATCTACTTGGTTTTTCTAATGGTATAGATCATGGTAAATCAGATCTACTTGGTTTTTCTAATGGTATAGATCATATGGTAAATTAGATCTACTTGATTTTTGGAATGATATAGATCATGGTAAATCAGATCTACTTGGTTTTTCTAATAGGTGTGATAATTGGATGGGTGGGGTTCTATTATTTTATATTTTTATCAGCAGTAGTTGTAGTTGTAATAAGTTTTAATCAACATTTTAATAATAATAGCTTACCCATGGCAATTGTTTAGCTTTCTTTTTCGTGCCCCCCAAAAAGTGCCATCAGTTTGATTTGCATACATCCTCCATTAGAGTGAAGAATTGTTAAGATGTCTTTAGAAATCAGAACTCATTCCATCACAAGACTGTCTTTAGAAATCAGAACTCATTCCATCACAAGACTGTCTTTAGAAATCAGAACTCATTCCATCACAAGACTTTAGACTTTATTTAGGTGGGAATGAATTTCCTCACAAACCAGAACTTAGTCAAATTTCAATGTACTGTATAGATCAAATCCTAGCCCTATTAGAGACGCAAGGAGCAGGAACTTCTTTTTCTGTTCGACTTTACCTTTCCATTCTGGGAACATTGAATCTGCCACAATATGCAATCTCTACAGTTCCTCCTTGGAGCCCTGAGTGGCCAAGTGGTCTACAGTGTTCAGCCATGATGGATCATTACCATCGCACCTCTTTCTGTGTGGGTTCAAGTCTCGGGTTTGGTCAATGTGGGTATGTGAGAAGCTTGCCAGTAGCTTCTTGTAGGTTGGTGGTTTTTTCCTGGGTTCTTCCTCCACCATTTATAATGGCTGACATGCATATCCACTATTGTGGTGAAAAATGGCATTAAACCCTACAACAACAACAACAACAACAACAGTTACTCCTTCCTGAAAGTTGGAAACCTCACAAAAATTCTCTGTGAACAGTGATTTTTCTAGGATCAGCATTTCATCAACATTTACAGTGGTAGATGTATCATGACAGATTCATAATTGGAGTCCACATGCATGCACCCTAATTCCTATCTATTCACTGATGTGTCACTGACACTCATCTAGAACCAGAGGATTTAATTGGACATTGGACCCTGTCTGAATCATTCTTCCACATAAACATCTTAGAAATGAAGGCTGTATACCTCCCATTGCAAGGGTGCATCGAGAGAGTAAAGGGGTTGATGTGTCATAGTCTACTCTGACAAAACACGTCTGTCGTAGGCTATGTCCAAGGAGGCACACCTGTGGGACTCTGGATCCTCCTGCACTAGGCCACCTCAGAGAACATAACCACAGAGTTTGGCCTATTCCGGGCAAAAATAATATTTGACAGACAGTCTTTCCAGAAATGGCAGAGCCATCCTCACATAATGGACTTGTCACTCCTCTGTTACAGAGTCCCTTTTCTTGCTGTGGGGAAGGCCCATAGTGGATACATTTGTAGTAGGCAACAAGTTGCTCCTAGCAGCCCCTCTATAACCTCTGATTTCTTTTTCTTTCTCTTTGAGAAAAAAAATTGCTCTGTATCCACTATCAAGGGCAATAAATCTGCCATTTCTACACACTTAAATTTTGTCACAGCATGGTAATTGATTCGGATTCGCACCTCACCAGTATTATTAAGTATTTTGAGTTGTAGAGACCTGTCTTGTGCTTGCTTACACCTAGATGGAATCTTATGTTTTATGGTCATTAACCAAAATACCTTATGAACCACTGAATGGGTCTTCTTTTCAGGACCTCACTCTCAATACTGTGTTTGTACTTGCCCTTGCCTCAGTACGATGACGAAGTGATATTCATGCCTTATCTATTGGCTGTCTCCAGTTTAATGGGAATTATGATTTGGTTTCCCACCTTTGTAAACCAGGATTTGTAGCTAAAAATCAATTAAAATTTCATAGCTCCACTACCAATAAAAATCCTCAGTCTCAGTCAAGTCTGTTCTGCATATGATACAGATAGGCTTTTATGTCCTGTGAGGGCACTCCATTTCTATCTTATTTCATCCAAAGGAGAAAGAAAGGGTAGGAAGCATCTTTTCCTCCATCACAAGGGCTTTATAGACATTTCAGTTCCCACTATTTCACAATGGATTGTCACCACAATCAAAAGAGCATAATGGTCGCTTACTGCTCGAGACCTTTCCTTTATAAAACTTAAAGTGCATGAGCTGTTGCTACCTCATGTGCCTACCTTGATCACTCCTCCTTGGAGGACATCATGAAGGCAACATACTGCCTTTTCCTTCTTTTACCTGCACTCATTATCACAACAAAGTGCAGGCATATTTTCACTGGGTCCCATTGTTATGACACATGTTGCCCAGAGAAATACCAACCTTTCATAACAAGAATGTCTCGACAAATGGTGAGTGTTTCCATTTGTTCTTATCAGTTTAGTGGAGAATCAGCCAATCCATCTTACTGACAAATTTAGATAAACAAAACCCATCGGTAAGCTATTGCTTCTATTAAAATCTAGGTTTTTGGGGGCTGAAACTAATTTTAATTAAAGAATTAATTAATTAAAATTAATTTATCACCCAAAAAACTGTATTTTCTGCAATAATAGTTTATGGTTAGAATTTCAGATAAATGTATAGAATCCTCACTAACTGTGCTATTTCTATAATCCTTATAATAGACATAGAATAACTGCATTATTTCCCTGACATTTAGAATAAGTATAATTTGGAAAGTTTCATTGATTATTCAAAGACCAATACACATTAAATCTTGGTATAAATTAGTGAAATAAAGAATACTATGTTGTTATTTATGCATCTACAGTATTTCCATGATATTTTGTCAATTTTATGATAATATCCCATATTTTGAAAACATTTTAGGACATACCATGATGCTATTAAATATTTCTTTCAAGATCACTCAAATCACGCAACTCTGTGATACATTTTAATAAATACTAAACCCGTATCACAAAGTTGGTCATGTGACCCATTTTTAACTTGTTTCACAGTCATTTGTTACATTTTGTTTACAGTTTGTATTTCAAACTCTGTCATTTGATAAAATAATAAAACAGACTGGTTGTATGTATCTTTGTTGGTAACATACCCTTAAACAAATTAAGGTCTTAAAAATAGCCAGTGAGGAAAATGTGGAAAAAGTTTCATTAAAAACTAACCCTATACAAAATATGAAACTGCACAATGCCACCTTAGTTGATAGCTGAAAGCATATAAAGTACCGTGCAGGAAATGACTAGTTAGGCTTTCAATTCAATTCATGACTGTAGTTAGGCTTTCAATTCAATTCATGACTGTAGTTAGGCTTTCAATTCAATTCATGACTGTAGTTAGGCTTTCAATTCATGATTTCATTTATTGTTTACTATGTATATGTTGTCCAGTTTTCATAAATGTTGTATTCTTGGTGCAAATGTTGCACAGGTTATGTAATACTATGTGTTGTTTTGGTTTCTCAGCATCTGTGTCTTTCCTAATAACAAGGGTTTTACCAATGTTATATTAAGGTTGATATCTAGAGGTCTTCTGTAACCATTGGGATTCATTAACTGCCAGTGAAAAAGTTCCCTTTTTATTTTGAGTTTAAAGATGTGTACGCCAGGTGGGCATTTTGCCTTGTCTTCATTAAGATGATAAACACACAAACCCACAATTATCCCATTCAGAGCTATATGTGCTAGAACACAAAACAGGACTTTTACATAGTGCATGGACTTTTACACAGTGCATGGAGGAAATTTTATAAGATGTGTGCACAAGACATTTGCAGTGCTACCTTCGACAATATGCTGTTTGATATTTTACCAAGGTTTTTAAACACATTGTTCTTACAGGAACAAAACCAAATAGAACCACCCATCCTTTATGAGCAGTGTCACCACCCTTACAACCAAAAGAAAATAATAGCAACAGCTCAGTGTAGACTACAAACACATCAATATGATTTAATAATAAATTGATTTTCTAGTAGACAGTAGCAGTCATAACCATTATTCCAAATATATACTTCCCAAAATTTTGTGTAAAAGTATGATAAGGTTAGAAAAAGATTGACAGACCATTCTAAGTTCAGTACAAATATGATAATGTTAGAAAATTGTATGCATTCACAGACCATTCTAAGTTCAGTATGATTTAATCAGACATCCACTGTCTTATGTGAAGATCTTATAGTGCCCACTTAGGGGTCATATTCTCATGGTCTATTATGTTACCATAATCGCTAATTTATCATTCAGTTTGACGAAAGTTTTATATCATCATATTTTGGAGACTTAAGTATGGATGAAGAACAACAATGTGTGCTGAAAGATTTGATTCACTTTCAGATTTCTGAATGCTGCATTTTCATTGGCTAATTAAGCAGTTTCTGTCAGACATTCATCTACAAGTAGCTTAAGGTTAGAAAATCTCATGGAAAGACTTTCCAGTCTATGTTATGTGAAATTAGTAAGACAGACCAGTGTGAGTTTTGTGTACAGGATGAAATTAGTAAGACAGACCAGTGTGAGTTTTGTGTACAGGATGAAATTAGTAAGACAGACCAGTGTGTGTTATGTGTACAGGTTGGATGAAATTAGTAAGACAGACCAGTGTGTGTTATGTGTACAGGTTGGATGAAATTAGTAAGACAGACCAGTGTGTGTTATGTGTACAGGTTGGATGAAATTAGTAAGACAGACCAGTGTGTGTTATGTGTACAGGTTGGATGAAATTAGTAAGACAGACCAGTGTGTGTTATGTGTACAGGTTGGATGAAATTAGTAAGACAGACCAGTGTGAGTTATGTGTACATGTAGGATAAGGTTAGACAATCTAGTATGTGGAAAGACAGACCAGTCGAAGATTCATATCAGAATAAGAAAATATTCTGTAATCATTTATAGGTCTAGTCCAATGATTTGCTATGTTATAAAGCATTGGCTGATCAGGTTTGTTTTGATGATTAATCCTGACAAACTGCATAGATCCAGATCTCATGGCACTTTATGTGATAGATCCAGATCTCATGGCACTTTATGTGATAGATCCAGATCTCATGGCACTTTATGTGATAGATCCAGATCTCATGGCACTTTATGTGATAGATCCAGATCTCATGGCATTTTATGTGATAGATCCTGATCTCATGGCACTTTATGTGATAGATCTAGATCTCATGGCACTTTATGCGATAGATCCAGATCTCAGGCACTTTATGTGATAGATCCTGATCTCATGGCACTTTATGTGATAGATCCAGATTTACTTTATGTGAATGCAGACTGGATCTGTGCATGCAGTTTGAAATTTGACTCTTATAAGGAAGTACACAGTCTGCCAAAGAATTGACATGAAATGTTACATATAGGTGTTTTTTACATACAGGTGTTTTTTATTCTTTAGTTTGACTGTACCTCTGGCACTGATGAAGAGACCTGTAACGAAGATAAAGTAGAGCAGATGATTTACACTTACAGGTAACAATACAAAGTAAATTTTTGTGTATTGCATGTCTATGAAATACTGGCAATCTTTCTCACATGCTCTGAACCTGCAACTTTAGAGCCTTACATGAAAGCAAACAAATGTTTAAATGTAAAAATCTCAAAAACAAAGGATTTATCAAGTATTTTATTTTTTCTCTCAGAATTGTATGGGTTATGACAATTAAGTTTAAATAATAAATACATTTCTTGCTTCATTTCTTGGTTTCATCATGCTATATCAATTATAAAGATATTTCCAAGGGGAGGCAACCCTCTGAGAACTCTACTGCAGCAAAAGGATATTGTGTGTTTGTGTGTGTTTTGGATATATAACATAGCTTTAACAAGTTTTCAGTGATATCACTATGATGTCTGTGGTGGCAGTTTATAGTGATGTAGCATCATGATGCACCTAGTCACATTATCCCGACACCATGCCGACAATTCCTAATAATTTCCCCTTAATACTGAGCACCAAGCGAGGCAGCTGCAAGTACCATTTTTAAAAGTCTTTGAGCAGTAGAGGGGGTGAATCCACCTCATATTTTAAGGTTCCATTTGTTAAACAAAGGTTTCTTGCAAAAACAAAAAAATAATGTCAATAACGCCAAACCAAAGCCTCTAACTCTAAACGAGAGAGTCTCACTCAGGTTAATTAATTTTGTTACTGTTTTGTTGTCTTGGTATTTTTCTAAAAAGTATGCACGTAACTGATTGTTTACCCGTTGATTCCTTATTGAGACTTTAGACTATTTACAGATAGATGAAAGTGAATGCCTGTGATTTAGGTTGTCCTTTGTAACCATAATGCATTCTGTATCCTGTTTTCTGTCTTTCAGAAATGGTCCAAAGCTGTTACAGCTGGAGCTAGAGACTATGTTTGATGTAAATTCCATCATGTCCAACATCCTGCAGTAAGTTCGCATAACCACTGAGATCTTTACCTTGATGCCCTTTTTCTCTTGTATCAAAAAAATAAACAACACACTCTCTTGATGATCTTTTTGATGCCCTTTACTCTTGTATCTAAAAATAAAAAACACACGCTCTTGATGATCTTTTTGATGCTTTTTACTCATGTATCTAAAAATAAACAACACACTCTCTTGATGATCTTTTTGATGCCCTTTAACTCTTGTATCTAAAAATAAACAACACACACTCTTGATGATCTTTAGTGGGTCTAAATAAGTGTTATTTATTTTAAGTCGTCAAAAAAGTCTTGCCTGTTCATACAGCTCTTATTCCAAGATAGATGAAACATGTAGGACAGTTAAATTTCACGATGGTTCCTCTCTTGACTGTCTCCACCCCTACCCCACCACTCACCAATGACCACCCACTTTATATGGACAGAATCCTTTTGTATGAGATAATCAGCTAACCCTCTAATGTGTTAAAAATTTGTATTAAATGTTTGTGATACAAATTTGTTTAAAGGTTGTATGAAAGATTTGTGTTAATGTTTTATGTATAAAAAAATGTTTGGTATTAAAGGTTTGTATTTATTTAAGATTTATGCAGAAGGGTTGTGTTGTAGATTGATATATAAAGATTTGTGCTGCAGGATTGTGTTAAAGGACTGTATTGAAGTTTTGTATTTAAGGATTGTGTTAAAGGATTGTATTGAAGGGTTGTGTTGAAGGTTTGTGTTAAAGGATTGTGTTAAAAGATTGTGTTAAAGTATTATGTATAAGGGTTGTATTAAAGGATTGTGTAGCAAGGTTGTGTTACAGGATTGTGTAGCAAGGTTGTGTTACAGGATTGTGTAGCAAGGTTGTGTTAAAGGATTGTGTAGAAGGGTTGTGTTAAAGGGTTGTTTTAAAGGATTGCATGGAAGGGTTGTGTTAAAGGATTGTGTTGAAGGGTTGTGTTAAAGGGTTGTGTTGAAGGGTTGTGTTCAAGTTATTGCATGTCAGATAGAGTTATGATTACTCAATGCATGGTGCGACATTGAGTTCTGTAGGACCTCTTTCTGCTATTGAATTGGACTATTCAAATGATTGAATCTTCTTTATGCTTAGAAAGAGATCAAGGAAATCAAATATCAGTTATAACCCATTGAGGATGGAGATCTAGTCAGTTGAAATGCTGGTTTCTGCAATGAAAATTGATGAGTTTTTATTTTCACGCACAATATATAGCAGTCTTGAGTAAGTGTTTGCAAGTAACTTAAATTTAATTTAGTCAAAATATGATCTGTCCTTGGCATAATTATCATTGTAGAGGGGCAAAAGCTTTTGTGTTCTTCCAAAGGTGATAATTTCCATTGCAAACTTAATACTGAGTTAGCCATCAAATTTATAATTTTCTTCAATTTCATCATTTTTAAAATATATTTTTCCTTTTTATGTTTATTTTAAATTTAAGTTATGATGTCATAGCTGACATCATTGAGTTCATTATGTCACAGTTTAAGTTATGATGTCATAGCTGACATCATTGAGTTCATTATGTCACAGTTTAAGTTATGATGTCATAGCTGACATCATTGAGTTCATTATGTCACAGTTTTGATAAGACATTGGGATGTCTCACATTTAGCTTTTCACTCAGCCGACAGTAATCATCAGTATTCTTCCCATTCTTTATTTGGCTAGATTGGTTTTGCTGAGGGAGGTGCCGATTCTACAGAGACAGGAGGAGAGGAATCAGTATGTTGACAGACATCGTGGAAAATTTGACACCATATTTGGCTACATGAGGGCTATTGGAACATATGGTACATTCTGGCCTTTTAATCCCTATCAGTACATGCAAGGTTTATTTTAGCTCAGCTGGTCATAGGCCAGTACAGCTAGTCATAGGCCAGTACAGCTGTCATCCAAATATGTATTAATACAAATTTGTTATAAGTAGTATTCCTAAACTACTAGCAAGATGGCAGTGAAACATTAAGCATACATTCATTCCAAGGTCTTGTCCAAAATAAAAATGGTGCTGCGCAGAAATCCAGTATGGCTGCCAGTGGCCATCTTGTTATTGCTATTCCTCATGAACAGATGGTCCTATCAGCATTTAAAGACTTCTTTTATGTCTAGCCAGTTCTAAATGAAAATGGTGTCACTCTGACACCCTATATGGCATTCATCTTGAAAATCTTATTGCCACTCCTTCTAAATTGGAATTCATATCAACACAGGATTGTCACCAGAAGACGTCTAATGATATCTAGTTGGTTCTGAATGAAAATGGTGCCAATATGACTACAAATATGGCCACCATGGCAACTCTTATATATATATATATATATATATATATATATATATATATATATATATATATATAACTACTCCTAAAAAAAAGTCATATTGACATAGGAATTTTAAATTTGTTATGATGGCTAGTTAAATCAAATGAAAATGGTTTAGGTCTGACATCCAGTTTGGCATGTTATTGCTACTGTTTCAGATTGGTCCCACGAGTATGTAATTTTAACCAAAATATTTCTTATAATATTTGGATTTATCCTGCATGAAGTATGTAGCCAATCAAAAATTCAGTTATAAAAGACATCTTGTGATGATGATAATAATAATAATAATAATAATAATAATAATAATAATAATAATAATAAAGACTTTAGTTAGAGTAGGTAACTCAATTAGTTACAGAACTAATCTACCTTGAGGCCTTCTATCTGTTATGTACAATATATACAATACATACAACATGATGTGAAGAGTCTGGCTTGACACTAAATAATTAAGGAATATTAAAATTCAAAGTATCAAGTCTGGAACACATTCTCATCACTGCACCTTTAGAATTGATGGTCATATTGATATGGTTTCTCCAGTTGGTTATAAATGAAAATATTGCTGATTGCAACCAGTATGGTCATCACATTAGACATTTTGAAAATATTGTATCATTCAAAAATGAAAATGTTGCCTTTTGCAACCAGATGGTCATCATAGTAAACATTTTACAAATCTTTAATAATTGCTAATCTATCCGGTGCCATGAAGGAAGATGCACATGACTGGTTCATATGAAGATAGCCATGCTTGACTGATTTCACCTGAGAAGTGAAACGGACTAAACCACTAGAGACTTCTTTATAAATGGGGATGGAGACTTGTACTACTTTATAAATGGGGATGGAGACTTGTACTTCTTTATCATGGGGATGGAGACTTGTACTTCTTTATAAATGGGGATGGAGACTTGTACTACTTTATAAATGGGGATGGAGACTTGTACTTCTTTATCAATGGGGATGGAGACTTGTACTTCTTTATAAATGGGGATGGAGACTTGTACTTCTTTATAAATGGGGATGGAGACTTGTGCTTTGTTGTAAATGGGGATGGAGACTTGTACTACTTTATAAATGGGGATGGAGACTTGTGCTTCTTTATAAATGGGGATGGAGACTTGTGCTAATGCAGAGAATGTAATTCAATGAAGCCTCAATCAAAATGTTATTTCACTATAAACTCCCAATCAAGATGTTATTATACTACAAAGCCCTTATTACACTATAAAGTAACAATCAAGACATTATTTGACTACAAAGCCCCTATCAAAAAGTTATTACGCTATAAAGTCTCAATCAAGAAGTTATTACACTATAAAATCCCAATCAAGATGTTATTACACTACAAAGCCCATATAAAAAGGTTATTACACTATAAAGTCCCAATCAAGATGTTATTACACTATAAAGTCCAAATCAAGACATTATTACACTACAAAGTCCCTATCAAAAAGTTATTACACTATAAAGTCCCAATCAAGAAGTTATTTCACTATAAAGTCCCAATCAAGATGTTATTACACTATAAAGTCCCAATCAAGAAGTTATTACACTATAAAGTCTCTATCAAAATGTTATTACACTACAAAGCCCTTATAAAAAAGTTATTACACTATAAAGTCCCAATCAAGATGTTATTACACTATAAAGTCCCAATCAAGACATTATTACACTAGAAAGTCCCTATCAAAAAGTTATTACACTATAAAGTCCCAATCAAGAAGTTATATCACTATTAAGTCCCAATCAAGCTGTTATTACATTACAAAGCCCCTATAAAAAGTTATTACACTATAAAGTCCCAATCAAGATGTTATTACACTATAAAGTCCCAATCAAGACATTATTACATTACAAAGCCCTAATCAAGATGTTATTACACTACAAAGCCCCTATCTAAAAGTTATTACACTATAAAGTCCCAATCAAGAATTTATTACACTACAAAGCCCCAATCAAGATGTTATTACACTACAAAGCCCTATCAAAAAGTTATTTCACTATAAAGTCCCAATCAAGAAGTTATTACACTACAAAGCCCTAATCAAGATGTTATTACACTACAAAGCCCCTATCTAAAAGTTATTACACTATAAAGTCCCAATCAAGAATTTATTATACTACAAAGCCCCACTCGAGATGTTATTACACTACAAAGCCCTATCAAAAAGTTATTTCACTATAAAGTCCCAATCAAGATGTTATTACACTACAAAGTCCCAATCAAGATGTTATTACACTATAAATTCTAATCAAGACATTATTACACTATAAAGTCCCAATCAAGATGTTGTTACACTATCAAGTCACAATCAAGAAGTTATTCACCATACTCAAAACTACATGTGGTCTGTCAGAGTTTTTAATATCTCTCAAAGTGTTTTTAGGACAAACATCAACCCTTTCAGTCCGCCTAATATGAGAGAAATATCAATCTGAACAAGTTAATTTTATTCAAATAAATTCTGCTGTTATCATTGACTTTTACTTAGCACCATAAAGCCAAATATATCTTAACATGCCATATATATGTTTCATAGCATGAAATATTGTCAGATTATTAAACATTAATTGAAGACAAATCTTAAGTTAATTTGAGATGATTGATACATTTTGGGGACTAAAATTATTGTCTGTATATCAAAATATAAATAGCATCATCATAAGCTTGCTAATTTAATTACTGCATTACATTTTGTTTTATCTTTAGAACACCATGTGTTTATATACCAAAATATAAATAGCATTGTCATAAGCTTGCTAATTTAATTACTGCATTACATTTTGTTTTATCTTTAGAACACCGTGTGTTTATATACCAAAATATAAATAGCATTGTCATAAGCTTGCTAATTTAATTACTGCATTACATTTTGTTTTATCTTTAGAACACCGTGTGTTTATATACCAAAATATAAATAGCATTGTCATAAGCTTGCTAATTTAATTACTGCATTACATTTTGTTTTATCTTTAGAACACCGTGTGTTTATATACCAAAATATAAATAGCATTGTCATAAGCTTGCTAATTTAATTACTGCATTACATTTTGTTTTATCTTTAGAACACTGTGTGTTTATATACCAAAATATAAATAGCATTGTCATAAGCTTGCTAATTTAATTACTGCATTACATTTTGTTTTATCTTTAGAACACCGTGTGTTTATGGAAGTAGCATATGCCTATCAGGACAAATTCAAGTTTGCTCTCTGCACAAACAAGGAAGGATATAGTGGTCTGGAGTCAGTATATACTTTCTAACCTTATTTTAATTTTTTTTACTTATTTTAATTTATACTTTACTATCTTATTTTAATTTATTATCTTATTTTAATTTATATACTTTATTATCTTATTTTAATTTATATACTTTAGTATCTTATTTTAATTTAAATACTTTATATCTTATTTTTATTTATTATCTTATTTTAATTTAAATACTTTATTATCTTATTTTAATTTAAATACTTTATATCTTTTTTTAATTTATATACTTTATTATCTTATTTTAATTTATTATCTTATTTTAATTTAAATACTTTATTATCTTATTTTAATTTAAATACTTTATATCTTATTTTAATTTATATACTTTATATCTTTTTTTAATTTATATACTTTATTATCTTATTTTAATTTATTATCTTATTTTAATTTATATACTTTATATCTTATTTTAATTTAAATACTTTATTATCTTATTTTAATTTATATACTTTATATCTTATTTTAATTTATATACTTTATTTTCTTATTTTAATTTATATACTTTATATCTTATTTTAATTTATATACTTTATTATCTTATTTTAATTTATATACTTTATATCTTATTTTAATTTATATACTTTATTATCTTATTTTAATTTATTTACTTATTTTAATTTATATACTTTAGTATCTTATTTTAATTTATTTACTTATTTTAATTTATATACTTTATTATCTTATTTTAATTTATTTACTTATTTTAATTTATATACTTCATATCTTATTTTAATTTAAATACTTTATTATCTTATTTTAATTTATATACTTTATATCTTATTTTAATTTATATACTTTATTATCTTATTTTAATTTATATACTTTATTATCTTATTTTAATTTATATACTTTATATCTTATTTTAATTTAAATACTTTATATCTTATTTTAATTTATTATCTTATTTTAATTTATATACTTTATTATCTTATTTTAATTTATATACTTTATTATCTTATTTTAATTTAAATACTTTATTATCTTATTTTAATTTAAATACTTTATATCTTATTTTAATTTAAATACTTTATATCTTATTTTAATTTATTATCTTATTTTAATTTATATACTTTATTATCTTATTTTAATTTATATACTTTATTATCTTATTTTAATTTATATACTTTATTATCTTATTTTAATTTAAATACTTTATATCTTATTTTAATTTATATACTTTATATCTTATTTTAATTTAAATACTTTATATCTTATTTTAATTTAAATACTTTATTATCTTATTTTAATTTAAATACTTTATTATCTTATTTTAATTTATATACTTTATATCTTATTTTAATTTATATACTTTATTTTCTTATTTTAATTTATATACTTTATTATCTTATTTTAATTTATATACTTTATATCTTATTTTAATTTAAATACTTTATATCTTATTTTAATTTAAATACTTTATATCTTATTTTAATTTATATACTTTATATCTTATTTTAATTTAAATACTTTATTATCTTATTTTAATTTATATACTTTATATCTTATTTTAATTTATATACTTTATTTTCTTATTTTAATTTATATACTTTATTATCTTATTTTAATTTATTTACTTATTTTAATTTATATACTTTAGTATCTTATTTTAATTTATTTACTTATTTTAATTTATATACTTTATTATCTTATTTTAATTTATTTACTTATTTTAATTTATATACTTTAGTATCTTATTTTAATGTATATACTTTATTATCTTATTTTAATTTATTATCTTATTTTAATGTAAATACTTTATTATCTTATTATAATTTATATACTTTATTATCTTATTTTAATTTGTTATCTTATTTTAATTTATATACTTTAGTATCTTATTTTAATTTATTTACTTATTTTAATTTATATACTTTATTATCTTATTTTAATTTATTATCTTATGTTAATTTATTATCTTGTTTTAATTTATTCTCTTATCTTAATTTATATACTTTATTATCTTATTTTAATTTATATACTTATTTTAATTTATATACTTTATTATCTTATTTTAATTTATTTACTTATTTTAATTTATATACTTTATTATCTTATTTTAATTTATTTACTTATTTTAATTTATATACTTTAGTATCTGATTTTAATGTAAATACTTTATTATCTTATTATAATTTATATACTTTATTATCTTATTTTAATTTGTTATCTTATTTTAATTTATATACTTTAGTATCTTATTTTAATTTATTTACTTATTTTATATTATATACTTTATTATCTTATTTTAATTTATTATCTTATGTTAATTTATTATCTTGTTTTAATTTATTATCTTATTTTAATTTATATACTTTATTATCTTATTTTAATTTATTATCTTATTTAAATTTATTTACTTATTCTAATGTATAATCTTTAATATCTTATTTTAATTTATTTGTTCTTCTTGTATGTCTGTAAAGATAAGGGCTATTCTGTTTAACATACATGGTACCCAGAGAAGGCAGTTTTAAAAAATATATACGCCAGGTTACTTTGATTTCACAGAGTTCATATTAAAATGATAAGAAAATTCTAAAATACATCTATGGGTGGGTACGCAACTTTAAAAGTGTCATCCCTGGGTCCCATGTATGTTTTAATGGAACAGCCCACATAGTAAACCTCAGTACACATATCAAGCAAGTGACATAGAAATGCCTTTCCATACTTGGACTTTTCTGCATGGTTTGTTATTGTTGTTACCATGTAAACAGAATGTAGCTTAGTTGCTAGGTGATATGGTATGAGCATAAGTAGTTTAAAGATCAAGAGAGCTGGACCATGAGGTACTTTGAGAAGGGGTCTATCGCAGGAAATCAGGGACATTCTAAACGACTCTTCTTCTTGTAGTTTTGGGTTTAATGCAGTTTCGTACTGCAACAATGGCTATACATGATGGCTGGTATAACAAGGGCTATACATGATGGCTGGTATAACAAGGGCTATACATGATGGCTGGTATAACAAGGGCTATACATGATGGCTGGCATAACAAGGGCTATACATGATGGCTGGCATAACAATGGCTATACATGATGGCTGGTATAACAATGGCTATACATGATGGCTGGTATAACAATGGCTATACATGATGGCTGATATAACAAGGGCTATACATGATGGCTGGTATAACAAGGGCTATACATGATGGCTGGTAAAACAAGGGCTATACATGATGGCTGGTATAACAAGGGCTATACATGATGGCTGGCATAACAATGGCTATACATGATGGCTGGCTTAACAATGGCTATACATGATGGCTGGTATAACAAGGGCTATACATGATGGCTGATATAACAAGGGCTATACATGATGGCTGGTATAACAAGGGCTATACATGATGGCTGGTAAAACAAGGGCTATACATGATGGCTGGTATAACAAGGGCTATACATGATAGCTGGTATAACAATGGCTATACATGATGGCTGGTATAACAAGGGCTATACATGATGGCTGGTATAACAAGGGCTGGACATAATGACTGGTATAACAAGGGCTATACATGATGGCTGGTATAACAATGGCTATACATGATGGCTGGTATAACAAGGGCTGTACATGATGGCTGGTATAACAAGGGCTATACATGATGGCTGGTAAAACAAGGGCTATACATGATGGCTGGTATAACAAGGGCTATACATGATGGCTGGCATAACAATGGCTATACATGATGGCTGGCTTAACAATGGCTATACATGATGGCTGGCATAACAATGGCTATACATGATGGCTGGTATAACAATGGCTATACATGATGCCTGGTATAACAATGGCTATACATGATGGCTGATATAACAAGGGCTATACATGATGGCTGGTATAACAAGGGCTATACATGATGCCTGGTATAACAATGGCTATACATGATGGCTGATATAACAAGGGCTATACATGATGGCTGGTATAACAAGGGCTATACATGATGGCTGGTATAACAAGGGCTGTACATGATGGCTGGTATAACAATGGCTATACATGATGGCTGGTATAACAAGGGCTGTACATGATGGCTGGTATTACAATGGCTATACATCATGGCTGGTATAACAAGGGCTGTACATGATGGCTGGTATAACAAGGGCTATACATGATGGCTGGTATAACAAGGGCTATACATGATGGCTGGTATAACAAGGGCTGTACATGATGGCTGGTATAACAAGGGCTATACATGATAGCTGGTATAACAATGGCTATACATGATGGCTGGTATAACAAGGGCTGTACATGATGGCTGGTATAACAAGACTATACATGGTGGTTGGTATAACAAGGGCTATACATGATGGCTGGTATAACAAGGGCTGGACATAATGACTGGTATAACAAGGGCTATACATGATGGCTGGTATAACAATGGCTATACATGATGGCTGGTATAACAAGGGCTGTACATGATGGCTGGTATAACAATGGCTATACATGATGGCTGGTATAACAAGGGCTGTACATGATGGCTGGTATAACAAGGGCTATACATGATGGCTGGTATAACAAGGGCTATACATGATGGCTGGTATAACAAGGGCTATACATGATGGCTGGTATAACAATGGCTATACATGATGGCTGGTATAACAAGGGCTATACATGATGGCTGGTATAACAATGCCTATACATGATGGCTGGTATAATAAGGGCTATACATGATGGCTGGTATAACAAGGGCTATACATAATGGCTGGTATAACAAGGGCTGTACATGATGGCTGGTATTACAATGGCTATACATGATGGCTGGTATAACAAGGGCTGTACATGATGGCTGGTATAACAAGGGCTATACATGATGGCTGGTATAACAAGGGCTATACATTATGGCTGGTATAACAAGGGCTATACATGATGGCTGGTATAACAAGGGCTATACATGATGGCTGGTATAACAAGGGCTATACATGATGGCTGGCATAACAAGGGCTATACATGATGGCTGGTATAACAAGGGCTATACATGATGGCTGGCATAACAATGGCTATACATGATGGCTGGTATAACAAGGGCTATACAATGGCTATACATGATGGCTGGTATAACAAGGGCTATACATGATGGCTGGTATAACAAGGGCTATACATGATGGCTGGTATAACAAGGGCTATACATGATGGCTGGTATAACAAGGGCTATACATGATGGCTGGTATAACAATGGCTATACATGATGGCTGGTATAACAATGGCTATAAATGATGGCTGGTATAACAAGGGCTATACATGATGGCTGGTATAACATGGGCTATACATGATTTCTGGCATAACAAGGGCTATACATGATGGCTGGCATAACAAGGGCTATACATGATGGCTGGCATAACAATGGCTATACATGATGGCTGGCATAACAATGGCTATACATGATGGCTGGTATAACAATGGCTATACATGATGGCTGGTATAACAAGGGCTATACATGATGGTTGGTATAACAAGGGCTATACATGATGGCTGGCATAACAATGGCTATACATGATGGCTGGCATAATAATGGCTATACATGATGGCTAGCATAACAAGGGCTATACATGATGGCTGGTATAACAAGGGCTATACATGATGGCTGGTGTAACAAGGGCTATACATGATGGCTGGTATAACAAGGGCTATACATGATGGCTGGTATAACAATGGCTATACATGATGGCTGGTATAACAAGGGCTATACATGATGGCTGGTATACATGATGGCTGGTATAACAATGGCTATACATGATGGCTGGTATAACAATGGCTATACATGATGGCTGGTATAACAAGGGCTATACATGATGGCTGGTATAACAATGGCTATACATGATGGCTGGTATAACAAGGGCTATACATAATGGCTGGTATAACAAGGGTTATACATGATGGCTGGTATAACAAGGGCTATACATGATGGCTGGTATAACAATGGCTATACATGATGGCTGGTATAACAAGGGCTATACATGATGGCTGGCATAACAATGGCTTTACATGATGGCGGGCATAACAATGGCTATACGTGATGGCTGTTAAATCACTAGCCCATGGAAAGCTACTGGCAAGTTTTCTCACATACCAATCTTGACTAATCCCAAGATTTGAACCCATGTGGACAGAGGTAAGATGGCAGTGATTGATAAAGGCAAGCACTCTGGAACACTCTGCACCTGGTTTCTCCTGCTGACTCATGGAAATTGTTGAAATTTTAAGTTAGGCTTAGGGAAATTGTTGAAATTTCAACTTAGGCTTAGGGAAATTGTTGAAATTTTAAGTTGGGCTTGGGGAAATTGTTGAAATTTCAAGTTTCAAGTTAGGCTTAGGGAAATTGTTGAAATTTCAAGTTAGGCTTAGGGAAATTGTTGAAATTTCAACTTAGGCTTAGGGAAATTGTTGAAATTTCAAGTTGGGCTTAGGGAAATTGTTGAAATTTCAAGTTGGGCTTAGGGAAATTGTTGAAATTTCAAGTAAGGCTTAGGGAAATTGTTGAAATTTCAAGTTAGGCTTAGGGAAATTGTTGAAATTTCAAGTTAGGCTTAGGGAAATTGTTGAAATTTCAAGTTAGGCTTAGGGAAATTGTTGAAATTTCAAGTAAGGCTTAGGGAAATTGTTGAAATTTCAAGTTAGGCTTAGGGAAATTGTTGAAATTTCAAGTTAGGCTTAGGGAAATTGTTGAAATTTCAAGTTAGGCTTAGGGAAATTGTTGAAATTTCAAGTTAGGCTTAGGGAAATTGTTGAAATTTCAAGTTAGGCTTAGGGAAATTGTTGAAATTTCAAGTTAGGCTTAGGGAAATTGTTGAAATTTCAAGTTAGGCTTAGGGAAATTTTTGAAATTTCAAGTTAGGCTTAGGGGAATTGTTGAAATTTCAACTTAGGCTTAGGGAAATTGTTGAAATTTCAACTTAGGCTTAGGGAAATTGTTGAAATTTCAACTTAGGCTTAGGGAAATTGTTGAAATTTCAACTTAGGCTTAGGGAAATTGTTGAAATTTCAACTTAGGCTTAGGGAAATTGTTGAAATTTCAAGTAAGGCTTTGGGAAATTGTTGAAATTTCAAGTTAGACTTAGGGAAATTGTTGAAATTTCAAGTAAGGCTTAGGGAAATTGTTGAAATTTCAAGTTAGGCTTATAGAAATTGTTGAAATTTCAACTTAGGCTTAGGGAAATTGTTGAAATTTCAAGTTAGGCTTAGGGAAATTGTTGAAATTTCAACTTAGGCTTAGGGAAATTGTTGAAATTTCAAGTTAGGCTTAGGGAAATTGTTGAAATTTCAAGTTAGGCTTAGGGAAATTGTTGAAATTTCAACTTAGGCTTAGGGAAATTGTTGAAATTTCAACTTAGGCTTAGGGAAATTGTTGAAATTTCAAGTTAGGCTTAGGGAAATTGTTGAAATTTCAAGTTAGGCTTAGGGACATTGTTGAAATTTCAAGTTAGGCTTAGGGACATTGTTGAAGTTTCAAGTTGGGCTTAGGGAAATTGTTGAAATTTCAAGTTAGGCTTAGGGAAATTGTTGAAATTTCAAGTTAGGCTTAGGGAAATTGTTGAAATTCAAGTTAGGCTTAGGGAAATTGTTGAAATTTCAAGTTAGGCTTAGGGAAATTGTTGAAATTTCAAGTTGGGCTTGGGGAAATTGTTGAAGTTTCAAGTTGGGCTTAGGGAAATTGTTGAAATTTCAAGTTGGGCTTAGGGAAATTGTTGAAATTTCAAGTTAGGCTTAGGGAAATTGTTGAAATTCAAGTTAGGCTTAGGGAAATTGTTGAAATTTCAAGTTAGGCTTAGGGAAATTGTTGAAATTCAAGTTAGGCTTAGGGAAATTGTTGAAATTTCAAGTTAGGCTTAGGGAAATTGCTGAAATTTCAAGTTAGGCTTAGGGAAATTGTTGAAATTTCAAGTTAGGCTTAGGGAAATTGTTGAAGTTTCAAGTTGGGCTTAGGGAAATTGTTGAAATTTCAAGTTGGGCTTAGGGAAATTGTTGAAATTTCAAGTTAGGCTTAGGGAAATTGTTGAAGTTTCAAGTTGGGCTTAGGGAAATTGTTGAAATTTCAACTTAGGCTTAGGGAAATTGTTGAAATTTCAAGTAAGGCTTAGGGAAATTGTTGAAATTTCAAGTTAGACTTAGGGAAATTGTTGAAATTTCAAGTAAGGCTTAGGGAAATTGTTGAAATTTCAAGTTAGGCTTATAGAAATTGTTGAAATTTCAACTTAGGCTTAGGGAAATTGTTGAAATTTCAAGTTAGGCTTAGGGAAATTGTTGAAATTTCAAGTTAGGCTTAGGGAAATTGTTGAAATTTCAAGTTAGGCTTAGGGAAATTGTTGAAATTTCAAGTTAGGCTTAGGGAAATTGTTGAAATTTCAACTTAGGCTTAGGGAAATTGTTGAAATTTCAAGTTAGGCTTAGGGAAATTGTTGAAATTTCAAGTTAGGCTTAGGGAAATTGTTGAAATTTCAAGTTAGGCTTAGGGACATTGTTGAAATTTCAAGTTAGGCTTAGGGACATTGTTGAAGTTTCAAGTTGGGCTTAGGGAAATTGTTG
Source organism: Unio pictorum (assembly GCA_030141615.1). NCBI lineage: Eukaryota > Metazoa > Mollusca > Bivalvia > Unionida > Unionidae > Unio > Unio pictorum. Next base: position 3,506,165 of record JARLTB010000254.1, read on the forward strand.
AAATTTCAAGTTAGGCTTAGGGAAATTGTTGAAATTTCAAGTTAGGCTTAGGGAAATTGTTGAAATTCAAGTTAGGCTTAGGGAAATTGTTGAAATTTCAAGTTAGGCTTAGGGAAATTGTTGAAATTTCAAGTTGGGCTTGGGGAAATTGTTGAAGTTTCAAGTTGGGCTTAGGGAAATTGTTGAAATTTCAAGTTGGGCTTAGGGAAATTCTTGAAATTTCAAGTTAGGCTTAGGGAAATAGTTGAAATTCAAGTTAGGCTTAGGGAAATTGTTGAAATTTCAAGTTAGGCTTAGGGAAATTGTTGAAATTCAAGTTAGGCTTAGGGAAATTGTTGAAATTTCAAGTTAGGCTTAGGGAAATTGCTGAAATTTCAAGTTAGGCTTAGGGAAATTGTTGAAATTTCAAGTTAGGCTTAGGGAAATTGTTGAAGTTTCAAGTTGGGCTTAGGGAAATTGTTGAAATTTCAAGTTGGGCTTAGGGAAATTGTTGAAATTTCAAGTTAGGCTTAGGGAAATTGTTGAAGTTTCAAGTTGGGCTTAGGGAAATTGTTGAAATTTCAAGTTGGGCTTAGGGAAATTGTTGAAATTTCAAGTTAGGCTTAGGGAAATTGTTGAAATTTCAAGTTAGGCTTAGGGAAATTGTTGAAAATTCAAGTTAGGCTTAGGGAAATTGTTGAAATTTCAAGTTAGGCTTAGGGGAATTGTTGAAATTTCAAGTTAGGCTTAGGGGAATTGTTGAAATTTCAAGTTAGGCTTAGGGAAATTGTTGAAATTTCAAGTTAGGCTTAGGGAAATTGTTGAAATTTTAAGTTAGGCTTAGGGAAATTGTTGAAATTTCAATGTAGGCTTAGGGAAATTGTTGAAATTTCAATGTAGGCTTAGGGAAATTGTTGAAATTTCAAGTTAGGCTTAGGGAAATTGTTGAAATTTCAACTTAGGCTTAGGGAAATTGTTGAAATTTCAAGTAAGGCTTAGGGAAATTGTTGAAATTTCAAGTTGGGCTTAGGGAAATTGTTGAAATTTCAAGTTAGGCTTAGGGAAATTGTTGAAATTTCAAGTTAGGCTTAGGGAAATTGTTGAAATTTCAAGTTAGGCTTAGGGAAATTGTTGAAATTTCAAGTTAGGCTTAGGGAAATTGTTGAAATTTCAAGTTGGGCTTAGGGAAATTGTTGAAATTTCAAGTTAGGCTTAGGGAAATTGTTGAAATTTCAAGTTAGGCTTGGGGACATTGTTGAAATTTCAAGTTAGGCTTAGGGAAATTATTGAAATTTCAAGTTAGGCTTATGGAAATGGCTGTAACATTCAAGTTAGGCTTAGGGAAAAGATCTTTAAGTAACATGCCCACATTGTATTAATGGCAGCTTGAAATAATTGCATTTCATACTTCTGTCAATTATGCATAGAGAGGCAGTGCCATTGTATCTAAGGTGCATTATAGATAGAAAAGGTAATGAATTCTGTATCAAAATCATTTCACCTCAAACTGTATAAAAACATAAAAAGGTAATGAATTCTGTATCAAAATCATTTTACCTTAAACTGTATAAAAACATAAAAAGGTAATGAATTCTGTATCAAAATCATTTCACCTCAGACTGTATAAAAACATAAAAAAGTAATGAATTCTGTATCAAAATCATTTTACCTTAAACTGTATAAAAACATAAAAAAGGTTTTGAATTCTGTATCAAAATCATTTTACCTTAAACTGTATAAAAAACATAAAAAAGGTTTTGAATTCTGTATCAAAATCATTTCACCTCAAAGTGTATAAAAACAAAAAGGTAATGAATTCTGTATCAAAATCATTTCACCTCAAACTGTATAAAAACATAAAAAAGTAATGAATTCTGTATCAAAATCATTTCACCTCAAACTTTATAAAAACATAAAAAAGGTAATGAATTCTGTATCAAAATCATTTCACCTCAAACTGTATAAAAACATAAAAAGGTAATGAATTCTGTATCAAAATCATTTCACCTCAAACTGTATAAAACATAAAAAAGTAATGAATTCTGTATCAAAATCATTTCATCTCAAACTGTATAAAAACATAAAAAATGTAATGAATTCTGTATCAAAATCATTTCACCTCAAACTGTATAAAAACATAAAAAAGGTAATGAATTCTGTATCAAAATCATTTCACCTCAAACTGTATAAAAACAAAAAAGGTAATGAATTCTGTATCAAAATCATTTCACCTTAAACTGTATAAAACATAAAAAAGTATTGAATTCTGTATCAAAATCATTTCACCTCAAACTGTATAAAAACATAAAAAAGGTAATGAATTCTGTATCAAAATCATTTCACCTCAAACTGTATAAAAACAAAAAAGGTAATGAATTCTGTATCAAAATCATTTCACCTCAAACTGTATAAAACATAAAAAAGTAATGAATTCTGTATCAAAATCATTTCATCTCAAACTATAAAAACAAAAATGTAATGAATTCTGTATCAAAATCATTTCACCTCAGACTGTATAAAAACATAAAAAAGTAATGAATTCTGTATCAAAATCATTTCACCTCAGACTGTATAAAAACATAAAAAGGTAATGAATTCTGTATCAAAATCATTTCACCTCAAACTATAGAATAATGCCACTTTTTTCGGTTAGTATTTCAAAATCATTGAATAAATATGAGGCAGCATAAAACAGCAAACAAAAATATTTTATCTTTCACAAACCTTTACACTAAACTAAAGGTCCTAAATCCACATGTACAGTTTATACATCATTATCTGTTACACTTGGAAAATTTTGTCATAAAGTTATACATCATTGTCTATTCCAGTTGGTAAATTTTGTCATAAAGTTATACATCATTGTCTATTCCAGTTGGTAAATTTTGTCATAAAGTTATACATCAATATCTGTTACACTTAGTAAATTTTGTCATAAAGTTATACATCATTATTATACATCATTTTCTGTTCCAATTGGTAAATTTTGTCATAAAGTTATACATTATTATCTGTTACAGTTGGTAAATTTTGTCATAAAGTTCTACATTAATATCTGTTACAGTTGGTAAATTTTGTCATAAAGTTATACATCATTGTCTGTTACAGTTGGAAAATTTTGTCATAAAGTTATACGTCATTATCTGTTCCCATTGGTAAATTTTCATAAAAGTTATACATCATTATCTGGTAAATTTTGTCATAATTGCTAACAGGTAATGAATCACATGCATCAATGTATTTTTTTTGTTGCAGGGGAGAGAATGAGGTGGCAGAAAAAAACACTGCATGGGTAATTTATTCCAAAGGAACTACAGAGATGAAGATCTCCTGCCCAAGCCTCCGCTTAAAGTGTCCACTTAATCTTGTAACCCTTGCTTCTTTTGTGAAGGCACTCACTTTGCCTAAAATGGTACGAAATATCTTGTATGAGGGCACTCACTTTGCCTAAAATGGTATGAAATATCTTGTATGAAGGCTCCTAACTATCATTTACTTGTCCAAGCAGATCATAGCTACTGTATATACTCACTTTTAAGTCCAGTTCAATTCAAGCAACAGAGCCTCTGATTCACTTCACATAATGTGCTAGCCAGCCAGGATCTCTCGTTTGTTTTATGATTACTCCTAACAAACTGCATTGACCTAGATCAGTTGGTGATGGCGAAGTCTGGGTCTTTGCAGTTTGCAGTTGTATTCACTTATAAGCAAGTATAGGCAGTCCTCGTGTATGACAGTATAATACTTAGTATGACAGTACAGTCCAGAGTATGACAATATAATGCTTAGGATGACGGTACAATCCAGAGTATCACAATATAGTACTTAGTATGAATAGTACAGTCCAGAGTATGACAATATAATACTTAGTATGAATAGTACAGTTCAGAGTATGACAATATAGTACTTAGTATGAATAATACAGGTCAGAGTATGCCAATATAATACTTGGGATGACAGTACAGTACAGAGTATGAAAATATAGTACTTAGTATGAATAATACAGTCCAGAGTATGACAATATAATGCTTAGGATGACAGTATAGCACTTAATATCACAGAACAGTTTTTAATATGACCATCAAATCCTCAGTATGTCACAGAAGAATTACTAAGCATAACAATACAATACTTTGTACAGCAGTATATTATTTAGTTTGACAGTGCAATTCTTGGTATGAACTATGCAGTACTTAGTATGACATTACAACTTTTGGTATGACCCATGCAATCCTTACTATGACAATACAATCCATGGCATGACCCATGCAATTCTTATGACAAAACAATCCATGGCATGACCCATGCAATCCATATTATTACAATACAATCTATGATATGACCCATGCAATCCTTACTATGACAATACAATCCATGGCGTGACCCATGCAATTCTTATGACAAAACAATCCATGGCATGACCCATGCAATCCATATTATTACAATACAATCTATGATATGACCCATGCAATCCTTGATATGACCCATACAATCCTTGGTATGATCCATGCAATCCATATTATGACAGTACAATCCATGGCATGACCCATGCAATCCATATTATAACAATACAATCCTTGGTATGACCCATGCAATCCTTGATGTGACAGTACAATCCTTGGTATGACCCATAGAATCCATATTAAGACAAAACAATCCTTCGTACAAACACATACTTGGTATGACCCATGCAATCCATATTATGACAATACACTCCTTGGTATGACCCATGCAATCCTTATTATACCAAAGCATTTCTTGGTATGATCCATGCAATCCATATTATGACAATTCAATTCTTGCAATGACCCATGCTATCCTTGGTAAGACCCATGCAATTCATATTATGACAAAACAATCCTTGGTATGACCCATGCAATTCTTATTATGACAAAACAATCCTTGGTATGACCCATGCAATTCTTATGACAAAACAATCCTTGGTATGATCCATGCAATCCTTATTATGACAAAACAATCCTTGGTATGACCCATGCAATCCTTATTATGACAATACAATCCTTGGTATGACACAAGCAATTCTTATTATGACAAAACAATCCTTGGTATGACCCATGCAATCCTTATTATAACAATACAATCCTTGGTATGACCCATGCAATCCTTATTATGAAAAATAATCCATGGCATGACCCATGCAATCCTTATTATGACAATACAATCTTTGGTATGACCCATGCAATTCATATTATGACAGTACAATCCTTGGTATGACCCATGCAAATCCTTATTATGAAAAATAATCCATGGCATGACCCATGCAATCCTTATTATGACAATACAATCCTTGGTATGACCCATGCAATCCTTATTATGACAATACAATCCATGGTATGACCCATGCAATCCTTGATATGACCCATGCAATCCTTATTATGACAATACAATCCTTGGTATGACCAATGCAATCCTTATTATGACAAAACAATCCTTGGTATAACCCATGCAATCCTTATTATGACAATACAGCCCTTGGTATGTCCCTTGCAAATCTTGGTATGACCAATGCAATCCTTATTATGACAATACAGCCCTTGGTATGTCCCTTGCAAATCTTGGTATGACCAATGCAATCTTTATTACGACAAAACAATCCATGGTATTACAATACAGTCCTTGGTATGACAATACAATCCTTAGTATGACAGAACAAAACTTGGTGTGGCAATTCTTTTATTTGTACAGTTTAGCTCTCAGAGAAGAGTGATCAGCATCTTATTTCTGCGTCCTCTCTTTCCGTTCTGTAACTGGGATACCAGGGTTTATGACTTATCCATCAGTAATGTACTATTCTGTAACTGAGATACAGGGTTTATGACTTATTCATCAGTAATGTACTATTCTGTAACTGAGATACAGGGTTTATGACTTATTCATCAGTAATGTACTATTCTGTAACTGAGATACCAGGGTTTATGACTTATTCATAAGCAATGTACTATTCTGTAACGGAGATACCAGGGTTTATGACTTATTTATCAGCATTTTACAATTCTGTAACTGGGATACCAGGGTTTATGACTTATTTATCAGCATTTTACAATTCTGTAACTGAGATACCAGGGTTTATGACTTATTCATCAGTAATGTACTATTCTATAACTGAGATACCAGGCTTAATGACTTATTCATCAGTAATGTACTATTTTGTAACTGAGATACCAGGGTTTATGACTTATTCATCAGTAAGGTTCTATTCTGTAATTGAGATACCAGGGTTTATGACTTATTCATCAGTAATGTACTATTCTGTAACTGAGATACCAGGGTTTATGACTTATCCATCAGTAATGTACTATTCTGTAACTGAGATACAGGGTTTATGACTTATTCATCAGTAATGTACTATTCTGTAACTGAGATACAGGGTTTATGACTTATTCATCAGTAATGTACTATTCTGTAACTGAGATACCAGGGTTTATGACTTATTCATAAGCAATGTACTATTCTGTAACGGAGATACCAGGGTTTATGACTTATTTATCAGCATTTTACAATTCTGTAACTGGGATACCAGGGTTTATGACTTATTTATCAGCATTTTACAATTCTGTAACTGAGATACCAGGGTTTATGACTTATTCATCAGTAATGTACTATTCTGTAACTGAGATACCAGGGTTTTTGACTTATTTATCAGTAATGTACTATTCTGTAACTGAGATACCAGGGTTTATGACTTATTTATCAGCATTTTACAATTCTGTAACTAAGATACCAGGGTTTATGACTTATTTATCAGCATTTTACAATTATGTAACTGAGATACCAGGGTTTATGACTTATTCATCAGTAATGTACTATTCTATAACTGAGATACCAGGGTTAATGACTTATTCATCAGTAATGTACTATTTTGTAACTGAGATACCAGGGTTTATGACTTATTCATCAGTAATGTACTATTCTGTTACTGAGATGCCAGGGTTTATGACTTATTCATCAGTAAGGTTCTATTCTGTAATTGAGATACCAGGGTTTATGACTTATTCATCAGTAATGTACTATTCTGTAACTGAGATACCAGGGTTTATGACTTATCCATCAGTAATGTACTATTCTGTAACTGAGATACAGGGTTTATGACTTATTCATCAGTAATGTACTATTCTGTAACTGAGATACAGGGTTTATGACTTATTCATCAGTAATGTACTATTCTGTAACTGAGATACCAGGGTTTATGACTTATTCATAAGCAATGTACTATTCTGTAACGGAGATACCAGGGTTTATGACTTATTTATCAGCATTTTACAATTCTGTAACTGGGATACCAGGGTTTATGACTTATTTATCAGCATTTTACAATTCTGTAACTGAGATACCAGGGTTTTTGACTTATTTATCAGTAATGTACTATTCTGTAACTGAGATACCAGGGTTTATGACTTATTTATCAGCATTTTACAATTCTGTAACTAAGATACCAGGGTTTATGACTTATTTATCAGCATTTTACAATTATGTAACTGAGATACCAGGGTTTATGACTTATTCATCAGTAATGTACTATTCTATAACTGAGATACCAGGGTTAATGACTTATTCATCAGTAATGTACTATTTTGTAACTGAGATACCAGGGTTTATGACTTATTCATCAGTAATGTACTATTCTGTTACTGAGATGCCAGGGTTTATGACTTATTCATCAGTAAGGTTCTATTCTGTAATTGAGATACCAGGGTTTATGACTTATTCATCAGTAATGTACTATTCTGTAACTGAGATACCAGGGTTTATGACTTATCCATCAGTAATGTACTATTCTGTAACTGAGATACAGGGTTTATGACTTATTCATCAGTAATGTACTATTCTGTAACTGAGATACAGGGTTTATGACTTATTCATCAGTAATGTACTATTCTGTAACTGAGATACCAGGGTTTATGACTTATTCATAAGCAATGTACTATTCTGTAACGGAGATACCAGGGTTTATGACTTATTTATCAGCATTTTACAATTCTGTAACTGGGATACCAGGGTTTATGACTTATTTATCAGCATTTTACAATTCTGTAACTGAGATACCAGGGTTTTTGACTTATTTATCAGTAATGTACTATTCTGTAACTGAGATACCAGGGTTTATGACTTATTTATCAGCATTTTACAATTCTGTAACTAAGATACCAGGGTTTATGACTTATTTATCAGCATTTTACAATTATGTAACTGAGATACCAGGGTTTATGACTTATTCATCAGTAATGTACTATTCTATAACTGAGATATCAGGGTTAATGACTTATTCATCAGTAATGTACTATTTTGTAACTGAGATACCAGGGTTTATGACTTATTCATCAGTAATGTACTATTCTGTTACTGAGATGCCAGGGTTTATGACTTATTCATCAGTAAGGTTCTATTCTGTAATTGAGATACCAGGGTTTATGACTTATTCATCAGTAATGTACTATTCTGTAACTGAGATACCAGGGTTTATGACTTATTCATCAGTAATGTACTATTCTGTAACTGAGATACCAGGGTTTATGACTTATTCATCAGTAATGTACTATTCTGTAACTGAGATACCAGGGTTTATGACTTATTTATCAGCATTATACCATTGTGTAACAGATACCAGGGTTTATGAATTATTCATCAGTAATGTACTATTCTGTAACTGAGATACCAGGGTTTATGACTTATTCATCAGTAATGTACTATTCTGTAACTGAGATACCAGGGTTTGTGAATTATTCATCAGTAATGTACTATTCTGTAACTGAGATACCAGGGTTTATGACTTATCCATCAGTAATGTACTATTCTGTAACTGAGATACTGGGGTTTATGACTTATTCATCAGTAATGTACTATTCTGTAACTGAGATACCAGGGTTTATGACTTATTCATCAGTAATGTACTATTCTGTAACTGAGATACCAGGCATTATGACTTATTTATCAGCATTATACCATTCTGTAACAGAGATACCAGGGTTTATGACTTATTTATCAGCATTATACATTTGTAGCCATTGTTTAGAGTATGCTTAATAATGTAATTCATCTGCAAGTTAATTCGATGGTGATAATAGAAAATTTAATCCAAATTTCCCCAAGTTCTATACAGCTTTTTGGTAATGTATCAGACAGTTTCTAACATGTTATCTCAATGCTTGATAAAGTCAGTAGAACTTAATTGTAACCATGATTTCCTTTGTCAATAATTTAACTTTTTGAAAGGTTAAATGTTTTTATATCTGTATGTTATTATTATTTGTGATAATGTGCTTTGTGAAAATCAAGTAGAATTTTGTCCCAATTTTATGGAATTTTGATTTGGGTTTGTTACATCTCCCTAATTTTTAAATTTTGTAAAATCGTGGTTAGTTCAGTTTACCTTACTTTAATCAGTGATCATTGCTGGTGATCAATAATGTCCGGTGTTTGCTATTTGTTTGTTGCTATAATGTTTTGTATGTTATCCATGTGTTATTGTTTGGACGGCATTGATAGTTATCAAATCTTCATTCAAGTTGTCTTTATTTAGTAGGGCTATCTAAAAAGATTAAATGAAAAATAGTCTGGTTTGGGACAGTACTACTCAAAAAAATAAGTATCCTTTTCCCATACCATGTGTTCTATGTCTTTAGTTATTATAAATAGCTTGAAAGAAAATAGAAATCAGTGCGAAAAAAAAACAATGTTCAATTTCAGCCTGATTTGGCTTGCAACTTTATGTTACTGAAACCTTGAAGCATTTTAATTTTCAGCCTACAGGGTCATCATATGAAGGAATATCTCATTTAATTGCCTTCCCTCGTAAATTTGATCTTCACTTCTTAACCAAGGATTGATTGACTTCAAACATATTTGCTTTGCAGTTTTATATTGATGTTACCTGAAAATGTTTGATTTATAGCATTCCACAATGTCATTTCCATGAGTTATTAAATGGCATTGTTTTCCCTGAGTTATTAAATGGCATTGTTTTCCCTGAGTTATTAAATGGCATTGTTTTCCATGAGTTAATAAATGGCATTGTTTTCCCCGAGTTATTAAATAGCATTGTTTTCCATGAGTTATTAAATGGCATTGTTTTCCCTGAGTTATTAAATGGCATTGTTTTCCATGAGTTATTAAATGGCATTGTTTTCCATGAGTTATTAAATGGCATTGTTTTCCATGAGTTTTTAAATGGCATTGTTTTCCATGAGTTATTAAATGGAATTGTTTTCCATGAGTTATTAAATGGCATTGTCTTCCATGAGTTATTAAATGGCATTGTTTTCCATGAGTTATTAAATGGCATTGTCTTCTTAAATGGCATTGTTTTCCATGAGTTATTAAATGGCATTGTTTTCCATGAGTTATTAAATGGAATTGTTTTCCATGAGTTATTAAATGGCATTGTCTTCCATGAGTTATTAAATGGCATTGTTTTCCATGAGTTATTAAATGGCATTGTCTTCCATGAGTTATTAAATGGCATTGTCTTCCATGAGTTATTAAATGGCATTGTTTTCCATGAGTTATTAAATGGCATTGTTTTCCATGAGTTATTAAATGGCATTGTTTTCCATGAGTTATTAAATGGCATTGTCTTCCATGAGTTACTGAATGTTATTGTTTTCCCAAGTTATTAAATGGCATTGTTTTCCCTTAGTTATTAAATGGCATTGTTTTCCATGAGTTATTAAATGGCATTGTTTTCCATGAGTTACTGAATGTTATTGTTTTCCCAAGTTATTAAATGGCATTGTTTTCCCTTAGTTATTAAATGGCATTGTTTTCCCTTAGTTATTAAATGGCATTGTTTTCCCCGAGTTATTTAAATGGCATTGTCTTCCATGAGTTACTGAATGTTATTGTTTTCCCAAGTTATTAAATGGCATTGTTTTCCCTTAGTTATTAAATGGCATTGTTTTCCCTGAGTTATTAAATGGCATTGTCTTCCATGAGTTACTGAATGTTATTGTTTTCCCAAGTTATTAAATGGCATTGTTTTCCCTTAGTTATTAAATGGCATTGTTTTCCCTTAGTTATTAAATGGCATTGTTTTCCCCAAGTTATTTAAATGGCATTGTTTTCCCCAAGTTATTTAAATGGCATTGTTTTCCCTGAGTTATTAATTGGTATTGTTTTCCATGAGGTATTAAATGACATTGTTTTCCCTGAGTTATTAAATGGCATTGTTTTCCCTGAGTTATTTAAATGGAATTGTTTTCCATGAGTTATTAATTGGTATTGTTTTCCATGAGGTATTAAATGGCATTGTTTTCCCTGAGTTATTAAATGGCATTGTTTTCCCTGAGTTATTAAATGGCATTGTTTTCCATGACTTATTAAATGGCTTTGTTATTCATCAGTTATTAAATGGCTTTGTTCATCAGTTATTAAATGGCACTATTTGCAAATTATTACTAGCCTTCCAATATTTGGTTTCCAGAACATCTCTTTACTAAGGTTTGTTCGATTTCACCCTAGTTTAACTTGCAGCTTGAGGTTGATGAGACAATGAGTAAGCTTGATTTGTAATGAGTAAGACCATGAGTAAGTTTTATTTGTAATGAGTAAGACCATGAGTAAGTTTTATTTGTAATGAGTAAGACCATGAGTAAGTTTTATTTGTAATGAGTAAGACCATGAGTAAGTTTGATTTGCAATAAGTAAGACCATGAGTAAGTTTGATTTGCAGAATTTACTGGCTTCATTTATGAGAGTTGCAGCCCCTGATTGCCTGTTGACCTGATCTGGTTTCCAGAGCTTATCTTTACCAGGTTTTATTTGATTTCAGCCAAATGTGGCTTGCATCTTTTTATTTCATGAAATCTTAAATGAGTTTGATTCCAGCATTTAATGACATTAACTAGATTTATTGTTTCCCTGATTGATGTCCTTTTAAATTTTTTTACCAGAACATAACTTAACTTGACTAAGAATTGTGAAGTTTAAATGAAAGTTGGCATGAAACTTTGTATTGGTCAGGCCTTGAATTAAATTTATTTCCAGTATTTCACGACGTGTTTACAGAAGTTATCCCTCAAATTGCCTGTTTTCTTCATTCTAGTTTATACAGACTTGAGTATACTAAGAAATGGTGGAATTTCAACCATTTGGCTTGCAGTTTTAAAGTGATTTACTTTACAAATATAATTTCCAACTTTTCATTCTATCATTCATTGGAGTTATGATTTACTTTACAAATATAATTTCCAACTTTTCATTCTATCATTCATTGGAGTTATGATTTACTTTACAAATATAATTTCCAACTTTTCATTCTATCATTCATTGGAGTTATGATTTACTTTACAAATATAATTTCCAACTTTTCATTCTGTCATTCATTGGAGTTATGATTTACTGAATGTGATTTGTGTGGTATAATTTTACTTAGGAGTATTGATTAGATTTTAGAAGATGTTAATTTTTTATGTCTATTTTCAATGTGATTAATTGTAAGGTTACAAATATCATTGATTAGTCGAGTACTAGCTTCAGATTTTACATTGTTTCTAGCATTAGTTATTGCACCAGAAATCGTAATTTAAATCAGATGTTCAGCTTGTTGATATTTTAAATAAGTTGGATTGCCAGAATTGTACATATATTTTATAGCATTATCAACCATTTTCTTGGATTAATCCCACCAAATTCCACCTGCCTCTGTCTCCACAAAATTCCTTAGTTATGTCCTCATGAGCAAACTGTGGCATGTGGGGTGCAAATGCAATTTACCAAACACTAATAACTCTGGTTCTTACGAAAATATTGTATATATACACTTTACTTTAAGGAAGATTTTCTATACTATGTGTAACAGAATTGTAACCAAGTGGGTATTGGATCAAATGAATAATTCAAACAATGCTTGAAAGATAAAAAAAAAGGTAACTTAATAAGGTAAAGAAAAATGTATGATGTAAAAATACAATGAGTCTCACACACGCTCAATATACAATTAATTCAGTCACTCTATACTATCACACGTTGAAAATAAACCAATAATATTATATCCAGCTTCAAGAAATCTCAGTTTCAAATAATAGTACACACTAAGATATTCATTAAATTTCACGTATAGACTAGGCTTGGGATTCAAACAATCTCAAGTTTTCAAATACGTTAAAAATGTTCTGCACTGTCAGTAAGATTCACAAATCTCCTGGAATTCATCTAAGATTCAAAATAATCTAATGTAAATACCAATATACCAATTTAAACAACAATTGGAAAAAACATATGCTTCTTGACCCTTGTACAGTCGCACGATTCATCCACCGATAAACCGCACAGTTTCACCACGTTCCTTGGGTTGACCCACTCTCTTGTATCGGCCATTCACACCCTTCACGGATCCACTACATGTACAGTCAGTCATATGTATACACGTACAGACAGCATACAGCACTCTTGTATTAGCTATGTCTACAGTCATGGCTTCACCACATGTACAGACATATGTACATACATATAGACATCTAGATAGCTCCTTACATCACCTCGTAACCACGTAATGTTGTAACCACGTAACCACCTTGTAATCTTGTAATCTTGTAAGCTACAATAAAACCAAACTGCTAATAATAGTGATTTCTGGAAAATACTTGTACATTAAACTCTATAAAAACAACTTGAAATTCACAGTTCACAACATTTCAAATATGTGTTGTATTAAATGAATCATTACACGATATTGCAATACAAACTCAATTAACTTCACATATCAAATGAAATAAGTTTAACACTCACCCCTTTGGCTTTTAGAAATACCACGTGAAAATATCTAGATTCAATTGATCACTGCCTCGATTATGCCTTAATCTTGTTTAATTCAAAGGACAGTGAGTAATATTCACGGTAAAATACCCGTGCATATCGTGATAATGATGTTTGCAGCTGCAAGTAGTTTACGGCGGCGCGAGACATGTTTGTTCCGTTGCTCGTCTGGAAAAAAAACCTGTTCATTCCAGACAGCGTTATAAGCATGCACAACACAAATAATTAAATATTTCTCAGGCATAACAAAAGTTTTTTTTTTTTTCTAATTCTGTGACACTATGTCTAGAATATTCATTGTAGAAGATCGTCATCTCAGCAGGAATATATTAAAAATTGTTCCATTTTACAGAAATCATTATACTAAACAAAGTCACATGACCCAATGTCCAGGACTATTCATACTTGTAGTCAGACGAGTAATATTTTCTAAGACATTAGACCAGGTTTTTTTTTTCTTATTTTAAAAGTCAGGCAAAGATTTCCGTTCGCGCTGCAATGACTTTATCTCACCTATTTTAAGTACTAATTGATAACTGCTGTGTGTGCACATTATAATTACTGTCTGACTGCTTACTGGGTTCAGTGACATTTTTTTACGATATAAACTCACATTTATTTATTATATCTGCATGCAGAGATGGTGGGAAGGAATAGATTTCTCAGAAGCACTGTAAATTTTGTTTTGACAGTATGATGTTCCGGTGAGTGGAGCAGAAATTCCTTACCAGAGTAAAGATATGCATATAGCCTACCTGTACTATGATGGTGACACGGAGAAAAATGTCAAGGAAAATGCAGAGAAGCTAGCACAAGACTTCCATGGAACAGTTGGGACAGTCACAGTTGAGAGGTAAGACTCAAGTAATGCATACTCGAATCTTGCCAGTTTTCTTCACATTTATTTGAAGAGCCTGGGTTAGCTATCATATTCCTGTGCATTATATAGCCAAAACTGTGTTAAAAGTGCATACACCTCACCTTTTATTGGTATCTTTTGAAAGTTGAAAGCCAGTTTTTTTTCAACTGTATTTACACATAAAAAATGTAGTGTACCCAATTATCCCAAATAGACCACCAACATTCGGCAAGATTTGTGGGTTTTTGTTTAGCAAGTACCAAATTGAGCTTAAATAACTGATTAAAAAATATTTCTTTGCCTTACCAGTCATAATGGAATTGTTACAGTAGTTTAAATTCTGTGTAATTATTTCTTTGCCTTAGTGGAAACATTAAGTATTAAGAAACTTTTTGTCAGATTAAGGTGCATCATTGGAACAGCACATTCGTATAAAGAGTTATTTTCTGACTTGTATATCTTCGATGAAGTTTTGAATTTGCTATGGACCAATCATTTTTTATATACCCAGTACTTTTTGTGCAAGTAGTATTCATGATTTCCTTATGTTTTCAGAAATGCAGCATTGCAACAATTTGCCACTCATGGTTATGATGGTCAAACTCCCCGTATTAGCTTCCAGATGAAAGACACGGTATGCCATTTCGTTCTTTTTGTACATACACTTCCGATAAATTGTATAGTTTATCCATTTAGGATACTGCACATGATAACATTTTAGCACATTTACTTTTAGGTCAATTTAGAAACATGGCACAAGAATAAAAGTTACTGTGTTGGTTTTTGTATTAAAAAAAATCATATGCTGTACTCTACTTTTAAGTATGAAAATTTTATTTTTTTCCAGCAGTCAGAAAATGATCTATATTTGTAAAAATTATAATTTATATTTTTGAATATCAGTTTTTTGTCGTTTTTGTATCTCATACAAGGCAGATGGACCCAGATTTATGCATGAAAATGTGCATACATTACTTGTCTTGGATTGACAAGATAAAAATAATTTTTCAATCTGATGCAGTTAGGATTTTATGAGAAAAGTGTCTTATCACCAGAATATGAGAAAAATGTCTGATAACTTAGAGAGAATGTAAACCTTTTTTCAGACTAATCCAGTATTTCCACGTGCAGAATTGTGGAATCCTCAGGAAATAAATATGTTTGTTAAGGCCAGTGTTGCTGAATACTGTAGGAATAATCCTGGTCCTGTCAATCCATCTGGTGAAATGAAGGGAGAAGAGACAGTGGAGAGAGGCACTGCAGTATCACCTGATGTCAATGCAGATGAGGGTAATGGGTCGGCTTACAACAAAGGGTCTGAAATACGTGTTTGAAAATACCTAGATAACACATATCTAATATCAATTAGGTTATGATACTTGGTCAGTTGTGATATTGCTTTTATCTGCATTTAATTGGTTTCAGTTCTTTTTATACTCATTTGTCATCAGAGAACACTGTAGAAGGTATAAGAAAGGATTGAGAATCAGACTACTTATGTATTCTGATTCACTAGTTCTTTTTATCTGTTATGTAAGGTCAGATACTTAAATTACAGGCTAAGAAAACTAGAGGCAAATAGGTTACAAGTTAAATTGTTTCATAATGTAACATCACAAATCATTTCTGTTTGAGTTGCATTGAACATATTGTGTTTATAGTGTATGTGTGTGTATGTGAGAGAGAGAGAGAGAGAGAGAGAGAGAGAGAACAACACTGGAATTTTAAATTAATGGGAAAATATGGATAACGTCATTGTAGTACTCTCACATAAATTATTAGATCCAACTTTCAGTAAAGGGTCTTGCTTGGAAATTTAAATGATTTAGCATAGTGTCGTTGATTCAGTGTAAATTTTTTCCAGACATTTAAAGACTTAAAGACATTTAAAGCTTTGTCAACAAAGCTCCATATTTCTAATTCAGTTTTTTCATACTTTTTGTTATTCAGTTGAGACACAGGATGATGAGGTGGCAGATGAGGTGACACGCCTAAACAAGGTTCCCATGAACCTAGATCTGGTACCTGCCCTGACTGACAGGACATTTCCACAAAACATTGGCTCCACAAACCTGCTAATGGTGCTCTTCTATCTGCCTTGTAAGTTATGCCTCTATCCTAACATAAAAGAACTTCCCTTAATTGCCTCCACAGAACCTATACTGAGATCATTATGTCTACCATGTAAGTTACACGAATTTGGGTATGCCCCTATCCTAACATAAAAGACCTTTCCTTAATTGACCTATGCTGAGATCATTATGTCTGCATTGTAAGTTACACAAACTTGGGTATGCCCCAATCTTAAGATAAAAGAACTTCCCAAAATCCATTGCTTCCACTGACCTATACTAAGATCATTATTTCTCACCCATGCAACAGAAAAATCTAGCTGTTTTGCTTACCTTACTTTTCTTATCTCAGTTTAGTCATTTCAGACCAATCGTCTCGGTCATGGTGTCCACGCGCTGAGAACTACTTTTAACAAAAGAAACCCTTCTTGTCTTCTGCTGTGCCATAGATGTTCTCAGATAAAACAACAACAACAGCAACAACAACACCAAATAATATATAAGCAAAACATAGTTGTTTTTAAGGTCAATCTGTCTTAAAAACACACCAAAACAAAAACATTTTGATACTACACGCATACTATTTTGAGGTTTTGATATTATGTTAGTTCGTTCTAACTAGAATGGTCAAGTTTATCCTATATGTAGGACTAGCTCAGTACATTTTCAGAACATTAAATGTAGCTAAAGCAACTGAACTAGTTGTAAACACATCACGTGAAACCTTGTATATACTATTAGCTACATTTAATGAAGCTGACCTGAAAATTTACTGTGCTACAGATAGGATAAAATTCTCAATGGTGTTTGAAATGAACTATGTCAGAAAAAACTGATCTATGCACATAAGACTATATACCTATACACTTCATAGCATCCCAACTCTCTAAACAACAATGGAAAACTTAGAAACAGCCAGAAATGTGTTATGTCAAACATGCTCTATTATAATTTTGTTGAGCATCTCCGTTGTGCTCCAGCTGAATATACCTGCAATATTTATTGACAAATAATACACTTACCAGCCAGAAGGAATCATTTATCCCTCAACACACTAATCCATAAGCAAATTTCACTGCATCACTTGCCATATTTCCAAGATAGAAATATAAATTTTCAATGAATACGTGAACTTGAAAGTTTAGCACATTGTTATCCTCTGGGGTCCGCATATTTGGAGGGTGACGAGGGTCTTTTATACGGGAGAGTGGGGTCTCAAAATTGGAAACAATGAAAGGAAACAGTTTCTTTCTAATAAATTATAACTATTTATTGTTAATTTCATATAACATCCATATATTAAATGTGATAATACCTCATTAACTGTGTACTTCGGACGCAACAGTCACACCACAGACCTCATTAGCTTATTTATATTCATGCGCCACATGTAAACATTGTGACGTGCACATTTTTAAAGAGTTCTTTTTACTTTAAAGGATAATATTGGGTGAGAAAAATGATCTAAGTTGGTGTTTGGACTGAGACAATGAAATCTCAGCCGCTGGGTTACATTATATGTCTCCCCACTCGGACAAGCCTGGTGTGGAGACAAATAATATAACCCCTAGGCTAGGATTTCATTGTCTCGGTCCAAACCCCAACATTGATTCTATATGTCTGCCTTGTAAGTTACACAAACTTGGGTATGCCCTTATCCAAACATACAAGAACTTTCCTTAATTGATCTATACTGAGATCATTATGTCTGACGTGTTAGTTACATCTATACTGAGATAATTATGTCTGACGTGTTAGTTACATCTATACTGAGATCATTATGTCTGCCGTGTTAGTTACATCTATACTGAGATCATTATGTCTGACATGTTAGTTATATCTGCTTTCACTGTTGCTTTGCTAGACAGTCAGTTATGGATGGACTCTTTCCCTGACCTGACCAACAAGATATTCCCTTCATTCTGTATCCTCCAATGACATAACATTGATTTTTGTATCTGCCTTTTAAGTTTCCACTTCTGTTTAACTTTATGTTGACATGGTGTTGTAGCATGATGTTGACCTGGTGTTTTACCATGTTGACATGGTGTTTTACCACTATGTTGACATGACATTGTAGCATGATGTTGACATGGTGTTGTAACATTATGTTGGCCTGGTGTTGTAGCTTGATGTAGACATGGTGTTGTAGCATGATGTTGACATGGTGTTGTAACATTATGTTTTCCTGGTGTTGTAGCTTAATGTAGACATGGTGAATCCTTTATTCAGATCTTAACCTCTGTTGACACACTGCTTTCACAAATCCTAACCCTGGCCGTAAAGTGAATGCTTTACCCGGAAAGAAAGAAAAATCAGGTATATCATTACCCTAATGACACACTGCATAAGAATCGGGTATATCATTACCCTAATGACACACTGCATAAGAATCAGGTATATCATTACCCTGATGATACACTGCATAAGAATCAGGTATATCATTACAATAATGACACTGCATAAGAATCAGGTATATCATTACCCTGATGACACACTGTGTAAGAATCAGGTATATCATTACAATAATGACACTGCATAAGAATCAGGTATATCATTACCCTAATGACACACTGCATAAGAATCAGGTATATCATTACCCTAATGACACACTGCATAAGAATCGGGTATATCATTACCCTAATGACACACTGCATAAGAATCAGGTATATCATTACAATAATGACACTGCATAAGAATCAGGTATATCAGTACCCTGATGACACACTGTGTAAGAATCAGGTATATCATTACAATAATGACACTGCATAAGAATCAGGTATATCATTACCCTAATGATACACTGTGTACGATTTAGATATATCATTACCCTAATGACACACTACATAAGAATCGGGTATATCATTACCCTAATGACACACTGCGTAAGAATCAGGTATATCATTACCCTAATGACACACTGCATAAGAATCAGGTATATCATTACAATAATGACACACTGCATAAGAATCAGGTATATCATTACAATAATGACACTGCATAAGAATCAGGTATATCATTACCCTAATGACACGCTGCATAAGAATCAGGTATATCATTACCCTAATGACACACTGCATAAGAATCGGGTATATCATTACCCTAATGACACACTGCATAAGAATCAGGTATATCATTACAATAATGACACTGCATAAGAATCAGGTATATCATTACCCAAATGACACACTGCATAAGAATCAGGTATATCATTACAATAATGACACTGCATAAGAATCAGGTATATCATTACCCTGATGACACACTGTGTAAGAATCAGGTATATCATTACAATAATGACACTGCATAAGAATCAGGTATATCATTACCCTAATGATACACTGTGTAATAATCAGGTATATAATTACCCTAATGACACACTGCATAAGAATCAGGTATATCATTACCCTAATGACACACTGCATAAGAATCAGGTATATCATTACTCTCATGACACACTGCATAAGAATCAGGTATATCATTACCCTAATGACACACTGCATAAGAATCAGGTATATCATTACAATAATGACACTACGTAAGAATCAGGTATATCATTACCCTAATGACACACTGCATAAGAATCAGGTATATCATTACAATAATGACACACTGCATAAGAATCAGGTATATCATTACAATAATGACACTGCGTAAGAATCAGGTATATCATTACCCTAATGACACACTGCATAAGAATCAGGTATATCATTACCCTAATGACACACTGCATAAGAATCACGTATATCATTACCCTAATGACACACTGCATAAGAATCAGGTATATCATTACCCTAATGACACACTGCATAAGAATCAGGTATATCATTACAATAATGACACTGCATAAGAATCAGGTATATCATTACTCTAATGACACACTGCATAAGAATCAGGTATATCATTACCCTAATGACACACTGCATAAGAATCAGGTATATCATTACAATAATGACACTGCATAATAATCAGGTATATCATTACTCTAATGACACTGCGTAAGAATCAGGTATATCATTACCCTAATGACACACTGCATAAGAATCAGGTATATCATTACTCTAATGACACACTGCATAAGAATCAGGTATATCATTACAATAATGACACTGCATAAGAATCAGGTATATCATTACCCTAATGACACACTGCATAAGAATCGGGTATATCATTACTCTAATGACACACTGCATAAGAATCAGGTATATCATTACAATAATGACACTGCATAAGAATCAGGTATATCATTACTCTAATGACACACTGCATAAGAATTAGGTATATCATTACAATAATGACACTGCATAAGAATCAGGTATATCATTACCCTAATGACACACTGCATAAGAATTAGGTATATCATTACAATAATGACACTGCATAAGAATCAGGTATATCATTACCCTAATGACACACTGCATAAGAATCGGGTATATCATTACTCTAATGACACACTGCATAAGAATCAGGTATATCATTACAATAATGACACTGCATAAGAATCAGGTATATCATTACTCTAATGACACACTGCATAAGAATTAGGTATATCATTACAATAATGACACTGCATAAGAATCAGGTATATCATTACCCTAATGACACACTGCATAAGAATCAGGTATATCATTACAATGATGACACTGCATAAGAATCAGGTATATCATTACTCTAATGACACACTGCATAAGAATCAGGTATATCATTACCCTAATGACACACTGCACAAAAATCACGTATATCATTACCCTAATGACACACTGCGTAAGAATCAGGTATATCATTACCCTAATGTCACTGCATAAGAATTAGGTATATCATTACAATAATGACACTGCATAAGAATCAGGGATATCATTGCCCTAATGACACACTGCGTAAGAATCAGGTATATCATTACCCTAATGTCACTGCATTAGAATCAGGTATATCATTACAATAATGACACTGCATAAGAATCACGTATATCATTACCCTAATGACACACTGCGTAAGAATCGGGTATATCATTACCCTAATGTCACTGCATTAGAATTAGGTATATCATTACCCTAATGACAAATTGCATAAGAACCAGGTACATCATTACAATAATGACACTGCATAAGAATCAGGTATATCATTACTCTAATGACACACTGCATAAGAATCAGGTATATAATTACCCTAATGACACACTGTGTAAGAATCAGGTATATCATTACAATAATGACACTGCATAATAATCAGGTATATCATTACCCTAATGACACACTGCATAAGAATCAGGTATATCATTACCCAAATGACACACTGCATAAGAATCAGGTATATCATTACCCTAATGACACACTGCATAAGAATCAGGTATATCATTACCCTAAGCATGCTTTATACCTGTCTTGTAAGCTACAGCTGCAGTGTAACTGTTTCTGTCAAATACAAAATAATGTTTAACATCAGAAATTGCTACGTCAGGAATCCAACACTCTCATGGGCTTGACTTCTGGTCTATATTATCAATTCACATACCCTGGAATCCTTTGAACTTGACTCCCTGTTTATATAATCGATTCCCATACCCTGAATGGAATCCTTTGGGCTTTACTCCCAGTCAATATTATCGATTCCCATATACCTGCTAGGTGACAATCTAACACATATACCCAGCTTAAACTGTCACTGTAAGCTGTCAGCAGGCCTCCTTGACACCATTAGATTTATATTTTTTCTGTCTGCATTTTGTTTTTGGTAAGTTAGATAATCAGTCTGTATAGTGCCTAAAACATTTTTGTGTATTTAGGTCAAGTTCAGATATTCTGAATTTGTTACTGGTTTGTTATGACATCTATACAATTGAGACTCCACATTCACTGTTGTATTGTATTGTAGTACACTGTTACAACATGTATATTATTGACAACTACATATTCAATGCTATATAGCAGTACACTGTTACATGTATATTGTTGAGAACTCCATATTCACTGCTGCATTTTATTACACAGTTTCATTCATAGGATGACTCGCATTCGTTTGATTACGGTTTCATACTTATGATATATTTATGATACTATGAGTATTTAAATACTATTTTGACCACTCTAGTGGTTAATGGTTACAGCATATGGTACTAATAGCTGTCTCACTCAACATTACAAGATTAGTGTTAGGACTGGTCAGCCTGGACAATATGTCTGATTAGGACATGATGTTTGCAGCATGATATGCCAGTGCTAGACATCAATATAAAATGCCACACTGCTAACATTGTAGCAATATGCTTGAAACAATTTTACAGCTGTATGGAAAATGCAATCACACACACACACACACACACACACACACTCATTACTGTTTCATTAAAATCCTTGTAGATTCAAATGTTAACTCTTATTATGTTTTTATTATGCAGATTATTGTTCATTTTGGATGCCTTCAGAAGCATCAATTATCATAATTTGTATACTGACAATTGCATACTCATTATGAAAACGAAGTCATATGAACAAGTTTCTTTTGCATACTAGGGCCCAGCAATGTGGAATGAATTGCCCATTGAATTTAGACACAAAGACACAGTGATCCATTTCAAGGGTGCTCTTAAAACTCGCCTTTTTCAACTGCAAGAACAAATTTAAAGACCTAATAATTTTCCTACCCTAGATATTTTCAGCATGTTTTTATGTTTTCTAATTTCATGATGTTTGAATTGTTTGTTGTAGTCATGTCATTATAGATGTTGTAAAGTGCTTAGAGCCATACAAAGTCCTCATTATTATTATTATTATTATCATCATCTGCAACAGCATGGCTGTCAAATGCAAGAAGTGCAGGAGATTTAATTTTGTGGAAGGTAATCAGGAATCCTTGTCATATAACACCTGCAAGGTATGTTTTCATCAGACTGAAGATATGTGGACTGATGATGAACCTTGCCTTGTACATCATCAGACTTCCATGTGACTCCTTAAAAGACACCTGTCATGTATATTAGACACCCATATTGTTCTCCTAAGACCCCTATAATGTACATCAGTCCCCCAAGTGTACTCTTAAGACCCCTGTCATGTACATCAGTTCCCCATGTGGTTCTCTTAAGACCCTATCATGTACATCAGTCCCCCATGTGTACTTGTAAGACCCCTGTCATGTACATCAGACCTCCATGAGGTTTTCTTAAAACCCCTTTGGTGTACATCAGTCCCCCATGTGTACTTGTAAGACCCCTGTCATGTGCATCAGACCTCCATGTGCACTTGTCATGTACATCAGTCCCCCATGTGTACTTGTCATGTACATCAGTCCCCCATATGTACTCTCCAGACCCTTGTCATGTACATCAGTACCCCATGTGTGCTCTCCAGACCCGTCATGTACATCAGTCCCCCATGTGTACTTGTAAGACCCCTGTCATGTACATCAGACCTCCATGTGGTTTTCTTAAAACCCCTTTGGTGTACATCAGTCCTCCATGTGTATTCTCCAGACCCCTGTCATGTACATCAGTCCCCCATGTGCACTTGTCATGTACATCAGTCCCCATGTGTACTTGTCATGTACATCAGTCCCCATGTGTACTTGTCATGTACATCAGTCCCCATGTGTACTTGTCATGTACATCAGTCCCCCATGTGTACTTGTCATGTACATCAGTCCCCCATGTGTACTTGTCATGTACATCAGTCCCCCATGTGTACTTGTCATGTACATCAGTCCCCCATGTGTACTTGTCATGTACATCAGTCCCCCATGTGTACTTGTCATGTACATCAGTCCCCCATGTGTACTTGTCATGTACATCAGTCCCCCATGTGTACTTGTCATGTACATCAGTCCCCCATGTGTACTTGTCATGTACATCAGTCCCCCATGTGTACTTGTCATGTACATCAGTCCCCCATGTGTACTTGTCATGTACATCAGTCCCCCATGTGTACTTGTCATGTACATCAGTCCCCCATGTGTACTTGTCATGTACATCAGTCCCCCATGTGTACTTGTCATGTACATCAGACCCCCATTTGGTTCTTTTAAGACCCTATCATTATGTACTACTAAGACATTAGTCATGTACATCAGACCTCCATGATTATTTAGCCATTTTTTGCACATCAAAAGAACTCTGTCATATGTGTAACTAGTGGTACTACTGATGTACATCAGACATGATTCCACTATCTCTGATGATTATCATGGAAATTATTCCTAATGTTTATTTACATCACTGAAATGAGATGGTATATTAACCCTGAGATACTGGTAAAATATGTTGGTCAAGTATTATATTTTATTCATGATAAATTGTCTTTTTTAGTTTGAATAAGTTATTAGAAGGCATTTATGACTTTTAGATTGAGTGTCTCCAGAAAACCCATTTCCTTTTTATTTAAATATTCAATCACATTATAGCCAGAAAGAAACACTTTAGCTTCAGAAAAGGGCTGGGGTATGGACAAATTATTTTATCATTGTACTATGCCGGATTTTAAAGAAAAGCTTTTGCACGTATTTTTCCACTTGATTTGTAGTTCTACATTGGATAAATTGTTATTTTATACATTATTATTTCGTATTAGTTCTTCGATTGGAATAAAGAAATGTTCACATTTATATCTCTGGTTATCTTTACAGTTGATGCTAAGAGCATGTCATTTCTGAGGAGATATGGTGAGGCAGCAGTTATGTTAGGTGACCAGTCAACCAAATCTTTAGCACGTGTTAACTGCTATGACTGGACTGATGTGTGTGGTAACCAAAATGTTACCATCTACCCGACACTGCGTGTTTACAAGAAAATGGGAGAAGTTCATGAGGATTACAAAGGGCCTATGGACACACAGGCTGTTTACAGCACTGTTAAGTTGTAAGTCTTTAGCACTCTAAACTATTTCATACTTCTATTTATATCACATCCATATACACCACTATAGCTAGGGATATCTTGAATTGTTCCTATCCAGCCATCCACAAGTCCATTTGTACATTGTATAAAATGGTTGCTTAAAACTGACCAGTGTGTCCATTATTATATACATTTGTACATTTTGTTAACATGGTTGCATAAAACTGACCAGTGTGTTCATTATTATATACATTTGTACATTTTGTTAACATGATTGCATAAAACTGACCAGTGTGTTCATTATTATATACATTTGTACATTTTTTTAGCATGGTTGCATAAAACTGACCAGTGTGTCCATTATTATATACATTTGTACATTTTGTTAGCATGGTTGCATAAAACTGACCAGTGTGTTCATTATTATATACATCTTGATAAACCGTATTACTCAACTATGATTGGACAAAAATCTTGATAAACCGTATTACTCAACTATGATTGGACAAAAATCTCTTGACTCTGACAATTGAAATTTGGTAGTTAGATATCCTGTTTAGATTTTCATGCCAATAAATATTTTTGTCATTCTGAAATTTATTTGTGAACTTTGTGGGCATTTTTGTGGTGCTGGGGAGCTGCAGTAGAAACTAAGATGCACAATACATTATCGTTTAATTACAGTAAAAAATATAATGTTGTAGAATTGAGTATGTCATTATTGAATTACAGTCATAGATATCATGTTGTAGGATTGTGTTTGTCACTATTAAATTAGTCATAGATATCATGATGTAGGATTAATTGTATGTCAGTATTAAATTACTGTCATAGATATCATGATGTAGGATTAATTGTATATCAGTATTAAATTACTGTCATAGATATCATGATGTAGGATTAATTGTATATCAGTATTAAATTACAGTCATATATATCATGATGTAGGATTGAGTATGTCATGATTGAATTACAGCTGTAAATATTGTGGTGTAGGATTGAGCCTTTTAATAAAATATTTATTGGTTCCCAATCACATATTTAGAACAAGATGAATAAAATTATCATATTCAAATATCTAATTATCTTGGTTACATTTTCATGAAAATCATTAAGCCATGAGTTATTAAATTTGTGAACAGCTACAATATAGACAACCTTTCTGAGTTATCCATAGCATTTTGCCTTTAAAAGTTTTTCAAAATTAGTAGTATTTTTTAGTATGGTTTGTTGATTTGTAAGGAATTTCAGGCAAGCTATTCCATCCTGTGTCATGTATCTCATGTTATGCATACTTTGTTTTCAGGCTTCAGTACAGCAGACCATTACCCTTGACAGAACAATCCGAGATTGACGGATTTATTTCTGGTGTCTTCCCTCCAGATTTGTCAACCATCTCTAACACTAGTATCCTGGGACTGTTTGGCAAATCCCATGCTCAGGGTATAGAGATAGATATTATTATGTTAACCCTAACCCTAATCCCATGCTCAGGGTATAGAGATAGATATTATTATGTTAACCCTAACCCTAATCCCATGCTCAGGGTATAGAGATAGATATTATTATGTTAACCCTAACCCTAATCCCATGCTCAGGGTATAGAGATAGATATTATTATGTTAACCCTAACCCTAATCCCATGCTCGAGGTATAGAGATAGATATTATTATGTTAACCCTAACCCTAATCCCATGCTCAAGGTATAGAGATAGATATTATTATGTTAACCCCAACCCTAATCCCATGCTCAAGGTATAGAGATAGATATTATTATGTTAACCTTAACCCTTATCCCATGCTCAAGGTATAGAGATAGATATTATTATGTTAACCCTAACCCTAATCCCATGCTCAGGGTATAGAGATAGATATTATTATGTTAACCCTAACCCTAATCCCATGCTCAAGGTATAGAGATAGATATTATTATGTTAACCCTTACCCTAATCCCATGCTCAAGGTATAGAGATAGATATTATTATGTTTGCATTACTGGTACACTTAACTATGACACATTTTACAACAGAAATACCATCCAAATTTATCCATCTTGCTAAAAAAAATTCTTCTAAAATCTCTGATTTGCAGTGAACTTATATTTTGGAGAATCATGCAGAGAACTGGAGAATACACACAGACACACATACACCCTTTTTTAAATGAAAACTAAAAAAAGTCAAATTTTGAATGAAATGAGAATAAATGGATAGTTTTTAATAAATGGGTAGTTTATATACTTATAATTGCATTATCAATAACATTTTTTGTGATTTATTTTTCACTTGATATCTGTACATCATACCTAAGTTGCTTTTGTGATTTATTCTTCCCGTGATATCTGTACATCATACCAAAGTTGTTTTTGTGATTTATTTTTCACTTTATATCTGTTCACTTTTTGTGACATATTGTTTGTCATATAATACAAATTGTGAAGTTTTTACCCCCTGTCTTTGGTTAGTACTACCGTATTGCTCAGATAATGCACAGATAATACTACTACTACTACTACTAATAATAATAATAACAATAATAATAATGTGGACTTATTATAGCAACTAATCTTTGGAAGCTCTAATCGCTTTACAAGATCTAAAATGATATCACTACAAAAACCAAAGCAAACACCTTCAATTTAGAAAACATAAAAAATCTGAAAACTATTAAGGTTGGAAACATTATTAGGTCTTTAAGTTTGGTTCTTGCAGTCGAAAAAGGTGAGTTTTAAGAGCACCCTTGAAAGGGATCACTGTGTATTTGGGCAATCAATACCACATTCCTAGGCCCAGGTACGCAAAAGAACATTGTCCATATGACTTGTTTTCATAGTGGGAATAATGAGTATATGATTGTCAGAAGAGGACTGTTTGTATCTTGCTGGTGTGTACACATGGGTGAGGCCAGATAGGTATGTTGGACTGGAGTCCATCAGTGAAACATATGACAGAGAAAACTTTTGTGTTTGATTCTGGATCAAATGGATAGCCAGTGCAGGGCACTGAAAAATGGGTGGTGTAACCATAAACATCCAACCATAAACTCTGTGGATCACCATTACATCCATTAACGCGCTCCAACATGCTTGATAAACCTGTTGGTACTTCATTTCTGTTTTTTGCTATTTGCAGATACATTTAAGTCCCTCTCCCTTTAACATACTTGACTTTAAAATCTTGAAATCTTATGAGATATTTATGAGACATGTATTCGTACATTAAACCTGTCCTTAGAGTTATTTTCCTTAAGATTTGTAATTATGAGGTTGTTCAGTCATACAAAATGTAGTCTAGTCCAGAAGCTAAACTAGTCGTGTGATCAAACTGGTATCTGTAGTTTTAAGTCATCAAAGCTAGTAAAGTGTTTTGACAAAATGCTTAACAAAATTTCTGTTCAGGAGAAAATCATAAGTGTTTTGGAATTTTATTTTATAAATGGCTTGGTTTTCAAGAATGTTTACAGTTAATATTGTTGGAAGTAGATGATCCTTGGAAGCATGTTATTGAATAAACTTATAAATATAGGACAGGAAAATTGGAGCTTGTTTTATTTTAATACATTTTCATATCATCCTGAAATGTTCTATACAAAATTAATTTCTCCCCTTCAGAATTTATTTGTTTTGTAATATTTGGTATTTGGTTTTCAGAGTTGTAAAATACACTTTCTCCCATCTGATGTTTTGGGAACCAGGAAACAACATCTGTCTTGATGATCAAACCATTTTTTGTTTTAATGATAACACCACAGTTGATCTTATTCAATCACCATCACATCCAACCATAAACTCTATGATCACCATCACATCCAACCATAAACTCCATGGATCACCATCACAGCCAACCATAAACTCTATGGATCACCATCATATCCAACCATAAACTCCATGGATTACCATCACATTCAACCATAAAACTCTATGATCACCATCACATCCAACTATACATTCCATGGATCACCATCATATCCAACCATAAACTCCATGGATCACCATCACAGCCAACCGTAAATTCTATGATCACCATTACATCCAACCATAAACTCTGTGATCACTATCACATCCAACCATAAACTCCATGGATCACCATCACATCCAACCATAAACTCCATGGATCACCATCACATCCAACCATAAACTCTATGGATCACCATTACATCCAACCATAAAATATATGATCACCATCACATCCAACCATAAACTCTATGATCACCATCACATTCAACCATAAACTCTATGATCACCATTACATCCAACCATAAACTCCATGGATCACCATTACATCCAATCATAAACATTTATTGATCACCATCACATCCAACCATAAACTCCATGGATCACCATTACATCCAACCATAAACTATATGATCACCATCACATCTAACCATAAACTCTATGATCACCATCACATCCAACCATAAACTCTATGATCACCATTACATCCAACCATAAACTCCATGGATCACCATTACATCCAATCATAAACATTTATTGATCATCATTACATCCAAACATAAACTCTTTGGTAAAGTGATTAAATTTGACATGTATTTTTGCCTGTCATTTTATTCAGAGGGGTTCATGGTATTTATTGAATATTTGAATT
This sequence comes from Unio pictorum, assembly GCA_030141615.1. Lineage (NCBI taxonomy): Eukaryota > Metazoa > Mollusca > Bivalvia > Unionida > Unionidae > Unio > Unio pictorum. The sequence goes on from JARLTB010000254.1 coordinate 3,536,273, forward strand.
AAAACCCATTACACATTTGGTATACAGTCTGATTGTCTATCTTCCATATTATCAAAGACTTAATTTGTACATGTTCTCTATTTGGTATACAGTCTGATTGTCTATCTTCCATATTATTAAAGACTTAATTTGTACATGTTCTGTATTTGGTATACAGTCTGATTGTCTATCTTCCATATTATCAAAGATTTAATTTGTACATGTTCTGTATTTGGTATACAGTCTGATTGTCTATCTTCCATATTATCAAAGATTTAATTTGTACATGTTGTCTTTGTTATACATTCTGATTGTCTATCTTCTATATTATCAAAGATTTAATTTGTACATGTTCTATATTTGTTATACTGCTGATTGTTACTTCTGGATTTAAACTGTGTTTCAGAAAAAGCTGTGTATGATGAATTAGCAGAAGAGATGAAGGACAAGTTTGTTTTTGGACTTGTAGACAGCACTCTTGCTCAAAAAATGTGAGTTCAGTTTGGATAGTTTAGTATATATTATTTACATGGAAGACTTTGCTGTTACAGAATTAAGTTCTGCTAATTGTAATGGAAGTTTGCCAGGGCAAGAGACTTTGCCATCAAATATATAGAAAGGAAGATATTTTAAACTCTATCTTCTCTGATTTACTATCAATCTTTCAGTGTCAACATAATATAAAGTTGGACAATCCATTACTGTCCAATATTTTTATAAACTTACTGAGTGGACAATCCATTACTGTCCAATATTCTTTTAAACTTACTGAGTGGACAATCCATTACTGTCCAATATTCTTATAAACTTACTGAGTGGACAATCCATTACTGTCCAATATTCTTATAAACTTACTGAGTGGACAATCCATTACTGTCCAATATTCTTATAAACTTACTGAGTGGACAATCCATTACTGTCCAATATTCTTATAAACTTACTGAGTGGACAATCCATTACTGTCCAATAGTCTTATAAACTTACTGAGTGGACAATCCATTACTGTCCAATAGTCTTATAAACTTACTGAGTGGACAATCCATTACTGTCCAACAGTCTTATAAACTTACTGAGTGGACAATTTGTTACTGTCCAATAAACTTACTGAGTGGACAATCCATTACTGTCCAATAGTCTTATAAACTTACTGAGTGGACAATCCATTACTGTCCAACAGTCTTATAAACTTACTGAGTGGACAATCCATTACTGTCCAACAGTCTTATAAACTTACTGAGTGGACAATCCATTACTGTCCAATAGTCTTATAAACTTACTGAGTGGACAATCCATTACTATCCAATAGTCTTATAAACTTACTGAGTGGACAATCCATTACTGTCCAATAGTCTTATAAACTTACTGAGTGGACAATCCATTACTGTCCAATAGTCTTATAAACTTTCTGAGTGGACAATCCATTACTGTCCAATAGTCTTATAAACTTACTGAGTGGACAATCCATTACTGTCCAATAGTCTTATAAACTTTCTGAGTGGACAATCCATTACTGTCCAATATTCTTATAAACTTACTGAGTGGACAATCCATTACTGTCCAATATTCTTATAAACTTACTGAGTGGACAATCCATTACTGTCCAATATTCTTATAAACTTACTGAGTGGACAATCCATTACTGTCCAGTAGTCTTATAAACTTACTGAGCTGTGTACATGCGCTATATAGTGTACTATTGGTTACCCAGCCATATTGATAATAAAAGTAATGAAAAAGCAGATCAAGCTGCAAAATTGGCCTATCCCTAGAACCATATGATTTTAAAATACTGATTTTAAACCTAAAAGTCTTTAAACAGGAAGTAGCAGGCATCATGGATAAGAAACTCCATGTGATCAAACCATCTCTAGGTGACATTCCTACAGAACCACCCATAGGGACAAGGAAGTAATTACAAGAATCAGAAATAGTGATACTTACATTTCTCATCCATGCGACAGAAAAATCTAGCTGTTTTGCTAACCTTACTTTTCTTATCTCAGTCTAGTAATCTCAGTCAAGGTGCCCACATGCTCAGAACTACTTTTAAAAAAGGAAACACTTGTTGTCTTCTGCTGTTGTTCTAAAATCAAATAACAAAACAAATATATAACAAAAACAGAGTAAGTTAAGGTCAATCCATCTTTGATAACACACCATACAAAAACATTTTGATGCAGACAAATACACAAATGCATACAGTTTAGAGTTTTTGATATTTTACTAGTTCATTTCAAACATCAGAATCAATTTTATCCTATATGCAGGCCTAGCTAAGAATATTTTCATGTCCGAATCATTAAATGTATCTAAGGCAACCTAACTATTTTACATATTTTGTGTGAAATATACTGTTAGCTACATTTAATGATGCTGATCTGATAAATGTCCAAATATCATAAATGTGGTTTCAAGGGTTAGAGGAAACTCATTTTCATTGTGCCCCAGTTGAATAAAAAATATATAGCAAAATATTTAATGACAAATAATGCACTTACCAGCCAGAAGGAATCATTTATCAGTCAACACATTAATCCATAAGTAAATATCACTGTAGCACTTGACATATTTCAAAGACAGAAAAATACTTTTAGAAAAAATCACTGCACTTGAAAGTTTAGCACATGGTTATCTGCATGGGACCATATTTGGTGTTTCAGTTTCATATATAATATCCATATATTAAATGTGATAATACCTCATTACTATGCGACGTTTTATGTTATTTTTCTTTGCACACGTGTATAAACTGTGTTGGATGCAGTGGTCACAACACAGCCCTCATTAACATATTTGTATTCATGCACCATGGGGTGACAAATAATGTAATCCCTTGACTGGGATTTCCTTATCTCGGTCAAAACCCCAACATAGATTCTATATAACCCACTTCTATATATAGATTCTATATAACCCACTGCTATATATAGATTCTATATAACCCACTGCTATTTATAGATTCTATATAACCCACTGCTATATATAGATTCTATATAACCCACTGCTATATATAGATTCTATATAACCCACTGCTATTTATAGATTCTATATAACCCACTCCTATATACTAAGAGGTGAAGACCCAAGTGCATTTCTTGCAATGAACTATTCACTGGGAAGCACTTTATGATAGATTGTTTCGATCTCCAACCTGCTTGCAATTGTTACTACAATGAAGGAACTTTTTGATATGATAATTGTGTCTTGAATGCATTTTGAAATTCCTGAAAAGGAGTAAACATCTATTCCAACTTCTATGCAATCTCTTCCCATATATTTAACTTTAAGTATTTTTTTTAGTGTTTTTCATCTTAATTACCTTTATTTATCTAATTATTTATGGACATTTACTACCCCATTGATTTGGAAACGTTGTATATTTTCTTCATGATCTCATTGATTTGCTTTTCATGGTTTGATTTTATTATCACTGGTTGCAAATAATATAATATACAACCTTTATGATGGTGCTAAATAGCCTTACCTTACAGTACTGTTACACTGTAAAATCAATCAGTCCACTGATCAGCCAATCAATCAATCAATCATGATTTTTAGCTCTCACATCGGTTAATGGCTCACTAAATAGCCTTACAGTACTGTTACACTGTAAAATCAATCAGTCCACTGATCAGCCAATCAATCAATCAATCATGATTTTTAGCTCTCACATCGATGGATGGCTCACTAAATAGCCTTACAGTACTGTTATACTGTAAAATCAATCAGTCCACTGATCAGCCAATCAATCAATCAATCAATCATGATTTTTAGCTCTCACATCGATGGATGGCTCACTAAATAGCCTTACAGTACTGTTACACTGTAAAATCAATCAGTCCACTGATCAGCCAATCAATCAATCAGTCATGATTTTTAGCTCTCACATCGATGGATGGCTCACTAAATAGCCTTACAGTACTGTTACACTGTAAAATCAATCAGTCCACTGATAAGCCAATCAATCAATCAATCAATCAATCAATCAATCAATCAATCAATCAGTCAATCAATCATGACTTTTAGCTCTCACATCGATGGATGGCTCACAAATATACCAGTTGACTTATTACTTCAAAGACATTTCTTTTCATTTACCATACTTTAGCAAGAAATATTAAAATCTGTCCTCTGTTTTATTTGTATTATTAATCTAAAGTTTTGAATATGAGTTGCCAACACTCTGGGGACATCATATTTATTTTATGAGGCCATCGGTTTTTGAATATTTTTTCTTGAGTTATCATATAACTGTATTCAAATTTGTTCTGAATGATTAACTTGTTTTGTATCTCATTCACTGCACATGAGAATATATATATATATATATATATATATATATATATATATATATATATATATATATATATATATATATATATATATATATATACTCTGGAAAGTTATTCTCAGTGCATAGTAATGGCTGTAATTTTGTAGTCACCTAGACAGATCTATTCATTCCCAGTGATTGTCATTAATATTTTTTTTGCAGGGCCGACAAGTATTGGACAGACCTGCCTGCTGTCATTAATATTTTTTTTGCAGGGCCGACATGTATGGGACAGACCTGCCTGCTGTCATTAATAATTTTTTTGCAGGGCCGACATGTATGGGACAGACCTGCCTGCTGTCATTAATATTTTTTTTGCAGGGCCGACATGTATGAGACAGACCTGCCTGCTGTCATTAATATTTTTTTTGCAGGGCCGACATGTATGGGACAGACCTGCCTGCTGCTGACATGTATGGGACAGACCTGCCTGCTGTCATTAATATTTTTTTTTGCAGGGCTGACATGTATGGGACAGACCTGCCTGCTGTGTTGCTTCTAAAGAGGGATGACATGTTAGAGCCACATATAGTATATAGAGGGATGTACCAGACCCAGGCTTTGAAGGACTTCATCTTGATGAACAGTTTGCCTAAACTGGTAAGTAATATTGTAATTATGGCTGTCATTTTCTTCAGTTTGATTTCACCTAAACAAGACAATCATGGTCTTCAGTTTGATTTCACCTAAACAAGAAAGCACAAATACACAAGGGACTTCCACTGTAAAATGTTACAGCTGTCATGGTCTTCAGTTTGATTTCACTTAAACAAGAAAACACAAATACACAAGGGATTCCCATTTTAAAATGTTTTTTTATGACTCATATTTGGTTATAACACTTATGCTATTGCACCAATTTTGTCTAATGATTGCACTCCTACTCATGACATCATTAACAAAAAACAATAATTAAATAACAGATGAGTAAAACAATAATTAAATAACAGATGAGTAAAACAATAAATAAATAACAGATGAGTAAAACAATAAATAAATAACAGATGAGTAAAACAATAATTAAATAACAGATGAGTAAAACAATAATTAAATAACATGAGTAAAACAATAAATAAATAACAGATGAGTAAAACAATAATTAAATAACAGATGAGTAAAACAATAAATAAATAACAGATGAGTAAAACAATAATTAAATAACAGATGAGTAAAACAATAAATAAATAACAGATGAGTAAAACAATAAATAAACAACAGATGAGTAAAACAATAAATAAATAACAGATGAGTAAAACAATAATTAAATAACAGATGAGTAAAACAATAAATAAATAACAGATGAGTAAAACAATAAATAAATAACAGATGAGTAAAACAATAATTAAATAACAGATGAGTAAAACAATAAATAAATAACAGATGAGTATATAAAGTTTGTATGAGTATATAAAGCCTATAGTTTGAAGGTTTAGATTATCATTAATATTTACATAGCACATCAACTTTTCATTGAATATGAGGCTGTTTTAAACCCTAATTGCCATGTTAATTAACAGCAAAATTGGCTTGGTTTTTCATTAAACATTGACTTAATTACTTTGAACAAATGTACTAATAAGACCACAAACAATCAATAACAATCTTGACTTATCATTGGTAGAACCTGAAGATATTTGGATCAGTTCACTGTAACTACAAGCATTGAATCATTTATCCTTCAATCAGTGATGTTTCTTTTATCAATATGGTTGTTTTAAGATAGTTTCAGAATTTTTCCCTGTTCAAATACTAACTTAGCCCACATTGCATTTTTTTTTATGGTGACAGAGGACCAGTCAATACTAACTTAGCCATATTGCATTTTCTTTTATGGTGACAGAGAACCAGTCAATACTAACTTAGCCATATTGCATTTTCTTTTATGGTGACAGAGGACCAGTCTATATTAACTTAGCCCACATTGCATTTTTTTTAAGGTGATAGAGGACCAGTCTAAAGTTTTAGGTTTAACTAATACTTCCTCAAATTATGGTCTCTATCAGTTCATGTTTTGTTTGCTTTTAAGGTGCTATAATTTTATGTCAATTATGAAAGTATATTTGTGGTAAAAACATTTTTTTTTAATGTGTTATCTTTAAATGATGCCATTTTAACTGTTCTTTATTGCTGAACAAGAAAAGACAACTTGGGTGTCAAAGTACCATGACATCAGCTATGTGTTCATTGCTTTCTGTAAGATTTTGAGCACTTATTTTGGGAATGCTCCTGCAGGATGCTTACACAAGTTTAAAGTTGCATTATGTGTTACCCCTTCCTAAATCTAGAGCTATTTGGACAGGGTGTGGTCCTTATCTAACCATATACCATTGACAGTTAATTTGTACTGTTTTTAATTTCTACAAAGAAAAACATTTTCACGAAATAATTGTATATCTGCTCTTGGTAAGATTTGTTTTATAAGTTTTTTTAAATGTCATTTGGATCAGTAAAATGCAGTAAAAATTTGGTTCAGCTGACATGTCCCATTTTCCATTCTCATTGATCATGAAATTTCATATCCATTTAAGATCATTCTGTTATAAATTTTATCATCCATATAATGCTTTTAGAAGGTTTAAACTTGTGAGGATTGACAAAAATTTCAAATCAAATGCATTGTTTTCTAAATGATTTGACCTACCTTTGTAAGAGTCGCACATTTAAAATTGAAAACGTCCATGTTTAGGAAATGACATTTCTAAACTGACATCAAATGCTTAGTAACATTGTCTCTATTGTTAGACTGTTAAAGATGATGTAAAAAGAGGTAGGGAGACTTAAAAATGATGTAAAAAGAGGTAGGGAGACTGTTAAAGATGATGTAAAAAGAGGTAGGGAGACTGTTAAAGATGATATAAGAAAATGTGGGTTAAGAACATCTCTAAAAAGAAATAGTTCTGGGAAGTATATTTGAAGGAAAATGTGTTATTGTTTGTGAGGTAGCAGGTAACTTTTTGATATTTATTCCATGTGGAAGTGCAGGGTAATTTTGATCAAGTAATTTAGAATGCACATGCTTTATGCCAGTTTGGTTCCTAGATTGCTTGGTAAAGAACAAATGTATTTAAGGGGAAAGGTCAGCAGGGATTTACGGGTACAGAGTAAGAGGCTTTTGTTTCTTGAATAAGATTATTAATTGCAATGAAACTTACCACTTTGAACTCCTGAGTAAGAGATTTAGCAACATAAGGATGTACAAAAGTTTACTATGACCTGTGTTTCCAAATCTGCCACAGCCTTTTGTGCATTATATTTTTCAACTTACAATGAATAATTATTTAGCCTCATGGTATAAGAGAACACGACAGTGAAAGGACAAAGTAATCATATATAATTTACATGAGACTATTCACTAACCTTTTTCAGGGTGGGGAGGATTCGACCTAGATCATCACTTCTCTTTGTGGATAAAATCAGTTTTAAAACAGATATTAACATGAGTTTTATTACATGCAAACCATATTGCGCGAGAAAATGAAATGAACAGCCTGCCTATCCAAAAGAGAGCTAACTCATCTGGCATATTATAATAAAATTTTTATCCTCATGAGATTTAAATTATGTGACATCAGATCTGGGTCTGTATAGTTTGCCATTAGACTTTACTTATATATATAGGTAAACCTAGTCATTTACAATTACAAGATACATTACTTATATATACAGTATAAGGTAATCCTAGTCATTTACAATTACAAGATACATTACTTATATATACTGTATAAGGTAAACCTAGTCATTTACAATTACAAGATACATTACTTATATATACGGTATTAGGTAAACCTAGTCATTTACAATTACAAGATACATTACTTATATATACAGTATAAGGTAAACCTAGTCATTTACAATTACAAGATACATTACTTATATATACTGTATAAGGTAAACCTAGTCATTTACAATTACAAGATAAATTACTTATATATACTGTATAAGGTAAACCTAGTCATTTACAATTACAAGATACATTACTTATATATACTGTATAAGGTAAACCTAGTCATTTACAATTAAAAGATACATTACTTGTATATACTGTATAAGGTAAACCTAGTCATTTACAATTACAAGATACATTACTTATATATACTGTATAAGGTAAACCTAGTCATTTACAATTACAAGATACATTACTTATATATACAGTATAAGGTAAACCTAGTCATTTACAATTACAAGATACATTACTTATATATACAGCATAAGGTAATTCTAGTCATTTACAATTACAAGATACATTACTTATATATACAGTATTAGGTAAACCTAGTCATTTATAATTACAAGATACATTACTTATATATACTGTATAAGGTAAACCTAGTCATTTACAATTTACAAGATACCTTACTTATATATACAGCATAAGGTAATTCTAGTCATTTACAATTACAAGATACATTACTTATATATACAGTATTAGGTAAACCTAGTCATTTATAATTACAAGATACATTACTTATATATACTGTATAAGGTAAACCTAGTCATTTACAATTACAAGATACATTACTTATATATACAGTATAAGGTAAACTTAGTCATTTACAATTACAAGATACATTACTTATATATACAGTATAAGGTAAACCTAGTCATTTACAATTACAAGATACATTACTTGTATATACAGTATAAGGTAAACCTAGTCATTTACAATTACAAGATACATTACTTATATATACTGTATAAGGTAAACCTAGTCATTTACAATTACAAGATACATTACTTATATATACTGTATAAGGTAAACCTAGTCATTTACAATTACAAGATACATTACTTATATATACTGTATAAGGTAAACCTAGTCATTTACAATTACAAGATACATTACTTATATATACTGTATAAGGTAAACCTAGTCATTTACAATTACAAGATACATTACTTATATATACAGTATAAGGTAAACCTAGTCATTTACAATTACAAGATACATTACTTATATATACGGTAAAAGGTAAACCTTGTCATTTACAATTACAAGATACATTACTTATATATACCGGTACTGTATAAGGTAAACCTAGTCATTTACAATTACAAGATACATTACTTATATATACAGTATAAGGTAAACCTAGTCATTTACAATTACAAGATGCATTACTTATATATAAAGTATAAGGTAAACCTAGTCATTTACAATTACAAGATACATTACTTATATATACTGTATAAGGTAAACCTAGTCATTTACAATTACAAGATACATTTTCTAAATAACCTCCATTCATGCTAAAAAGATTTTATCTGAATCATAGCTGTAGTCATGTTTGATACTGACAGTTGTACTAATGTTACTATTTTAGTTGTACAGCAACCTAATTCAGATTTCATCTTTAGTTGACTGGTAAAAAAGATCCAGATTGTGTAATATAATTGTCCAGTTTGTGTAATGCCATGGAGTTTTCATAAGTATCTAACTTAATGTTTTTCTTCATGTCTGCAGGTAGAGTTGACTCCCCAGCGCTTCCCACTCCTATATGGCCAGCAGAAACCTTTTGTTATTCTGTTTACAAATGGAGGAGATGAATCCCAACTGAGTGAGAAGGCCCTTGTACAAGTGATTCAAACCAACAAGTACAAGGATCTCATATTCTGCTATCTATCAGTGTAAGTCAGTCTCTAACGGGATGCATGTGTTAACTTTTGAGTTTTCTGCAATCTAGATTGACCATAATCAGTAAGTTGCATCCATTCCTTCATCGTTGTCAGTTCTCTTTTTAATCATGCAATGAAATGTTGCAATTACAAAGAACTTTTGGTTATTATTCAAGATTTATCCATCTGCTGACATTTAGTCTTCTTGTCTACTTCAGATACTTTAAGCAATCATAATGCATTAAGAGTAAAATCACATTCTTGCAAATCCAAAAAGTTGTCTGCCTTTATTGGTGGGATTAAGACAAGAGTGATCTCCCCATAGATACCAGGATTGGTGGGATTAAGACAGAGTGATCTCCCCATAGATACCAGGATTGGTGGGATTAAGACAGAGTGATCTCCCCATAGATACCAGGATTGGTGCTAAATACCTAAGCAACTTATTCTTCTCATGCTAGAAAGCGTGATTATTTTAGAGAATTCACATAAATCTGATATCAAGATTTGTCTTAGTACAGGACATTTTGGGAGATCTCACATAAATCTGATATCAAGATTTGTCATAGTACAGGGCATTTTGGGAGATCTCACATAAATCTGATATCAAGATTTGTCATAGTACAGGGCATTTTGGGAGATTTCACATAAATTTGATATCAAGATTTGTCATAGTACAGGGCATTTTGGGAGATCTCACATAAATTTGATATCAAGATTTGTCATAGTACAGGGCATTTTGGGAGATTTCACATAAATTTGATATCAAGATTTGTCTTAGTACAGGGCATTTTCGGAGATCTCACAAAAATCTGATATCAAAAATTGTCATAGTACAGGGCATTTTGAGAGATCTTACATAAATCTGATATCAAGATGTCATAATACAGCACATATTGGGAGATCTCACATATATCTGATATTGTCATAATACAGCACATATTGGGAGATCTCAAATAAATGGATATCAAGATTTGTCACAGGACAGGGCATATTGGGAGATCTCACCTAAATCTTATATCAACATTTGTCATAGTACATGGCATATTGGGAGATCTCACATAAATCTGATATCAAGATATGACTTTCTCATATAAGGGAAATATACTACATCAATTTTTTGATTTTACTCATGATACCTCCTACCTTCAATGCCAATAACAACACAGGCAATCAGTCTTTAAAATTCTTACACACTGAACTTCACCTCTGAGTCATCTGTGTGGTCCAGTTTGGGCTTTGTAGTGCTACCTAAAGAGAACCAATCTGGTTCACAGAGAGAGATCTTGTCTCTTTTTATCTTTGTAAAAGGGAAAAGTCTTTCTCATTTTGAACCGTTCTGGTAGCCTAGTGGTTTGAGCATCCACCACACAAGTGGGAGGTCGTGGGTTCAATCTCCGGCCGAGTCATACCAAAAACTTACAGAAATGGTACTAACAGCTGCCGAACTTGGCGTTCATCATTAAGAGGTTAGTGTTAGAACTGGTCGGCCTGGTGTCAGGATAATGTGACTTGGTGGGACACCATGCTACATGTCTGTGGCATGATGCCCCAGTGCTAGACATCACTATAAACTGCCTCACTGCAGACATCGTAATGGTATGACTGAAAAATTGTTAAAGCTACGTTAAAAATCCTAATGAAACAAACAAACAAGTATCTCATTTTGAGCTTTGATATCTTGGATAAGATGGTTGTTTGCCCTGCATATGGAGTATTAACCCAAGCTCTAATGTTGAGGTCAGAACAGTTGTCACCAGCATTATATTCATGCATAACGTTTTCCCTTAATAGTATTATAAAAACTAAGGGATGGAGGTCGTTCTGTAGCTTTTACTTCCGGTATCTTGCATCCCATGTAGGCTCAGTTAGACCAATAGTAGCAGTGGGACCAATAGTAGCAGTGGGACCAATAGTAGCAGTGGGACCAATAATAGCAGTGGGACCAATAGTAGCAGTGGGACCAATAGTAGCAGTGGGACCAATAGTAGCAGTGGGACCAATAATAGCAGTGGGACCAATAGTAGCAGTGGGACCAATAGTAGCAGTGCACTAGGCTGTATTCCCAATTCATTTGGAAACTTCTTCATAATGCAGTTCTATGACTTCCACTGGATTTTCTGGGGAACATTTTTTCTAATAGCCCTGTCTGGGCATATGGAACAAATACTTCAGCCCAATTACGTCAGGATTAGAAACTGCCTCACGTACAGCATGCACTAAGTATCATTAGCCAAGAAAGTGAAAGAAGCAGAACACAAAAGAGTAAGCGTTGTTCTAACTTTGATGAAAAATGGAGAAAATAATTGAAAATAATTCCCTTGATTAGAATACAGTCCATCCATTTGGATTACTGGTGTGACTTCTGATCACATGATTGTGAAGGCTGCAAAAGTGAATAATTTTCGGACACCAAGTTTTTTTAAACCTCAGTTGTATAGCCCTGGGGGATACACTGAGAGATGGTCTTCTGAATCTAACTCGCTTCACCTCTTACCTACTTGTCTAAGATATTATGATTGGACAACATTTTGAGAAGAAACCAATTGTGGGAGTAAAATATGTTTCGTCTATAATACTTACCCAGTCATAACATGGATACACTGCCCCAAACTCACTCTAGTCATACTTATGACAGTGCTTGCATGCTTCAGTAGAAATTTAATCATAAGATTTAGAATATCTGCTTGGGAGATCACTCTGTCTCCCAATTATGTGTGCAGGTAACTTATTTTAGCTTTTATATTTTAAACTTAGGCTTTAGACAGATGGATTTGTGAAGTAGTTTGGGTACTCCTGCTAAGATATCATAAACAGGTAAATATTATTGAAGAAATATTTTTACTCCAAAAATTGGTTTCTTGTAACCTGACTATACTTGTCCTTTTGGATGTATATAATTTATTCTCGTTTTTTTTTTTTTCTCAGGCCCAGCACCAACAGTCTTGGACACAGGGTTTTGCAGCAGTACAACAGTAATTTGGGCATCCCTACCATTTCCCTGGTCAAATTGAATACTGTAAGTGCAAGGGTCCCTTACTATTAACTGGAAACATAAAGTGTACTGTGTTATATGTGTACTGTGTTATACATGTCCTATTTTTTATGTGTACTGTATATTTTTCCTGTGTTATATGTGTACTGTATTATATGTGTACTGTATATTTTTCCTGTGTTATATGTGTACTGTATTATATGTGTACTGTATAGTTTTCCTGTGTTATATGTGTACTGTATAGTTTTCCTGTGTTATATGTGTACTGTATGTGTCCTGTGTTATATGTAAACTGTTATATGTGTCCTGTTATATGCATACTGTATGTGTCCTGTGTTGTATATGTCCAGTTATGTGTTTACTGTTATATGTGTACTGTTTAATATGTGTCCTGTGTTATATATGTATTGTGTACTGTATAATGTGTCCTGTGTTATATGTGTATTGTGTTATAAGCATACTGTGTCATAAGTGTACTGTGTTATAAGTGAGGTCACTTATATTGAGGTGCTTAATACATAGTATAATGCTGCTGTACTTATTTACACAATTTTACAGGTGTCAACAAGCTTTCAGTATAGTGTTTTTATTATTCACGAAATTCTTGCATCAAATTTGGTTCTCATTTTTCATGGCTGTTGACCCAGGGTTGTAGGCTGCTGCAAGTTGTTGGTACTTAGTTTTTATGATTGTTGGGTTTGATGCAACTCTTTTGTATAAACCTCACAATTGAAGAAGAAAAATTGATACCTGAAATAATGATGTAATAATTGTAATTGTAGTGCGCCTCCAACAAGACCTGTATGTCCCATCAGATTTAATATTATCATGGTATACATGACCAGTATGTCCCAACAGATTTAATATTATCACTATACATGACCAGTATGTCCCAACAGATTTAATATTATCAGGGTATACATGACCAGTATGTCCCATCAGATTTAATATTATCATGGTATACATGACCAGTATGTCCCAACAGATTTAATATTATCACTATACATGACCAGTATGTCCCAACAGATTTAATATTATCACTATACATGGCCAGTATGTCCCAACAGATTTAATATTATCACTTATACATGACCAGTATGTCCCAACAGATTTAATATTATCAGGGTATACATGACCAGTATATCCTGACAGATTTAATATTATCAATGTATACATGACCAGTATATCCCAACAGATTTAATATTATCATGGTATACATGACCAGTATATCCTGACAGATTTAATATTATCAAGGTATACATGACCAGTATATCCCAACAGATTTAATATTATCACTATACATGACCAGTATGTCCCAACAGATTTAATATTATCACGGTATACATGACCAGTATGTCTTGACAGATTTAATATTATCAGGGTATACATGACCAGTATGTCCTGACAGATTTAATATTATCAGGGTATACATGACCAGTATATCCTGACAGATATAATATTATCAAGGTATACATGACCAGTATATCCCAACAGATTTAATATTATCACTATACATGACCAGTATGTCCCAACAGATTTAATATTATCATGGTATACATGACCAGTATATCCTGACAGATTTAATATTATCAAGGTATACATGACCAGTATATCCCAACAGATTTAATATTATCACTATACATGACCAGTATGTCCCAACAGATTTAATATTATCACGGTATACATGACCAGTATGTCTTGACAGATTTAATATTATCAGGGTATACATGACCAGTATGTCCTGACAGATTTAATATTATCAGGGTATACATGACCAGTATATCCTGACAGATATAATATTATCAAGGTATACATGACCAGTATATCCCAACAGATTTAATATTATCACTATACATGACCAGTATGTCCCAACAGATTTAATATTATCACGGTATACATCACCAGGATGTCGCAACAGATTTAATATTATCACTATACATGACCAGTATGTCCTGACAGATTTAATATTATCACGATATACATGACCAGTATGTCTCAACAGATTTAATATTATCAGGGTATATTTTGACTGAATTAACATTTTCACTTACTTTATTTTTTCATGACAGTTGATGTTTAATTGCAGGGAGAAGTGTATAATATATTTGATGGCTACAGGTATGAGTCAGACAAGATATTAGAGTGGATTGGACATGTATTGGCAGGACAGGAACAGCTCTCAAGTGAGTTAAATATAAACACTTAATAGCTCTCAAGTGAGTTAAATGTAAAGACCTAATAGCTCTCAAGTGAGTTAAATGTAAAGACTTAATAGCTCTCAAGTGAGTTAAATATTCACACTTAATAGCTCTCAAGTGAGTCAAATATAAAGACTTAATAGTTCTTAAGTGAGTTAAATATTCACACTTAGTAGCTCTCAAGTGAGTTAAATATAGACAAATAAAGACTTAATAGCTCTCAAGTGAGTTAAATGTAAAGACTTAATAGCTCTCAAATAATTCGAATATAAAGACTTAATAGCTCTCAAGTGAGTTAAATATTCACACTTAATAGCTATCAAGTGAGTCGAATATAAAGACTTAATAGCTTTCAAGTGAGTTAAATATAAAGACTTAATAGCTCTCAAGTGAGTTAAATGTAAAGACTTAATAGCTCTCAAGTGAGTTAAATATAGACAAATATAGACTTAATAGCTCTCAAGTGAGTTAAATTTTCACACTTAATAGCTCTCAAGTGAGTTAAATGTAAAGACTTAATAGCTCTCAAGTGAGTTAAATGTAAAGACTTAATAGCTCTCAAGTGAGTCGAATATAAAGACAATAGCTCTCAAGTGAGTTAAATATAAAGACTTAATAGCTCTCAAGTGAGTTAAATATAAAGACTTAATAGCTCTCAAGTGAGTTAAATGTAAAGACTTAATAGCTCTCAAGTGAGTTAAATGTAAAGACTTAATAGCTCTCAAGTGAGTTAAATATTCACACTTAATAGCTCTCAAGTGAGTTAAATATAAAGACTTAATAACTCTCAAGTGAGTTAAATATAAAGACTTAATAGCTCTCAAGTGAGTTAATATAAAGACTTAATAGCTCTCAAGTGAGTTAAATATAAAGACAATAGCTCTCAAGTGAGTTAAATATAAAGACTTAATAGCTCTCAAGTGAGTTAAATATAAAGACTTAATAGCTCTCAAGTGAGTCGAATATAAAGACTTAATAGCTCTCAAGTGAGTTAAATATAAAGACAATAGCTCTCAAGTGAGTTAAATATAAAGACTTAATAGCTCTCAAGTGAGTTAAATATAAAGACTTAATAGCTCTCAAGTGAGTTAAATATAAAGACTTAATAGCTCTCAAGTGAGTTAAATATAAAGACTTAATAGCTCTCAAGTGAGTCGAATATAAACACAACACTTAACAGCTCTCAAGTGAGTTAAATATAAACACTTAATAGCTCTCAAGTGAGTCGAATGTAAAGACTTAATAGCTCTCAAGTGAGTTAAATATAAAGACAATAGCTCTCAAGTGAGTCGAATATAAACACAACACTTAACAGCTCTCAGGTGAGTTAAATATAAACACTTAATAGCTCTCAAGTGAGTTAAATATAAAGACTTAATAGCTCTCAAGTGAGTTAAATATAAAGACTTGATAGCTCTCAAGTGAGTTAAATATAAAGACAATAGCTCTCAAGTGAGTTAAATATAAAGACTTAATAGCTCTCAAGTGAGTTAAATGTAAAGACTTAATAGCTCTCAAGTGAGTTAAATATAAAGACTTAATAGCTCTCAAGTGAGTCGAATATAAACACAACACTTAACAGCTCTCAGGTGAGTTAAATATAAACACTTAATAGCTCTCAAGTGAGTCGAATGTAAAGACTTAATAGCTCTCAAGTGAGTTAAATGTAAAGACCTAATAGCTCTCAAGTGAGTTAAATGTAAAGACTTAATAGCTCTCAAGTGAGTTAAATATTCACACTTAATAGCTCTCAAGTGAGTCAAATATAAAGACAATAGTTCTTAAGTGAGTTAAATATTCACACTTAGTAGCTCTCAAGTGAGTTAAATATAGACAAATATACACTTAATAGTTCTTAAGTGAGTTAAATATTCACACTTAGTAGCTCTCAAGTGAGTTAAATATAGACAAATAAAGACTTAATAGCTCTCAAGTGAGTTAAATGTAAAGACTTAATAGCTCTCAAATAATTCGAATATAAAGACTTAATAGCTCTCAAGTGAGTTAAATATTCACACTTAATAGCTATCAAGTGAGTCGAATATAAAGACTTAATAGCTTTCAAGTGAGTTAAATATAAAGACTTAATAGCTCTCAAGTGAGTTAAATGTAAAGACTTAATAGCTCTCAAGTGAGTTAAATATAGACAAATATAGACTTAATAGCTCTCAAGTGAGTTAAATTTTCACACTTAATAGCTCTCAAGTGAGTTAAATGTAAAGACTTAATAGCTCTCAAGTGAGTTAAATGTAAAGACTTAATAGCTCTCAAGTGAGTCGAATATAAAGACAATAGCTCTCAAGTGAGTTAAATATAAAGACTTAATAGCTCTCAAGTGAGTTAAATATAAAGACTTAATAGCTCTCAAGTGAGTTAAATGTAAAGACTTAATAGCTCTCAAGTGAGTTAAATGTAAAGACTTAATAGCTCTCAAGTGAGTTAAATATTCACACTTAATAGCTCTCAAGTGAGTTAAATATAAAGACTTAATAACTCTCAAGTGAGTTAAATATAAAGACTTAATAGCTCTCAAGTGAGTTAATATAAAGACTTAATAGCTATTAAGTGAGTTAAATATAAAGACCTAATAGCTCTCAAGTGAGTTAAATATAAAGACTTAATAGCTCTCAAGTGAGTTAAATATAAAGACAATAGCTCTCAAGTGAGTTAAATATAAAGACTTAATAGCTCTCAAGTGAGTCGAATATAAGAACTTAATAGCTCTCAAGTGAGTTAAATATAAAGACTTAATAGCTCTCAAGTGAGTTAAATATAAAGACTTAATAGCTCTCAAGTGAGTTAAATATAAAGACTTAATAGCTCTCAAGTGAGTCGAATATAAAGACTTAATAGCTCTCAAGTGAGTTAAATATAAAGACAATAGCTCTCAAGTGAGTTAAATATAAAGACTTAATAGCTCTCAAGTGAGTTAAATATAAAGACTTAATAGCTCTCAAGTGAGTTAAATATAAAGACTTAATAGCTCTCAAGTGAGTTAAATATAAAGACTTAATAGCTCTCAAGTGAGTCGAATATAAACACAACACTTAACAGCTCTCAAGTGAGTTAAATATAAACACTTAATAGCTCTCAAGTGAGTCGAATGTAAAGACTTAATAGCTCTCAAGTGAGTTAAATATAAAGACAATAGCTCTCAAGTGAGTCGAATATAAACACAACACTTAACAGCTCTCAGGTGAGTTAAATATAAACACTTAATAGCTCTCAAGTGAGTTAAATATAAAGACTTAATAGCTCTCAAGTGAGTTAAATATAAAGACTTGATAGCTCTCAAGTGAGTTAAATATAAAGACAATAGCTCTCAAGTGAGTTAAATATAAAGACTTAATAGCTCTCAAGTGAGTTAAATGTAAAGACTTAATAGCTCTCAAGTGAGTTAAATATAAAGACTTAATAGCTCTCAAGTGAGTCGAATATAAACACAACACTTAACAGCTCTCAGGTGAGTTAAATATAAACACTTAATAGCTCTCAAGTGAGTCGAATGTAAAGACTTAATAGCTCTCAAGTGAGTTAAATATAAAGACAATAGCTCTCAAGTGAGTTAAATATAAAGACTTAATAGCTCTCAAGTGAGTTAAATATAAAGACTTGATAGCTCTCAAGTGAGTTAAATATAAAGACTTAATAGCTCTCAAGTGAGTTAAATATAGAGAAATATAGACTTAATAGCTCTCAAGTGAGTTAAATATAAAGACTTGATAGCTCTCAAGTGAGTTAAATGTAAAGACTTAATAGCTCTCAAGTGAGTTAAATATAAAGACTTAATAGCTCTCAAGTGAGTTAAATATAAAGACTTGATAGCTCTCAAGTGAGTTAAATATAAAGACAATAGCTCTCAAGTGAGTTAAATATAAAGACTTAATAGCTCTCAAGTGAGTTAAATATAAAGACTTAGCTCTCAAGTGAGTTAAATGTAAAGACTTAATAGCTCTCAAGTGAGTTAAATATAAAGACTTAATAGCTTTCAAGTGAGTTAAATATAAACAACACTTAACAGCTCTCAAGTGAGTTAAATATAAACACAGCACTTAACAGCTCTCAGGTGAGTTAAATATAAACACTTAATAGCTCTCAAGTGAGTTAAATGTAAAGACTTAACAACTCTCAAGTGAGTTAAATATAAAGACAATAGCTCTCAAGTGAGTTAAATATAAAGACTTAATAGCTCTCAAGTGAGTTAAATATAAAGACTTAATAGCTCTCAAGTGAGTTAAATATCAAGACTTAATAGCTCTCAAGTGAGTTAAATATAAAGACTTAATAGCTCTCAAGTGAGTTAAATATAAAGACTTAATAGCTCTCAAGTGAGTTAAATGTTAAAACTTAATAGCTCTCAAGTGAGTTAAATATAAACAACACTTAACAGCTCTCAAGTGAGTTAAATATAAACACAACACTTAACAGCTCTCAGGTGAGTTAAATATAAACACTTAATAGCTCTCAAGTGAGTTAAATGTAAAGACTTAACAACTCTCAAGTGAGTTAAATATAAACACAACACAATACATTTTGTCAAAGTTAGTGAAAAGGATGAGCTTGATATGGAATGGTGCTATATGAAAGCAGACAGCCATGAGATATACCTATAGCATGTCAAATGAGTTTTAATGTATACCATTACTTATCATTGAGTCTTTATGGTAATTATACCTACCATTACTTATCATTGAGACTTTATGGTAATTCTGTATACCATTACTTGTCATCAAGACTTTATGGTAATTCTGTATATCTTTACTTGTCATCAAGACTTTATGGTAATTCTGTATACCATTACTTGTCATCAAGTCTTTATGGTAATTCTGTATACCATTATTTGTCATCAAGTCCTTATGGTAATTCTGTATACCATTACTTGTCATCAAGTCTTTATGGTAATTCTGTATACCATTATTTGTCATCAAGTCTTTATGGTAATTCTGTATACCATTATTTGTCATCAAGTCTTTATGGTAATTCTGTATACCATTATTTGTCATCAAGTCTTTATGGTAATTCTGTATACCATTATTTGTCATCAAGTCTTTATGGTAATTCTGTATACCATTATTTGTCATCAAGTCCTTATGGCAATTATGTATGCCATAATTTATTCCTGATTTTTTGTGGTAAATCTGTTTACCATTTTACTTGTTATTGAGTCATAGTGGTAATTATATGCTTTGATCACTGTTATTGATGTCATCTTATCATTAGAAATAATTTTGAGTTGATATTTGCTGTTTAATGCATGTTGTACACTTTTTTTCTTGTTGTAAGAATAGTTGAGGGTCTCATGCAAGATTAGTTATGTATTAATTCTTCTTCTTTTTCTTATCTTAAGTATTTCATTGATGTGAGAATTTGTGAATCATCACATAGGTAGTGCAAGAAGCTAGAGCTTTTAAATAAAACTGGTGATTTTATTAGGATGTGCACAACAGTCCTCAAAAGTTCATTTAAACCTAGTGGGCCAGAGTACAGGAAATGATGAAAATGGGGTTGAAGATTACAAGATAATACATGTAGTGTAATTTTGTTAATTAAAAATCTCATTTGTTATGATATGGCCATATGAAAATGTATGGGGAAAAATCTTGATTGTAATTTTTAACTCTTAAATTTAAATCTTCTAAAATATTTCATTTATAGTATTTGTTTTATACTAGATGTCAAATAACTTCAGGTATGCTACCAAGAGGAGACTGGAAGCCACTAAGCAAGGGCTACAATTTCCTAAAAATCATTGAGTGGGAGAAAAAGAATGTAAATAAAAAGGGTACCAGCAAGATGCTAGCCACTGCAGAGGAACATGGTGTTGGTAAGTATTGTCAAAATTTACCCTACAGGGAACATGGTATTGGTAGGTATAAATGTCATAATTTACCCTACAGGGAACATGGTATTGGTAGGTATAAATGTTATAATTTACCCTACAAGGAAGCAGCAGAGGGGGTGAACAGACCACCCTTTTCGAGCAAAAATAAGGCATCCAGATAACGTTTTCGAGCAAAATAAGGCTTACAGACCACGTTTTCGAACAAAATATAAGGCTTCCAACGAAATCTCATTTAACCAAAAAAAAAGTCTCCATTTTTGCAAAAACGGAGATTTTACGATTTTTTAATCAATTTTACTCGCAACGATGTGGTCATCACCCTCTCTGCTGCTACAAGTTAACAAAAAATAAGAAATGATTTTAACCGAATATTTGATCCAGTCCGATACGATATCGTGTCCGAGGATCATGCAAATTTATTGTTGCGAATCCGTACGGGGTTGACTGAGCATGACTAAAGAAGTTTTTAAATTGATTGAAGTCCATATCAGAACACCATGTCTGCCATATATTTCTAAGAGTATGAGTATCAACTCCGTTGAATACAGCAAGAATATTGCAGTTATCTCTGATGACTTTTGGAACCTGAGTGTAGCGTTGAGTGACATATATCACGTCAGTGTTTTTATGCCTGCCTCTGGAAAAGATCCTAGCAGGATTTTTTTGTTTATCCAACATTATATCGTCGTATACGACTAAATTGTTAATATCTCCATCAATATCATCAATGCTCGGTGCTTCATCGATATCGGTTATAAACTCAATAATACCCTCTCCGGATTTTTCTACCGCGCTGTCGTTAAAATCTTTTAGCACTTCATAACATCGTTGATCATCTACGCTAGGGGCAATTAAATACAACTTATCCCACTTCATCCATCTCATTATTAAATTGAGTAACAATTGCGTTTTACCGGATCCAGATGGCCCGATTATAATCATCCGGATAGAGTTTGGTAGCGCTGCATGATGCTTAACTGGTTCTCTTGTTTTAGTCGCTGAAAAATCAATTATATCCATATTTCTATACATAAATTATGGATCTATATTGTATGAAGTGTAAAACGCGTACTAGCACAAATGATGTGACGACGGTTACAACTAAAAATAACAGATCAGCACTTACTGGTAGATGTGCAACATGTGGTATTAAAAAGTTCAGATTTGTTTCTACAAAATCAAAGATTTTACAATTCGGAGATGTTTTAAAAAAAAACGAGGAGGTGATATCGCAGCCAAATTGGCAAAACTCCCTGGAACCCCATGGGCAAAGTACCCCGGAGAAAAGCACCTTCCAGGATATAGCTACTGTGGACCGGGAACCAGACTTGATATCAGACTCAATGATCAAAATCAGTCCCGACCCGGTGAAGAACCAATAAACGCCATTGATAAGGCCTGTCACCTTCATGATGTTGCTTATAAAAGCAGCAATCTGCAACACAGGCATCTAGCAGATGTGAAATTAATTCATGTGTTAAATGCTATTCCTGATAAATCCTTCAAAGAAAAATTGGCTTCCTTTTTAATAAAATCGGCTATGAAAAGTAAATTGATGTTAGGTGCCAGTAATTAATAATATGGAATCAATTTATTATTCCCCAAGAGGATACTGGAGGGGTAAATCAGCAGTCCATAAACTCGCTAGCGCTGCAAAAGTGAAAAAAACCACTGCAGCTAATTGGTTATCCAAACAGGCACTATGGCAAATTTATCTACCACCGCCTAAACAAATTCAATTCTCGCATTTTGATGTGACCGCTCCTAATGAGGTTCATCAGGCTGATATATTATTTCTGCCACATGATCGTGGTTACAAATACGCTTTAACCGTAGTTGATATTGCAAGTCGATACAAAGAAGCAGAACCGTTAAAAACAAAATCAGCCACTGAAGTCGCTTCTGCATTTGAAAGGATTTATCGACGAGGTCCTCTGCACTGGCCAAATCTATTGCAGGTTGATCCTGGCAAGGAATTTCAGGGCGCAGTGTTATCTACAATGAAACATCATAATGTCACCATACGACGAGGGCATACTGCGCTACATCGCGATCAGGCCATTGTAGAACGATTTAATCGGACGATTGCTGAGCGGTTATTTGGATATCAATACGCAAAAGAATTCATTCAAGAAAAGCGATCCCGTGAATGGGTCAAAAGGTTACCAGCTTTGATTACCGCACTGAATAATGAGATTACTAGAACAATCAACATGAAACCTAGCAACGCTATTAAAAAGAAGTCAATACCCGCACAACCACAAAAAGATTTCAAAGAATCAATTCTTGGTAGTAGTGTCACTGTTAGGTATTTATACGAACCAGGAGAGCTTGAAGGGGGCAGAAAAAGGGCTACTGATCCTATTTGGAGTGTTACTGCACACAAGATATCTAGTATAACACGATCTACGGGTAGACCTCCAGTCTATAAACTGGATTCAACTGCCCCTCAACGAGGATTTACTCGACAACAACTACAGGTAATTCCCGAGGATACTCAATTGCCACCGCATGGTCTTAACTAGCGCCGTTGCGTCTATTGCACTCAAGACAAGTCAACATCACATTGTTTCTGACATGACCGAGACTGTTATTTTTTCTGTCTACGGTAAATTGGCGAGGATCTTTATCCGAATACTGCCAACGCATTATACAATTGCAACTCGCGCAGTGATTATTCTGTTGTTGTTTCAGCGTAATTATTAATTTAGCATCAATATCAAATTCTCGTTTTTTTTTGTCCTGTTGTTTGTAACCGGAGAGTTTTTTATTAATGATGCTAACATCAATATCACTTATTGTTGTGTCATTATCATCGAAAACAACTCTTCGAAGTTGATTTATTTTTCGTACTCTGGATACTGCGAGATAGACTAAATTCGACCATTCGATGCGATTATCTACGATCCAAACAATTGTATCCGATATAGTCAATCCCTGTGAAGAGTGTATTGTTGCTGCGTATCCTAGCGTCCACGGGGATTTATTAGCACGCAATGCATCTTCAACGACATTGATATCAACCAGCACAATATCATTTAATACGAGAATTTGTTTTTCACTCTGTCCTGGAATATCAACTTCAATGTTCTGTTTTCGTGTATCCGATGGCCTATAACAAAGGGGTACTGGAAGCGTTGCAAATTTTTCTTTATGCAATTCAAATAACTTCATCTGAAGTGTGTCCCTGACTATTTTTCTACTTGCAATTATCAAATCATTTGGTCTCCATGTTTCCCAGAAATCATTCATTGGAGTTTCTGAAATCACTTCACGCGCTATTTCGCATTGGATTCTATCCGGTTGTAATCTAATTAGCGCTTTGAATTCTCGTAATCGTTCATCAATTGATCTATAATCAGTGGTAATTTCTTCATAATAGTCTACAAAACCCCTTAGCCATTCATGTGGAGATGAACCGACAAATGGTGGTGGTTGGCCGTGATCACCGCACATGACGACTTTTGTGTTTTTGTTTAACAACCACTCGAGAAATGTTTGTAATACATCTAATGACACTGTGCATATTTCATCCCAAATTATGATTTCAGGAATGAATTTATCACCCATACGCTCAGGAGTCCATTTGTCACCCTTCCATCGAAAGAAACTATGGTAAGTACAGGCATTTACCCCTCGCTGTATCATCTCTCTGGCGAGTCTGTGAGTCGGTGTTAACACAATCATGGTTGACCGACGAAATAATTCAATTGCACGAGTTGTCTTTCCTGACCCACCACATCCGTTTAAATAAACTGTCTTGTATCTACATACTGGATCAGATACCGGTGGTGCATTAGAAAATTCTGATTGAATTTCAATACGGTTACAACAAAGATATTTATCATCCATGGCAACGTCTGCCGATTCACAATACTCATGTAGCATCTCCTTTTTAAATCGCCAATGCCCCCAATTTTCTTCGGGATCTGTGAATGCCGCTACAGCTGATTTGTACTTATTGTGTATATACATCGAATCAGTGGCCACTCTAACCGCGGTATTAGCAAATCTATTTATCATCGAAAATAGATTAATAGAAGCATAGGCTAGCATTGAACTTCTCAAATGTGTATACTGGGAATTATATCCATCACAGTAGGTAACAACCGTACCCATTTTCTCACCATTGGATAGAAAAGCATCCTTACGGGATACAAGTTTTCCCTGTTTCATTAAATCCGTTACAATAAAATCGTATTCAGCGATATCTATGATCAACCGCGAAGAATATTTTGCATTGTCGTATCTTCCACCCTGGGTAAATTTACCGATTATTCTTCGTCCAAAATCTTTTGCTTGTTCTTTTTTAATTTCAAATAACTTCTTAGACCGATTCATGATTTGTTCTTCATTGAAATCAGGGAATTGTTTTCGCTGTTCGCTGATTATTCTATCTAGATCGGGTTGTGGTAGCCAAACTTCTTTCTGAGCTCGATAGCATATAATAGCCTCGGAAACAATCAACGATATTAGCATACCACAATCAATCATATATCTCAATAGCACTATTGGCATCCAGGCCTTTTCAGATAGGTGGCTACCGAGCCAAACATAACTACACGGATGTAATCCTGACGCTAATTCAAATGATATCACACGAGCGAATCCGGTTAAATCAAAATCAGGCAATGGTCCATTAATCGCAACACGAGTCATTTCATGCATGGGGTGTCCAAATCGTTTGAAGTACTCAGCACATTCCCCATACCCGAGAAAACTTCCGGGATAACACGCGGATATATCAATTGAAATCATACCATCAGTATTTCGTATTCCACAGTCCTCCATGACCAAATTCGACGCAACTCAATTTAACATCCTCGAGAAAATCACTTCGTGTTGGACGCCATGAGTTTTTTTCTCTTGCGAAGTGAGCTACCACTGATGGAATAGTAAAACTATCCGTGAGTAGTTTTTCATGGAAACTCTCCGGTGAAAAATCACTAGCGATTTTTCTCATTCTGTTATCTAATTCTTCAACGCGATATAATTCACCATTTGGTCTTACAAATTGATCGAATCCTATTTCGGGATCTTCATCACTTTCTAAGTAACCACACTGACACAGGATCATCTTTACACAACGCATGAATAGCATCAAATAATTTCTCTTCATAGAAAACATCCCCGGAAAATTCCGGGGGGATATATTTCACGGTTCGTTCTCGTGGAAATACTGTTACCGCAGGTGTCCACGCGTGTTTGTTATGATCAATAATCTGTATTGGAGCTCCTCGCGATTGATATTTCGGTTCGTATAAAACCTCTCCGGTTATTGTTGTTACTGATATTGGGAATTTTAATGATGCTTCTAATTTAGCTATATCAGAAATCTTTGCACCATGCTGTTTCACTGTCAGTTCCCATTCGGTTATTTTCCTACGTCGCAGATCAGTTAGTTTATTTCCTCGGGATGCATTTGTGAAGTGTTCCATTACCCGTGTTGCCACGCAATTCAGTGAACTAGAATATTTCATAGGAGCTAGTTTTGCGATATCGGGTTTATCATTTAACGGATATATCCCATAAACCATTGCTGTTACGGGATAAGATCTTTCGTAGTATGGTTTGTCAATGCCGGTTAGAATTCCTGGTTTGGAATCTCTACTCACAATGACAGCTTTTTTATTCTTGAGAATTGGTTCAAATTTATCCCTAATAATCCATTTGCCATCGACTTCAATAATGAATTTTATTCGGAAAAAATACCTTTTTTCCCCAACACGTGAAATTATCACTGCTGCTTTTTCATCAGTCATGGTAGCATCAACAACACCATCAATTCGAAATGTTGACCAACAATAAGATGCTCCATCACGCTTGAATTCATTAAAACAGTCTCTGATTTTACTAATCATGGCTTTATCAAGAATTGTATTCTTTGGTGTATTAGAAACTATATCGAGATTGAATTGAGCATCTTTCCAGGGTAATCTCTTGGACGTTTTTTTTGGTTTATCAAGATTAAATTTAGGATTAATTTTTAATAATCTCTTAAACTCTTTCATGTTTCCGTCTATTAAACGTTTTTTTGGTTTATCGAGATTAAATTTAGGATTAATTTTTTTACGTTTTTTTGGTTTATCGAGATTAAATTTAGGATTAATTTTTAATAATCTCTTAAACTCTTTCATGTTTCCGTCTCTTGGACGTTTTTTGGGTTTATCGAGATTAAATTTAGGATTAATTTTTAATAATCTCTTAAACTCTTTCATGTTTCCGTCTCTTGGACGTTTGAGATTAATTTTAGGATTAATTTTGTTACGTTTTTTGGGTTTATCGAGATTAAATTTAGGATTAATTTTTAATAATCTCTTAAACTCTTTCATGTTTCCGTCTCTTGGACGTTTGAGATTAATTTTTAATAATCTCTTGTTATGTTTTTTGGGTTTATCGAGATTAAATTTAGGATTAATCTTCAATAATCTCTTAAACTCTTTCATGTTTCCGTCTATTGGACGTTTTTTTGGTTTATCGAGATTAAATTTAGGATTAATTTTCAATAATCTTTTAAACTCCTTTTCAGCATTGAATTCAGCATTTTTCGAAGGCGTTCTCCTTAATTCCCTCATGCTATAATTAAAACAAGCATTTAAATGAAGAATTTATATATAATGAATCACTGCAAGTGGCTTATGATTGGATCAGTAACCCCGTGTAACAAATCATGCAGAAATGAGTTTTGTGGGTATCATATGCAAAGCTTTCGACGTGGAAGCCTTGGCCCGTTACCCTGCATACGATGTGGGGTTGGGGTTAGGGGAAAATCTCAGTTGTGTTTGAATTGCGGTGGAAAGCGATACAGGGAGTTGAAGCGTTATTATGATAAAAGAATAACAAATGGACAATCAATCAGAAATTATGACCCTGAAAAAGTCCCTGACACTGACAACGTCCCTGACAAAATCATAAGAACTCCTCAAGACTACATCGAAAGATTTATCATTAAACCAAACAATGAATTAGACAAACAATAGTATTATGTATACGAATGAACCAAGAATTCAGACACCATCCCTTGATTACAAATTATGAAGCATCCAGTGATGGTGTTGTAAGACACTGTAGACTGAAGAAATCAGTTGGTGCTGTGAATAATCAAGGGTACTTGATGTTTACTGTTGGGAAGAAAACTTATCTCAATCATCGTTTCGCATTTGAATGTTTTTATGGATTGATCGAGGATGATTCTGTCATTGATCACAAGGATTCTAATCCAAAAAACAATTCTTTATCAAATCTGCAGGCTGTTACTCAAATTGAGAATACCAAACGAGGAAAGACTGGAAAATGCAAAACGGTTGGGAAGAGACCTGTGAAATCTTTGAATACGATAACTAACGAAGAAAAAATATTTCAATCAATAACCAGCGCCGGTAGGCATTTCGATATTTGTTCACCCTCAGTACGATTTGTTGCAGAGGGGATTTATCGATTGGCTATTTCAAAAAGGACGGGACAAAAAGTTCAATTTAGTTATGTCTAATGCGTCATATTTTTCATTTAGAAATATATCATTATTATAGAATAATGAATTCTGAAAACATGAATAGCATTTTATCCGAGATTTCAAAATTGAAAAGTTGGGATATTGAACTATCAGATGGGTTAAATCCTGATCAAATCATGTCTGATTTTCAGGATATAGAATACGGAGTTAACACTAACAAGTATATGCTACCAAAGAAGTATGCGCTCATCAAGAGAATTCAGAATTCTATTTGGGACTCTCTCGCATTTTCCAGTGACGTAAGTGTGTTCGCTCCGTTGTATACCATCGTAGAACGAATACGAAAAGAATTGGGGTACGAATACGAATTGAAAAAGGAGGTTAATTCTAAAATTAGAAACCTACGGGTATTAATTCAAGAAAATGAACAATTTTGATTGACCGACCATTTATCATTATTTGATTGACCGACCATTTATCATTATTTGATTGTGACCGTCCCTCATAGAGATTTTCATTTTTTTTAGCATTTTTTGATTGACAATGTCAAAAACAGTGAAAATATTTCACACTGAATAAAAATTGATGGACGGTTCAGATTGATCAAAATAGAATGAGGGAAGTGTGGTATTAATTATTTTATATACAATTTCCACACTTCCCTCAAACCTGATAGGATGAAATAACACTTCCACGATGATGTTAGGTCGGGTTCGGGAAAATTGTTTCACAATTGAAAAATTGTTTTGCAATTGAAAAATTGTTTCTGATTTCAAATAATGGTCAATGAAGCATTAACAACCCGATTGGCTCGTGAACGACTGGATGCAATCAGGAGATTTGTACCAATTCGTGACTCTGTACGGAATAAACTACAACAACGACAGAGTCTTCAGACTGATTTTGCTGCGGGATCTGAAGAATTGTTTAAACCAGTAACCACAGCAACGAAGGAGATAGAGCGTGCTATACTGGGAGATGATCCTGACAGTAAAAGAAAAGAAGAGGGTCTTATTCCTGTGTTAGAAAAAATAGCAAAAAGAACTAAACAAACAAAAAAAATCCTTGCAATCACTTCCTCAGGATATATCAACCGCTTCGAAACGAAAATTTAAAGGATTTCAGGAAGAACTAGTTAGTGGACTACCTAAATCAATTATATTTACCGAGAGCGCTAAACAACAAATTCTCAACGAGGATATAGACAATTTAGGTGAATTCGCTGCTAACAGCTATGATTCACAAGAGAAGTTTTTCACGGACAATTATTCGGATTATAGAATGTCACATAATGAATGGGCTGATATAGTGTATGAAATAAATACTGGGAGTTTAGATAAAAGGATGAAGGAATACAGAGACTTGAAGAGAAAATTTCAATTCCAAATAAGACAGCCATACGATGAGAAGAAATTTCTGGGGAGTGGTCTTGTTGGAAACGCTAGCGTTTCATGTCCTGGTAGTGTTCTCAGTGATATATCACGATTAGAAGTTCTTGTAGGAGGGTTCCGAGCCGGAAATAACTCACCGGAAATAATTAATGAAGCAGCTGATATCTGTAGACGATTATTTCAGGGTGGTATCATGGATATCAGCACATATCGAGATTTCATTGGCGAGTTAGTGGAAAGTGGGTATCATAGTGACTGAATTGAAAAGTCAATTGATTAGATAAATAACAATTGAAAAATTGTTTCTGATTTCAAATAATGATCATACACTACAATCATGATAAACCAACCCCCGTCTACGTAGTTAATTCACGGTTTCCGGTTTATAGAGCATACTACGGAGATGGTTTAGGTAATACCATTGCAGGGTTATTTGCGAGAATGGCTCCAAAAGTGATGCCGTTGGCTAAACAATTAGGAATGAAAGCAATTGATGTTATTCGTGATAAGGGTATTGGTGCTGTTGGAGATCTTGCTGGAAAAGCGTTTTCAACTGCGAAGAATAAATTAACATCATTGGTGAAATCACGGATGAAATCCAAAGGATTTTCAAAACCGTTACCGTCTACAGCGGAAATGCCTGCAAGTGTTAGTAGAATTATAAATAACGCAGTAGATGAAAAATTAGCGTCGATGGTTTTAACCCCCGACCAAAGCAATATTGCAAATATGATAGCAGGAAGTGGCTTTAAAAAACTACGACGATGAAAATGGAAAATCGCGATTTAGACTCTGATAAATAGAATAAAATGTTCAAAAAGTCACATGATCCAGCGTTTGATATAGACGCCCCAGTTGGCAAGGATGATTCTGTACGCGATTATCAATATTACGCCTATCATGCAATAGACCCAAATAGTCGAGCAAGAATCGATCTTCAAGTCCATGATACCAGTAAATACTTTCTACCCGCTGAAGCGTTTATTGAAGTAGAAGGAGAAATTGTAACAGCTGCTGATACTCCTGCTGTACCAGCACCGTATCCAGCTGGTACTCAAGTCGGTTTTGTCAATAATGGTATCATGGCGTTATTTGAGAGTGCAAAATATCTCATTGATGGAAAAGAAATTGAGGCGATAGATCGCGATGTTGATGTGGCTATAACAATAATCGGGTTAGCGAGATATTCCGATGATTATACAAGATCAGCAGGACCTTCTATGATGTTTGCAAAAGATGCTACAAATACCGCTGGAGAAAAACAATTTGTTGTAAGACGACCAAAGAATAATGCTGGCACCGCTAATATTGATGCCGAAGATATGATTATAAACAACGATGTTAATTTCAATCTAGGAGCTGCAACACGTATTTCAATGTTGCAAGGAGCGCGTAAATCATTTTCATGCGCGATTCCACTGCATCATATATTTGGATTCTGTAGAAACGTCCGAAAAGTTATTTATGGAGCGAAGCATACAGTATCGCTTGTACGAAAGAGTGATGATAGTGACGCAATCTGGAGGATTCCAGCAGACAATGCAAATCCAAATGCTGATGCCGGTAAAGTCAATTTAACAAAAATATCATTGTGGATGCCAGTGTTGACTCCAGCAATCACCGCAGAAGAACGATTACTATCATTTATGGACCAAGGAGGAAAGTCGTTGTTGAGTTGGCTAACCGTGAGTACAGATGTGAAGCAATCAAATCTGAACGGGTTATTCACGTGGAATCTAGCATCAAAACAAGGCGTTTCTGCGCCACGTCATATATTTATTGCGTTACAGGATAACACACGAGTTGGCGATCAACGTTTCAGTCATATGATATTTGATCAATTAGGTGTGAAAGACGTCTCACTGAGAATAAACGGCCAACAGGAACCATCCGAGGATATACAACTTAATTACACAGAAAATCATATTGCACGAGTTTATCATCGTCTGTTGTCATTTATGGCACGTGATCAAAATGTGGATACTGGTTTGCAAATATCACAATATGATTTTAAAAATCTGTATCCAATCTATTACTTCTCACTGGAACATCTCGATTTGATGAGACAATCTGTTGTTGATATACATTTTAGAGCTAATGTGACTCGTGGTGCTATTGCTGATTATAGAGTGGTTGCTGTCATTCTCAGCGACAAATCAATGCTACTTGAAGGTGTTGGTGAAAGAATGAGAGTGGTAGATGCACCAGTGGAAAACATGTAATTGAAATTGTAAACGATTTAGAATCAATCAATTATGTATAATGTCATATAGTAATATTAGTGTTGCGTTAACTCCCGGTCAATTAAAAAAATTGCAATCGGAATCAGCTAAAAAATGTGGAACCACAATCACGTTGAAACCCAACCAAATGACTGGTGGTGCAAATAAACTATCGCTGACAACTCGTCAGGTGAAACATTTCAATGATGCACTAGTAGCAAAAAAGGGTGTTCAGATTACTCTTTCTGCGGCTGCTATCAAAAATATGATTAAAACAGGCGGTATATTCCCGTTGTTAGCTGCGATACCAGCATTGATTGCAGCAGCAGCCCCAGCGGTGGCTAAAGCGGCAGCGTTAGGAGCCGTTGGTACTGCAGCAGGAATGGCACTAAAGAAGGCAACTGGGAAAGGATATAAAAAAAAGGGAAAGGGTCTAAGACTACCAGGAACCCCGTATTCGTGGTACAGCGGAAAGGGTCTAAGACTAGGACCGGTTTATTAATTGGAGAGTCTATGACTCAGGAACTTATGGTTCCCATGTCCAATTTTGATTTACTCGATGCTGCTAAAAAAACTCGCGATTAAAAACTTCAGAGGTGTCTTTATGAAAGATCAATTACCACATCAACCAAACAGCGTTGAAACCGGAATCATTAATTTAGATAACAGCACCGGACCCGGAACTCACTGGGTTGCATACGCTATTGATCCACGTGGGATTGTCTATTTTGATTCATATGGATTAGCCCCACCAAAAGAGTTTATGCGTTATATAAAAACCCTTCCAATGAAGACTTGGTATTCTACGCTACCAACACAACAAATGAATGACCCACCAATATGTGGCAGCGAAGTATTAAATGTCCTTAACGCTATTTCTAACTCCTTGAGTAACCCAAGCGGAAAACCACCACATGTTGTCGTGAATGAATACACTAGTAATCGCTGGAGAAAATCGAAGATTTTTCAACGAAGTCGTCAAAAACGATTTTAGAGAAAGAAAGAGTTTTACAATAACATGATTGATATTTGGGGGAGATCTTTGAAACCCAAACCCGATGACACTGCAACCGGTGATGTAAAAAAACTAATCAAAGATGAAATAGCTGAGACGTTAAATTTAGCAAGTGTTGACCCGAACGAAATAGTTGTATTTCAGGACAAACAGGGTAAATTGAAAAGCAGTGATGTGTCATTGAATGACATTTTGATACGGCAGTGCGACGCCGCTGAAAACTCTATTGCGCTATATTCCAACAGTGGACAACTTAAACCAGGCGCACTTGTGTCTACAATCACCGACGCGATTGACGCCCACAAACGTGATCTGGAGGATTATATACGAGGTTATAGTACTTTTCGCAAAAATGTCGTACATAAATTCTTTGGAACCCCGCTTGTGGTTGGCATGACTCTCGCTGAAATTAAAAACTATCTATCGCTATTCTTTTTTAACAAGGACGCAGGAAGGATGATGAATGAAAATGAAATCAAGGCAAATTATCTCGAGATTTCTAAACTAATAGAAGATCAAAAACCCACTAACGACGTCATTGTTAAGTTTTTTGGAACCCCGCTTGTGGCAGGCATGACTCTCGCTGAAATCAGTGAGTTTATCGGCAAGCACACTCACAATGCCTACATCGCTAATAATTTCTTTGGTATCCCGGCTACATCTACAATAACTCTCAAAGATATTAATATGTTTATGGTGAGACAAACAACACTTAATACCATCGTGGATAGATTTTTGGGGAGAACACCTGTTTCTGAAACCACATCATTGACAGGTCCAACCCTCGCTGAAGTTAAAAAAGCTATTGACGAACAAAAATCCGCCAGTGAAATGGTTAATAATTTCTTTAGAGGACCTGAAGGTTACGATACCACTACGACATATTTTGACCTCGCTAGTGATTATAAACTCCGAATAGATATGGATTTTGGCTTCTTTTTTACTTCATTTTTTAAACGCCGCAATAAAACGTTGATGAAATATACTGAAATCGATAAAACCTATTCCGACGTCATTGACGATATTCTTAAACTAAAGGGGAATTTTGAGCGGGTACAAAAACCAGTCAATGACATTGTTGATAAGTTCTTTGGAATTCCACACAACGCGGGTATGTCTCTCGTTGAAATTATCGCGGCTATCAATAAGGTAAAAACTCCACATAGTGTAAGCGTCAATAACATCGTGTACACGGTTGATAGTGGGACTTTTGATTGGATCCGGGGAAATGATAATTATCTTCGTGTTGGCAACAGACATACTGGTGCACCAGGTTGCTACCGACTTACAATAATACATCACCATAAATTTGATTTGGAATTCAGCAACACAGGTATCAGAGGTGTTAACACATTGATGTATATACTAGAGAAAATACCAAAACCACCACCCTATATACCAATCCCGCTTACGATTACTATAAGCAATTCCGACGAGTCTGTGATTAGGGAGCCACTACCCTGGATAATAGAATTTGTATCCGGTGTCCCCTCATCCGATCCTAAAACCACTTCGTTGGTGGGATAATTGAAAACACTAGTTGGTTTAAAATAACAACAATGATTCCATCATCGTCGTAATATCGATTCGACACCGTGAAAGAGTTTTCCGCTAATTTGAAATTACTTTCCGCGAACTTGAAAACACAATTGAAAACACTAGTATTTTTAAAATAAAAATGATTTCATCAACGCAATGTCGCTATGATCAGGTCAGAGAATTTCAGACTAGACTCAAAACCCTCACTGAGGAGTATCAAATAAAAATAAAAAAATACCGACGAAGAATCACCGCAATTGATATTACTATGTACTCGGTGTCAAGCGTTCTCGCTGGCGCCGGAATAATACTTGCATCGGTTACAATGATTGCCCCAGTCGTAGTTCCAATTTGCATTTCTGCGGTGGCTACAATCGGGGGTATATCAACCGGGATAGCAAAAAAGATATCATCATGCAGCCAGAGTAAACTGCAGAATTACTTAATTCAATTTCATATTGCATCAACCGCATATTCGCAGTTATCCCTGATGATATCGTCGTCACTCGATAATACAATTATATCAGATAGTGAATTCTCAGCGATGGTCAGTATTTTTGATTCCGCGATATCGAAATTAGAGCGACAACATGAATATAATAACAATGACAACACCGATGGAATTGGAAAACACGAACCCAAAAACCAAAATGATCTCAATAATCTCAACCATACCAGATTGTGAGTTCTCAGTGATGGTCAGTATTTATGATTCCGCGGTGTCAAAATTAGAAATACAACATGAGTATAATAACAATGACGACACCGATGGAATTACTTCAACAAATAGTGGAGAACACGAACCCAGTACAAACAAGCATGATATCAATAACATCAACGGAACCCGAGTTTAGTGTGAATTTCCCTAGCCCAGTCCCCGTGAAGGAGATAGCGCTAGCAAAACTACGAGTGTATCACAGTTGGCCTAATATCAGATCAAAATCATTTGGTGGTCAACAACCCAATAATTCTTTAGTGGAACGTTGTTTCCATACCAACCGGATCATACCAAATCGAACAAATCAATAATGAATTCGCGCGTAGAATAAAATCGATTACTGGAACAGAATCGAAAATCGCTATAACAGTTCATGAGCCGACGCTATCATCCGCAATTGAGATAAGCACAGAAGGATACGTCGTAGATATCTATCAGAGTTCTATTAGAACCGTACTAGGATGGCCTGAAAAACCACCGGAAAAATCCACCACCGACTTAACCACGGACGTAGAATCATATCATGAAATCAATCCCAGTTATCAAGATAATTTATCTGATATAAGAAAAGGAAAAATCGCCGATAGATTTATATTCACCAACAAAGACACATTGCAATGGGATTTTATCATTAAAAGAACAACCGACTCATCTGTTACTATTTCATTTACGCTAACTGACGTCCGTGGTTATTTTAATGAGATTAAACAATTATATGACACACAACTAGAACAACTACGGAAAACAAGATCGCAAAAACACGTTGAAATAATAAATCAACTTATATCGGACATGGAATATATCTATGAACTAATTATTCAAACAATAATTAATGACAACAGCGACAATAAACAACGATTCCTAACCGATTACAATATCACAGAAGACAATCTGCGTAATTTCAAGTTTCCGAAATACAACGCTGATGAATTAGCAAGAATTGTTAAAACCGATATCAAAGCGCTACAAAAATCAGATTCAACTGTCCTCCTCAAACATAATAATGATCCAGATGGTGGTGGAAGGCATATCGCTCTGTTCAACGTGAATATTTCAACGGTGATTGCGCTTAATTTAGTATGTGATGTAATTGAAGGAAGCTATCAGATTAATCTAGAGCAATCAAATCAAGCTCAGCAGGGATATATTCTTTATTCATTTGCACCAACAGCTCCTCCAGGATTCCTAATTATTGAAAACCCAATTAATCCTGTCTACATGCGATGCCATAATAATTCGTTAACGAGAATTAATTTCCGACTTACCGACCAGTCAAATAATCTGATTGATTTACAAGAAGAGGTGTTAGCGATTAGTTTGTTTGTAAAGTCCTAAAGACTGGATCAAATATTCGGTTAAAATCATTTCTTATTTTTTGTTAACTTGTAGCAGCAGAGAGGGTGATGACCACATCGTTGCGAGTAAAATTGATTACAAAATCGTAAAATCTCCGTTTTTGCAAAAATGGAGACTTTTTTTTTGGTTAAATGAGATTTCGTTGGAAGCCTTATATTTTGTTCGAAAACGTGGTCTGTAAGCCTTATTTTGCTCGAAAACGTTATCTGGAAGCCTTATTTTTGCTCGAAAAGGGTGGTCTGTTCACCCTCTCTGCTGCTAAGGAACATGTTATTGGTAGGTATAAATGTCATAATTTACCCTACAGGAAACATGGTATTGGAAGGTATAAAATGTCATAATTTACCCTACAGGAAACATGGTATTGGTAGGTATAAATGTCATAATTTACCCTACAGAGAACATGGTATTGGTAAGTAACAGTGGATTAAAACATTGAATTCAATGAAAACATATATATTGTTTTCAAAAAGGTCAAATACACAAGCACCTGAAATATTTTTAGTTTAGATGACACAAGCTTTCAGTTTGTTAATGGACACGGAAACCTGGTTTGACGATTTCAAATCGGAGTAAGCACCGTGAAAATATTACCAAAATAGGTCACACAAAATTGGCAGTTTTTAGAGCACTGTAGTTTCAGCTTTCCAAATCAACTCGTGGAAAAGTCTACTCGACTGCTTACATCAGACCTTTATTGGAATATACCAGGGATGATCATAATGATATGTCTGTGTAGTTTGGGATGATCATAGTGATGCCATTTAAGTTTGGGATGATTGTAGTTATATGCTGGTGGGATGATCATAATGATATGCCTGTGTAGTTTGGGATGATTGTAGTGATGCCTGTGTAGTTTGGGATGATTGTAGTGATATGCTGGTGTAGTTTGGGATGATTGTAGTGATGCCTGTGTAGTTTGGGATGATTGTAGTGATGCCTGTTTAGTTTGGGATGATTGTAGTGATGCCTGTGTAGTTTGGGATGATTGTAGTGATATGCTGGTGTAGTTTGGGATGATTGTAGTGATGCCTGTGTAGTTTGGGATGATTGTAGTGATATGCCTCTTTAGTTTGGGATGATCATAATGATATGCCATGGTATGCTGGTGTAGTTTGTACTTTAAACTACTCTGTAGAGAAGCTGTCTTCAGATTTGCATGTTAATTTTCTATTACCATGCTAAACGTTTTGTAAGTAGCTAGACCTGTTAATTGTAGACATAAATTTGAAAGTTAAGCGTACCTTTGTCCACTGATAAATAATATACATTTAGCATGCATTGAATTATTATTATTATTATTATTATTATTATTATTATTATTATAACATTATCAAGATTACTTTCTTGTTTGCTATGACAAAACATTTTTACTACTGATTGACCATCTTATAATTAGGCTCTGAAACACAAGGCTTTTCTTTGTAACCCTTCAACCAAATTTCACCTGCCTTAACAAAAAAAAGTATAAATTCTGAATGACCCCTGGCCCTAATGAAAAGATTTGTAACTCATATCGCTTCTCAGAGTTGATCATCTTTCATCAGAGATAGCTTTAATTCACAGGGTTGACAACTTTTTCAACCATCCAGTAAATAGATTGTTTCAACCTTGTACCGAGATGATAAAATCAGCCTTGCTTTTGAAGTTGACATAATGTCACTTTTAAGTTCCATTGACAATTTGACTAGAGTACAATGTGACTAGAGTACAGGTGAGATAAGAAATGTTCGCACATGATTCTTGTGATACTCGTTTTTCTTTACTATGCCTTTCTCATGAAGCAAACGTTAAGTTTGCATATATTACTAGGCAGAAGAAATCATCTGGTTAGGAATTAATTACCTGGCTGCTAAATTGCAGAAAAAAAAGTAAACACTGCATACATGACACTTACATAAGAAATGTGTTGGGGAAAATTAGAATGGCTAGGTAACCACTATGTGAAGGTACACAATATGACTGGTTTGACTATATAGTTCTGAAGCAGGAACTGCCTGAAATCCCCCTCCACACCACAGTTATGTGATGTGACATACATCCCCTGAAAGATTCCATAAATTGGCACTGGATGGTATATTTGAATATTTATAAGGAGCATACCTATTTATGATACAATGATACAATGGATGCATGCTTTATCTTGCCTACATATAATGGATCTCAAATGGGTTAAAATTTAATACTGAATTTTTTAAAAGAGTTGAATAAATTTAATATTATTTTAGAACCTGTTTATCACATAGTTTTTTTTAATAGAAGAAATAATTCTAAACCTTTAATTTGTGAATAAAAATGTATCTTATTGAATTAATAATGCTAATTGAATTAATAATGCTAATTGATTTAATAACACTAATTCAATTAATAATGCTCAGTTCTATAACCAGTAACATTTAAAAGTAGATTTTTTATTTACAAATTATCATAAAATTGTAGTCCCAGACACTAATTGAATTAATAATGCTAATTGAATTAATAACACTAATTGAATTAATAATGCTCAATTCTATAACCAGTAACATTTAAAAGTAGATTTTTTATTTACAAATTATCATAAAAATGTAGTCCCAGATGCTAATTGAATTAATAATGCTCAGTTCTATAACCAGTAACATTTAAAAGTAGATTTTTTTTATTTATAAATTATCATAAAAATGTAGTCCCAGATGCTAATTGAATTAATAATGCTCAGTTCTATGACAAATAACATTTTAAAAGTAGATTTTTTATTTACAAATTATCATAAAAATGTAGTCCCAGATGCTAATTGAATTAATAATGCTCAGTTCTATAACAAGTAACATTTTAAAAGTAGATTTTTTATTTACAAATTATCATAAAAATGTAGTCCCAGATGCTAATTGAATTTAATAATGCTCAGTTCTATAACCAGTAACATTTTAAAAGTTGATTTTTTATTTTCAAATTATCATTCAATCCACAACTGTCTTTATAAATAAATAGAATATCTAATAAAGACAACATCTTTTTGCAATACAGGTATTCAAGTGGAAATTGCATGTCTCATTAGGTTTTACGAGTTGTATTATACATCAATTTCTATTTAAAGTGTTTACAGGATATCAATCTAAAGTATGTCAGTTTCACCACTAAGCATTCAGTTATTGGATGTGTTCCTGTGTAGGGATGATTGCTTGATGTTTCAGATTTAATGTAAGATACTTTTATCTGATAAACACAACACAACCTTCAATTTCTGCCACACATCGTTTGAACTAGTCCAGACAAAACTAACACTGGAACATGAAAAGTCCATTTTTTTTCTGCCTCTACCGCCATCCTCCTAGTAGAAAAAACAAGCTAACTGAATCTCTCTTTTTGGAGCAGTTTCTGAATCTCCTGTAGTATGGATATTCAATAGGTGGAATCCTGATTATTATTGGAGATTTCAACTTTTAATTTGACTGTCCTGGAAACCCATACACATCAAAACTCTTAGATTCCATTCACGTTTCCAAGTTTAAACAATTAACCAACCCACCTATAAAGATAGTCACATTTTAGAGTGGATTCTTCAGAGGCCTGATGATAATGTTATACAGTCCACCCTTGTATCTCACCCAGATCACCTCTGCATTATATGCCATCTGGACGCATCAGTCCCTAACCCTCCACCTTTATTTACTACTAAGAGAAACCTCCATTATGATAAATAGAACAAAACTAATGCATGATATCCAAGCAAATTTAACAACTTGCTTACCTCCTTCAGCAGAGCAACTCGATAACTGCCTGCATTCATGGCTTGAAAAAGATGCCCCAGCCACCAAGTGCAGAGTATCAATTCGAAAGTGTTCTCTGTGGTATAGCATAGTTAAGGACCAGCTTCGCAGTGCTAAAAGAGACTGCCATAAAGTGGAGAGGCTTTGGCTTTCCACCAGACTCACTATTAATAAATAAATCTATGAAGACATAAAGAAAAATGTCACATAGTCCATTTAGCCAAATTATCCCACTAAAGTACTAAGAACACGGAAAGTTCCAGCTGCAAAGAGTTCTTTGAGATTACTAACAAAAGATGTCAAGGAACATGTGTACACCACTTCCAACTACCTTCTCGCCAGTCGACCTTCCTGACTTGTTTGCCAATTTCTTCTGTGATAAGGACCAAATCATTAGAGATAAGCTTGACAAAACAATTTAAATGACTCATCGTCACTATACAGTTGCAATACAGAATTTCAGTGACAACTGTTCGCAGCATTTGAACCTGTCTCTATGAATTTAATTTAAAGTATGTATGTAAATAGCAATTTGTCACATGTAAGCATAATAGTGGCTACAGGTGAAGTTTAAAAATATAAAAAATAAATTGCACAAAAACGTCAGAAGGTAAACCCTTCCAAATAAATGTCAACATTTATTTTTATTACACACCTCATCAAATAATACAACAGATTATTGAATATATGAATGTAGATGAATGGTGAGGCTAAAATTTAGTAGAAAAAATCTTTTTGTGTGTTTTCAGACATGTTTACACAGGGTTTATCAATTTGCAATTCTGACACAGCATAGGTAAAGCTGTTCCTACATAACATTACATGGTCTTCTTTGTTTCCTTGAGCCACATCATTTTTAGCCCAATAGTAATGACAAGCAATATTTTATTTTAATATATATATCAAAATACATATATTTATTCCATCAATAAACAAACATGTACAAGTTTATTTGTATACATGGAAATTGTCTTATGCCACACCATGGCATTAGTATAGTTATGTTTGTCCATCTGACACCCTGGTTAGGTTATTTCACAGACACATTTCAGGTTTTTATTCTTACACTTTGTTTTCCAATGCAGGTTTTAATGCTGATGGTGAATATGAGGGGAGAGAGGAAGTGGGTAGCAGGATGCAACAGGAAGACAACATGGGTATGACAAAGGAAACAGATAGTAAAGAGGATGTTGAGGTACGAGAGGAACTAGTTCGGCTTCACAGTTCACGACTGTACCACCAGAAACATGTCAAGGATCACAGCAAGGAGGGGAAAATGGACAAGATGAAAGCCGATGGAAAATCTGAATCACAGACCCCCAAGGATCAAGTCAAACACGAGGAGCTTTAAATCATAGGTTGTTGTCTGTATTGTGTTGATGTATAGAGATTACCCAGCATAAAAAACATATTACAGAAATGTTAGGGCTTTTAGATTTTCCTTTCAATTAAACTAATGCTGAAATACATACCTGAATTATCAAGGTCTGAAAGAGGTTTAAGGATAATAATAAAGAACATTTTAAGTTTGCTTCCAATATAATTTTGCACACATCTAGATTATCAAAAACATTCCAATCAGCCATTGGTGAAGGACTGCTATAAATAAGATTCAATGGACTAGAATTTTTTTATTTATAGGTAGAATCATTGATGTGTAGATTAATTGAGTAACTGAAGAGGTTCCGAATTTTTGTTCTTCAAGAGCGTTTTCTGTGTAGAAATAGGTTGTGCCATTTATTATAGCCAATATAACAGTGTATTATGTTTTTATCAGATGACCCAATGCAGTAAATAATTTATTCCACAGGCTTTTAATTGTCTTTCACTGGGACAATCCATTTTAGAAATCATTGGCCTGATAAAAAAGGCACTTAATCTTATTGAATTCCTGGAAAAATATTTTCAGTGTAGAGATCAATTTAGATACGAACTCGTTGAATAATAAGGTCACCCTAGTGTATATTTTTAAAAGGACTGATATCCCAAGGTATCATGTGTTGCTAATCAGGCACACAAAAATTACCTGACCTCAATGCATCATAATTAGTAGGGCAGGCACCTTGAAAATTGAAACATTAGGACTTTGATGAAGCGTTTTACATAAAACGTGTTATTAAAACATGCAGCTCTTTAAGGCATTACTTTTTACCAATTAGAAAATCCTAACTTGAGTATCACTCCTGTGATGGGAGTCTGTTCAAATTTTAACTCTTCTTTTCCTTATCTGATTATGAACCATACTTCATACCTTTGTCACATAAATCTCAATTATTACGATACAGTCCTTCATGC
Source organism: Unio pictorum (assembly GCA_030141615.1). NCBI lineage: Eukaryota > Metazoa > Mollusca > Bivalvia > Unionida > Unionidae > Unio > Unio pictorum. Next base: position 3,578,968 of record JARLTB010000254.1, read on the forward strand.
CATTGTCACAACACATAAATCTCAATTATTACCATACAGTTCTTCATACCTTTGTCACAACACATAAATCTCAATTATTACCATACAGTCCTTCACACCTTTGTCACAACACATAAATCTCAATTATTACCATACAGTTCTTCATACCATTGTCACAACACATAAATCTCAATTATTACCATACAGTTCTTCATACCTTTGTCACAACACATAAATCTCAATTATTACCATACAGTCCTTCATACCTTTGTCACAACACATAAATCTCAATTATTACCACACAGTTCTTCATACCATTGTCACAACACATAAATCTCAATTATTACCATACAGTTCTTCATACCATTGTCACAACACATAAATCTCAATTATTACCATAGTTATTCTTCATACCTTTGTCAATACACACAAATCCCAATTATTACCATACAGTCCTTCATACCTTTGTCACAACACATAAATCTCAATTATTACCATACAGTCATTCATACCATTGTCACAACACATAAATCTCAATTATTACCATACAGTTCTTCTTCATACCTTTGTCAATACACACAAATCCTAATTATTACCATTCCTTGTAATGATAATTGCATTATACAGTCTTTTCTTTCATAAAACCTTTAAACAATGAATGTACTGGAAAAATTTTGAGTTAGCTTGATCTCAACCAGATCAAAATAATATAATACTGCAGGAAGATTGTCTTGTGATCTTTGCATCATTCCATGTAGTTAATAGATAAATATTATGTCTTTCTTTTTATAGATATTGGAGAATGTAATCAAGATATGATTTCAATCAAATGCAAGTTAAATGTTATTTTTTATATTTTTATTTACATTATGCATTTTGTATAATTCTTTCAGATTAACAGTTGTTTTTACAAGTGAAAATATTCTACAAAGATAAATACATCTTTTAATCATATTACCTTTCTTGGTATTTCTGAAATATTTTGTCTTTTACTTTACAGGTTAAAATAAAAAGTAAAATAGAGCCACAGAATATACACTTTGCCATTTGCAACATCAAACAAATTCTTAAAAAGATTATAATTCTGGAAAAATGTTCTATTTGGTGTTATAAATTATAATACTTTGTTAGGCCACTTAGTCACTTGGCGTAGCATACAAGAAATGTTTCTATTTAGTATGTGCAAATTGGTTAGTAATTAAAATTCTTATAATATTGTAGCCTAGTATTACAGAATGATGTGCTTAAATTATTACTTTATTCTGTTTGAAAACAAAATGATTATATCAGGCAGATACTGTTGTAATAAAATGATTATATCAGACAGATACTGTTGTAATAAAATGATTATATCAGACAGATACTGTTGTAATAAAATGATTATATCAGACAGATACTGTTGTAATAAAATGATTATATCAGACATACTGTTGTAATAAAATGATTATATCAGACATACTGTTGTAATAAAATGATTATATCAGACAGATACTGTTGTAATAAAATGATTATATCAGACAGATACTGTTGTAATAAAATGATTATATCAGACAGATACTGTTGTAATAGAACTTTAATGTATTTGTATGGAAATAAGTCGCGTAAAAACACGATGTAAGAGATATATAGAAATAAGTCGCGTAAAAACAAAACGTTAGAGAAAACAGCATAGTCTACCACTATATGTAAATGCTGCTTCAATTGTTTTCAATAAAAGTTAACATTGCAAAGTAGCTCATAATAAAAGAGTCTCTTTATGTGTGTGATTTGGATTTTTAAATTTTGTTTAATTTCATTTTATGTCTACAGTGTGGCAGTTTATAGTGATTTCTAGCACTGGAACATCATGCGATAGACATATAGCATACCCAGTCAAATTATACTTACATCAGGATTAACTCTTAATGCTTAGTGTACGTGAACTTTTGAATATTTTATTTAGCACATGAAATCCATGTCTGGCTGCTGCAAGTCTAGTAATAATGTATGTCTTTAACCACTAATTAACATTTAACAAAAAACTTTCTTCATTAATAATAATTAAATAAGTTAAAATCAATAATAAAACATAATGATCATAATTGAAAAATTCTTTTTTTCTTAAAGCTTTATTATCATGTAGAGAAATCGGAATGGTTCCTGTAAATAATAGAAGAAAAGTTTATACCTTAAGAGTTTTCAGAGTATTGTTATACCTCCAAAACTACGCAGATAAAGTCTCATAATTAAATTGAAGTAAAATCTTGCATGTTTTTTCTTTTGTATGTAACACACATTAACCTGAAAATGATCTTTTGAAAATTTGTATTGTTAGCTTTTAAATGATACTTTTTTTTATATATATAAAGTATATTACTGTAACATTTATTTATATAGCTCTTCAAAAAAAGTCAATAAATATTAACTATAGTAAAATCTGTTCTTTTCTTCATTTTCCACTGAATTGATGTTCTTTTATTCATTATCAACCAGATTGATGTTCTTTTGTTTATTATAAACCAAAAATGGATTTCTTTTTCAGTATGGAACGGCATTTTTATCTGTATGTTGGGCGGCACAACACAGGCCTTTTTTTACCTTGATGAAATACAGTATTTGAGATGTTAGAACAAAAGTCCATTTGTGTCAATGATTTCAATTGAGATTTTTTTTTCCACATATTTTTTCTTCAAGTAACTGTTTTCAACAACAAATGTGACATAGCTTTCAGCACATTGTTGTATTTGATGTGTGAATTTGTAAAAACCAAAAATAATACTGTTAATGGCACATTATAGAGTCCTCCATGCTGACACTTGATACACAGTCCTCCATGCTGACACTTGATACACAGTCCTCCATGCTGACACTTGATACAGTCCTCCATGCTGACACTTGATACACAGTCCTCCATGCTGACACTTGATACACAGTCCTCCATGCTGACACTTGATACACAGTCCTCCATGCTGACACTTGATACAGTCCTCCATGCTGACACTTGATACACAGTCCTCCATGCTGACACTTGATACACAGTCCTCCATGCTGACACTTGATACACAGTCCTCCATGCTGACACTTGATACACAGTCCTCCATGTTGACACTTGATACACAGTCCTCCATGCTGACACTTGATACACAGTCCTCCATGCTGACACTTGATACACAGTCCTCCATGCTGACACTTGATACAGTTCTTCATGCTGACACTTGATACACAGTCCTCTATGCTGACACTTGATACACAATCCTCTATGCTGACACTTGATATACAGTCATCTATGCTGGCACTTGATACACAGTCTTTTATGCTGGTACTTGATACAGTCCTCCATGCTGACACTTGATACACAGTCCTCTATGCTGACACTTGATACACAGTCCTCTATGCTGACATGCTGGCACTTGATACACAGTCCTCTATGCTGACATGCTGGCACTTGATACACAGTCCTTTATGCTGGCACTCGATACACAGTCCTCTTTGCTGACACTTGATACACAGTCCTCTATGCTGACACTTGATACACAGTCCTCTATGCTTGAAGTTCTTGTCAAAAGATCAACATCTGCTGGAGCTTTGGTACAGGTAGTTGATGAAATGGGAGAATGGGGGCAGAACTCCAGGGATAAAAGATGGAGGCTCAAATGGCTGAATTTTCCTATGGCATAGAGTCTAGAACCGATGACTTCACCCGAGAACAAGTATCCTTGTCCTTGGTGGCAGATAAGATAGTAAAGGAATGCAATGTCCATATCTAATATAATTACATTACCACCTGTTGGAAGGTTCAAGGGCAGCCTGTTCAAGTAATATGGAAGCTTGGTGCTAAGAATGTCTTTGTTAAAGAACACTTGCCTGTATGTACCAGTAATGATTGGATTATACATATATAAAAAGTTTCTTAAAGGCATAACGACTTGTACAGATATAAAATATTGTAGAAAGAACCTATGCTGTAAAGTCACATTTGCAAATGAAAAGGTACTCTATGTCTTTGGTCAAGAACACTTGCCTGTATGTACCAGTGTTCTTAAATATGATAAAGCTTCAGTGTTCACAAATTGAAAGACAGAACATTGTCTGCATTTGGAAGAGAGAAAAATTGGAAACTGAGAAGAAGTATACTTTCCTTATAGTCACACAGGTCAACACCAACACCAACTATTTCAGTAATTTTTTAGAATTTTATTTTACATACCTTTAAGTGGCAAATATTCACTAAATTTGGATTCATATACATCCATATTTCTTTGGAAGGTCATTATTTAGATGCCCAGAGAGATGCATAAAGCAAATACTTTTTTGGATGAAATGAACTTAAAAGGTGTAATCCAGTACAATCCAGATTGAATGTCACAATGAAATCTATGCATAATGATAAACAAATTCATACTACCCGCGATTGTGACTCTTACTTTAACCCAAGTTTAGTACATGGCCACCATTGTAAACGTTCATAACAATAAATAATTTTCGTCTTAAAGTTTCTTGGTTATAGGTGCACAGCATTCAATAACCAGGATTGAATAGACTTTGGTTAAAAAGACTTAGTGTTAAATTTGAAAATAATGATTTTTATTTATTTGAAATGAGTAAATGTGCATACATAACCCATGTGACTTGAACTATAAAGGTAAAAGGAATCCTCTAATGCTTCCAAGTTCAGACTGGTTTTGCAAGGTTTCTCATGGTAAATAAGTATATAGAGTTGAAAGGAATCCTCTAATGCTTCCAAGTTCAGACTGGTTTTGCAAGGTTTCTCATGGTGAATAAGTATATAGAGGTAAAAGGAATCCTCTAATGCTTCCAAGTTCAGACTGGTTTTGCAAGGTTTCTCATGGTAAATAAGTATATAGAGTTGAAAGGAATTCTCTAATGCTTCCAAGTTCAGACTGGTTTTGCAAGGTTTCTCAAGGTAAATAAGTATATAGAGTTGAAAGGAATTCTCTAATGCTTCCAAGTTCAGACTGGTTTTGCAAGGTTTCTCATGGTAAATAAGTATATAGAGTTGAAAGGAATTCTCTAATGCTTCCAAGTTCAGACTGGTTTTGCAAGGTTTCTCATGGTGAATAAGTATATAGAGTTGAAAGGAATTCTCTAATGCTTCCAAGTTCAGACTGGTTTTGCAAGGTTTCTCATGGTAAATAAGTATATAGAGTTGAAAGGAATTCTCTAATGCTTCCAAGTTCAGACTGGTTTTGCAAGGTTTCTCATGGTAAATAAGTATATATAGTTGAAAGGAATTCTCTAATGCTTCCAAGTTCAGACTGGTTTTGCAAGGTTTCTCATGGTAAATAAGTATATAGAGTTGAAAGGAATTCTCTAATGCTTCCAAGTTCAGACTGGTTTTGCAAGGTTTCTCATGGTAAATAAGTATATAGAGTTGAAAGGAATTCTCTAATGCTTCCAAGTTCAGACTGGTTTTGCAAGGTTTCTCATGGTAAATAAGTATATAGAGTTGAAAGGAATTCTCTAATGCTTCCATGTTCAGACTGGTTTTGCAAGGTTTCTCATGGTGAATAAGTATATAGAGTTGAAAGGAATTCTCTAATGCTTCCATGTTCAGACTGGTTTTGCAAGGTTTCTCATGGTGAATAAGTATATAGAGGTGAAAGGAATTCTCTAATGCTTCCAAGTTCAGACTGGTTTTGCAAGGTTTCTCATGGTGAATAAGTATATAGAGTTGAAAGGAATTCTCTAATGCTTCCAAGTTCAGACTGGTTTTGCAAGGTTTCTCATGGTAAATAAGTATATAGAGTTGAAAGGAATTCTCTAATGCTTCCAAGTTCAGACTGGTTTTGCAAGGTTTCTCATGGTAAATAAGTATATAGAGTTGAAAGGAATTCTCTAATGCTTCCATGTTCAGACTGGTTTTGCAAGGTTTCTCATGGTAAATAAGTATATAGAGTTGAAAGGAATTCTCTAATGCTTCCAAGTTCAGACTGGTTTTGCAAGGTTTCTCATGGTGAATAAGTATATAGAGGTGAAAGGAATTCTCTAATGCTTCCAAGTTCAGACTGGTTTTGCAAGGTTTCTCAAGGTGAATAAGTATATAGAGTTGAAAGGAATTCTCTAATGCTTCCAAGTTCAGACTGGTTTTGCAAGGTTTCTCATGGTAAATAAGTATATAGAGTTGAAAGGAATTCTCTAATGCTTCCAAGTTCAGACTGGTTTTGCAAGGTTTCTCATGGTAAATAAGTATATAGAGTTGAAAGGAATTCTCTAATGCTTCCATGTTCAGACTGGTTTTGCAAGGTTTCTCATGGTAAATAAGTATATAGAGGTGAAAGGAATTCTCTAATGCTTCCAAGTTCAGACTGGTTTTGCAAGGTTTCTCATGGCAAATAAGTATATAGAGTTGAAAGGAATTCTCTAATGCTTCCAAGTTCAGACTGGTTTTGCAAGGTTTCTCATGGTAAATAAGTATATGGAGTTGAAAGGAATTCTCTAATGCTTCCATGTTCAGACTGGTTTTGCAAGGTTTCTCATGGTGAATAAGTATATAGAGGTGAAAGGAATTCTCTAATGCTTCCAAGTTCAGACTGGTTTTGCAAGGTTTCTCATGGTAAATAAGTATATAGAGTTGAAAGGAATTCTCTAATGCTTCCAAGTTCAGACTGGTTTTGCAAGGTTTCTCATGGTAAATAAGTATATAGAGTTGAAAGGAATCCTCTAATGCTTCCAAGTTCAGACTGGTTTTGCAAGGTTTCTCATGGTGAATAAGTATATAGAGGTAAAAGGAATCCTCTAATGCTTCCAAGTTCAGACTGGTTTTGCAAGGTTTCTCATGGTAAATAAGTATATAGAGTTGAAAGGAATTCTCTAATGCTTCCAAGTTCAGACTGGTTTTGCAAGGTTTCTCAAGGTAAATAAGTATATAGAGTTGAAAGGAATTCTCTAATGCTTCCAAGTTCAGACTGGTTTTGCAAGGTTTCTCATGGTAAATAAGTATATAGAGTTGAAAGGAATTCTCTAATGCTTCCAAGTTCAGACTGGTTTTGCAAGGTTTCTCATGGTGAATAAGTATATTGAGGTAAAAGGAATCCTCTAATGCTTCCAAGTTCAGACTGGTTTTGCAAGGTTTCTCATGGTAAATAAGTATATAGAGTTGAAAGGAATTCTCTAATGCTTCCAAGTTCAGACTGGTTTTGCAAGGTTTCTCAAGGTAAATAAGTATATAGAGTTAAAAGGAATTCTCTAATGCTTCCAAGTTCAGACTGGTTTTGCAAGGTTTCTCATGGTAAATAAGTATATAGAGTTGAAAGGAATTCTCTAATGCTTCCAAGTTCAGACTGGTTTTGCAAGGTTTCTCATGGTAAATAAGTATATAGAGTTGAAAGGAATTCTGTAATGCTTCCAAGTTCAGACTGGTTTTGCAAGGTTTCTCATGGTAAATAAGTATATAGAGTTGAAAGGAATTCTCTAATGCTTCCAAGTTCAGACTGGTTTTGCAAGGTTTCTCATGGTAAATAAGTATATAGAGTTGAAAGGAATTCTCTAATGCTTCCATGTTCAGACTGGTTTTGCAAGGTTTCTCATGGTGAATAAGTATATAGAGGTGAAAGGAATTCTCTAATGCTTCCAAGTTCAGACTGGTTTTGCAAGGTTTCTCATGGTGAATAAGTATATAGAGTTGAAAGGAATTCTCTAATGCTTCCAAGTTCAGACTGGTTTTGCAAGGTTTCTCATGGTAAATAAGTATATAGAGTTGAAAGGAATTCTCTAATGCTTCCAAGTTCAGACTGGTTTTGCAAGGTTTCTCATGGTAAATAAGTATATAGAGTTGAAAGGAATTCTCTAATGCTTCCAAGTTCAGACTGGTTTTGCAAGGTTTCTCATGGTAAATAAGTATATAGAGTTGAAAGGAATTCTCTAATGCTTCCAAGTTCAGACTGGTTTTGCAAGGTTTCTCATGGTAAATAAGTATATAGAGTTGAAAGGAATTCTCTAATGCTTCCAAGTTCAGACTGGTTTTGCAAGGTTTCTCATGGTAAATAAGTATATGGAGTTGAAAGGAATTCTCTAATGCTTCCATGTTCAGACTGGTTTTGCAAGGTTTCTCATGGTGAATAAGTATATAGAGGTGAAAGGAATTCTCTAATGCTTCCAAGTTCAGACTGGTTTTGCAAGGTTTCTCATGGTAAATAAGTATATAGAGTTGAAAGGAATTCTCTAATGCTTCCAAGTTCAGACTGGTTTTGCAAGGTTTCTCATGGTAAATAAGTATATAGAGTTGAAAGGAATCCTCTAATGCTTCCAAGTTCAGACTGGTTTTGCAAGGTTTCTCATGGTGAATAAGTATATAGAGGTAAAAGGAATCCTCTAATGCTTCCAAGTTCAGACTGGTTTTGCAAGGTTTCTCATGGTAAATAAGTATATAGAGTTGAAAGGAATTCTCTAATGCTTCCAAGTTCAGACTGGTTTTGCAAGGTTTCTCAAGGTAAATAAGTATATAGAGTTGAAAGGAATTCTCTAATGCTTCCAAGTTCAGACTGGTTTTGCAAGGTTTCTCATGGTAAATAAGTATATAGAGTTGAAAGGAATTCTCTAATGCTTCCAAGTTCAGACTGGTTTTGCAAGGTTTCTCATGGTGAATAAGTATATTGAGGTAAAAGGAATCCTCTAATGCTTCCAAGTTCAGACTGGTTTTGCAAGGTTTCTCATGGTAAATAAGTATATAGAGTTGAAAGGAATTCTCTAATGCTTCCAAGTTCAGACTGGTTTTGCAAGGTTTCTCAAGGTAAATAAGTATATAGAGTTGAAAGGAATTCTCTAATGCTTCCAAGTTCAGACTGGTTTTGCAAGGTTTCTCATGGTAAATAAGTATATAGAGTTGAAAGGAATTCTCTAATGCTTCCAAGTTCAGACTGGTTTTGCAAGGTTTCTCATGGTAAATAAGTATATAGAGTTGAAAGGAATTCTCTAATGCTTCCAAGTTCAGACTGGTTTTGCAAGGTTTCTCATGGTAAATAAGTATATAGAGTTGAAAGGAATTCTCTAATGCTTCCAAGTTCAGACTGGTTTTGCAAGGTTTCTCATGGTAAATAAGTATATAGAGTTGAAAGGAATTCTCTAATGCTTCCATGTTCAGACTGGTTTTGCAAGGTTTCTCATGGTAAATAAGTATATAGAGGTGAAAGGAATTCTCTAATGCTTCTAAGTTCAGACTGGTTTTGCAAGGTTTCTCATGGTGAATAAGTATATAGAGTTGAAAGGAATTCTCTAATGCTTCCAAGTTCAGACTGGTTTTGCAAGGTTTCTCATGGTAAATAAGTATATAGAGTTGAAAGGAATTCTCTAATGCTTCCAAGTTCAGACTGGTTTTGCAAGGTTTCTCATGGTAAATAAGTATATAGAGTTGAAAGGAATTCTCTAATGCTTCCATGTTCAGACTGGTTTTGCAAGGTTTCTCATGGTGAATAATTATATAGAGGTGAAAGGAATTCTCTAATGCTTCCAAGTTCAGACTGGTTTTGCAAGGTTTCTCATGGTAAATAAGTATATAGAGTTGAAAGGAATTCTCTAATGCTTCCAAGTTCAGACTGGTTTTGCAAGGTTTCTCATGGTAAATAAGTATATAGAGTTGAAAGGAATCCTCTAATGCTTCCAAGTTCAGACTGGTTTTGGAAGGTTTCTCATGGTGAATAAGTATATAGAGGTAAAAGGAATCCTCTAATGCTTCCAAGTTCAGACTGGTTTTGCAAGGTTTCTCATGGTAAATAAGTATATTGAGTTGAAAGGAATTCTCTAATGCTTCCAAGTTCAGACTGGTTTTGCAAGGTTTCTCAAGGTAAATAAGTATATAGAGTTGAAAGGAATTCTCTAATGCTTCCAAGTTCAGACTGGTTTTGCAAGGTTTCTCATGGTAAATAAGTATATAGAGTTGAAAGGAATTCTCTAATGCTTCCAAGTTCAGACTGGTTTTGCAAGGTTTCTCAAGGTAAATAAGTATATAGAGTTGAAAGGAATTCTCTAATGCTTCCAAGTTCAGACTGGTTTTGCAAGGTTTCTCATGGTAAATAAGTATATAGAGTTGAAAGGAATTCTCTAATGCTTCCAAGTTCAGACTGGTTTTGCAAGGTTTCTCATGGTAAATAAGTATATAGAGTTGAAAGGAATTCTCTAATGCTTCCAAGTTCAGACTGGTTTTGCAAGGTTTCTCATGGTAAATAAGTATATAGAGTTGAAAGGAATTCTCTAATGCTTCCAAGTTCAGACTGGTTTTGCAAGGTTTCTCATGGTAAATAAGTATATAGAGTTGAAAGGAATTCTCTAATGCTTCCATGTTCAGACTGGTTTTGCAAGGTTTCTCATGGTGAATAAGTATATAGAGGTGAAAGGAATTCTCTAATGCTTCCAAGTTCAGACTGGTTTTGCAAGGTTTCTCATGGTAAATAAGTATATAGAGTTGAAAGGAATTCTCTAATGCTTCCAAGTTCAGACTGGTTTTGCAAGGTTTCTCATGGTAAATAAGTATATAGAGTTGAAAGGAATCCTCTAATGCTTCCAAGTTCAGACTGGTTTTGCAAGGTTTCTCATGGTGAATAAGTATATAGAGGTGAAAGGAATTCTCTAATGCTTCCAAGTTCAGACTGGTTTTGCAAGGTTTCTCATGGTAAATAAGTATATAGAGTTGAAAGGAATTCTCTAAAGCTTCCAAGTTCAGACTGGTTTTGCAAGGTTTCTCATGGTAAATAAGTATATAGAGTTGAAAGGAATCCTCTAATGCTTCCAAGTTCAGACTGGTTTTGCAAGGTTTCTCATGGTGAATAAGTATATAGAGTTGAAAGGAATTCTCTAATGCTTCCAAGTTCAGACTGGTTTTGCAAGGTTTCTCATGGTGAATAAGTAAGAACAAAAGCAGTAACTTAGAAGTTTATTGGTTTTGCTTCCAAGCTTATAACAAAGGGGAGATCACTACCCAACTGCCAGAAAAGTGAGGAGAAAACTTTTAGCTATATTAGCTATAGGCAGTATCTGGGAGGACATGATTTGCAAAGCAGTAGTAGTTATTATGATTAGGTAACGTACTTAAAGAAGTAAGTTTTACTCTTTCGTTTCTTCTTTCTAATAATGATGTGAATGTTTTTTTCTCAACAATTGTTTATTCCTCCCCCCCCCATGTAATATCTAATTAACTATCTCAACAAAATAGGATGTGGAAACTGGTGATTGTGTCAGAAAATTCAGGTTTATTTTCAGCTAATTTATTCACGCTTCAAATTTTGGTTTATTGCATTTTGCAATTAACTTTTGTTACAGTTTATAGCTAATTCTGCATGTGACATTACTTCTTTTAAGAAAGATAGATAAATGTTTAAAGTATCGACATGAGCTTAAGAAATACTTTAAAACTGGTATTGAAAAACCAGACCTTAAGTCAACTAAAACAGGTCATTAATCAAAAAACTAAATTGTATGTGCTTTAAAAATCTGCTCTCAAAGGCAAGTGATTTTCTACAATATGGTCTTAAAGCTTCAGTTTAGCTGTATCTATATCACATAAAAAACAAAAATATAAAGCAAATAGAACTAGTCTATGTAAGGATATATTATTTATTAAATATCAACACAAAACAGAAATAATCTGGAATGAAATTTTTTAAAACATTTAGTGTTAACATTATAAAAATAATTTTTCAGATAAATTGTGAGAAAATAATTTAAGTAGCAAAATTAAGTCCAAAGAAAATTGAGAACGATGGCAAAACTCATCACAGTAGCACATTGAATGCAACTTTAATTTTTGTGCAATCAGCATCCATACCTTGTTACAACAGTAAGAATAATCTTTCTTCATTCAAATTTTATGACCATACTTTTTGTCGTTCACAATGACGTATTTTATGTATCAAACAAATCTCATATTTCTTACATTAACGAATTTATACTAACTGCTGATAATTAATACAGATAATTTTTAAAATTAATTTTAATGTTTTCCAGGCAATATTCTATTAAGATGTACCACCACCTAGCTGGAGTGCTTCATAAAAGAGAACAAGGGTTGCTTGCAACAAAATTATGAATCATGATAAAACAATAGTCAAAGGCATACATGAATGATGCATCATTATCTATCATGATAAAACAATAGTCAAAGGCATACATGAATGATGCATCATTGTGTAGTTATCTTTGTCAGAATCTTCATTACATTGTTATTCTACTAAAGGAAAGCAAATACATAATACTATATTAACTCCACAATTCTAATGATAGGTCAAGAAGCTTTTAATTGATAAAAGTGAGGTGCATAAATGAATCTTCAGAATCATTAATGAGGTTTAAAGGAAGGTCTGAACTTAAGAATTTAATCAATTTCATCATCTTTACAATGCGTGTTCTAGTTTTGTTCTTGATGCTAGTAGGAATCATCTCAGAAATCAAGAATCTATAGTGTGAATTTACTCCCGAGTTCCTTGTAGTAAAGTATTTCTTGCTCTGAAACAGATGGAGTCAGGATCTCAAGAGCATCAATAAAATCCTTCTCTGTCACCACGACAACAGACTGGTCTACAGTTTCACCTACAATAACAAGAGAATGTATAAATATTGTAGATGATCATTACTTCAAAATATTGTTTCAGATCTAACTAAAGCTGGTGACATTTCGATTACAAATATGTAACCAACAGTCATAAATGTTTAACAAAATTTAAATAATAAAAAATTATAACAATTGTAACCTATGGTAAGTCCAAGCATCAGTATTTGGTGATATTTTCTTGAAAGACATTGGTCAAAAAACCACCTTAAGCTAAGACTGACCCTAACAGAAAATGGATACATTTGATAAACATATAGCACATGAACACAAAAAATGAAATTACTATCACAAAACAAACCTGGAAGTAAACGAGTTCCTCAAAGAAACATATACTCTACTGTCTGAAAACAATTTCAAGATCTGAGAATTCAAGATATGACCATTCCTTCTTTATAACAGCTGAGTGTTGAAACTATCTCTGATATTCTTGAGTGACAAGATTTTAAAAAGCAACTGTGGCAGCCCCATTTTGACATGACCATCCATTCAAGAATTAGTGACAACAGTTTCACTATTTTCATTGTGGCAGCTATATTTGATGTCAGATCAACATCATTTTCATTCAGGGCTAAATTGATACCATAATTAGTCTTCTGGTGAAACCACATAGTCATATGGCTTTTCATTTACAAGAAGAATCAATATTAAGAATTTCAAGATGGCTATAATGATGTCTATCACTTGGGCATCATGCCGCAGACATGCAGCATGATGTCCCACACAGTCACATTATCCTGGTTGACCAGTCCTAACACTAACCTGTTACTGGTGAACATCAAGTGAGGCAGCTGTTAGTACCATTTTTATAAGTCTTTGATATGACTCAACTGGGAATCGAACCCATGACCTCTCAAATCAGAGGTGAATGCTCTAACCACTAGCCACTGGAGTGGTCTAATTACTAGGACTTCAATTTTTTTAATTCTTGGATTTTTTTTGGATTTGATTTGTAAAACTTCAGTTCTTTTTCTCATTTATACCTTGTTTTTCTAAGGAAATAAATTATTTGTTAAAGTTTTACAAAACTTGTTGTCTTCACTCTTTTCTTGTTACTGTTTGAAAGAGCCTAAACACGTAACAGTTGCCCTGACCTTGACCTTTAAATGCTTGACTGCTAAATGAATGAGGTTCTTCCTTACTCTAATGCATGTCACCCAGACAGTCTGGCAACTGTAGATGGTGGATAATTCGAGTCATTCTGCAGAGACATTTCTCCTTCAAATACATTCCCAAATCACATTATGTTAGGAATATTAGCCTGCTACCATGTAAATCGAGCTCTACTAAAAGATGAAAATTATCTTGTCCTGTACATTTTAAATAGACAAAGGGCAGTAACTCTTACTTATTAGATCCCCTTGCCACCATCAGGTGTTGCTAATTTTTAGCTTTGCTGCTGTATTGATAACATTGTACATTTTACTTCTGACAATTCAAGCTATTTTAGCATTCAACTTTGATCTTCAAACATTGTCTGGATTTATTGAGAGCTACAACTCGAGCTATTAGCATTCAACTTGGACCGTCAAAATTTGGATTTATTGAGTGCGACAATTCAAGCTATTTTAGCATTCAACTTGGACCGTCAAACTTTGTCTGGATATATTGAGTGCAACAATTCAAGCTATTTTAGCATTCAACTTGGACCGTCAAACTTGTCTGGATTTACTGAAACCGACAATTCAAGCTATTTTAGCATTCAACTTGGACCATCAAAATTTCAGTCTGGATATATTGAGTGCGACAACTATTCTTCTGCATGTAATATAATTTTTTTCTAAAAATGTTGTCACCTTATGAACTTCATCTATTTAAGAGCATGTTACACCATGCTATTGTTGACTTGCTGTTGTTATTAATGAGTAGCACAACATTGGCTACTAAACAGTGATGGTATCAGCGAGTTAGTAACATGCTGAACTGCTAATTTATGCTTGGCTTTTTCTCTACTTGTGTCATTTCAGTAGAAATGTTAACTGAATGAAATGTGTTACTTCAAAGTCTAGAAGGCATCAACAAATGACACTATTTTTGGTTACTTCTTTAGATGGGAATATTAGTGAGTTAATAGCATTACTAATGTATGTTTTGGTTTATCATACCCTGGCTTTAAAGATGATCCTGTTTAGGTCAATGTTATTCTTTGGAGGAAAATTTGAAGATCAAATGGGAGGGAGCCTAGAAAATGCCCTTTCAACTCACTGCTCATCCCAAATAGGTGTTTCAAAAACCCCTGCACATGCAAAAAGACAATTAGTGGGCTAGGGAAAACGGATCTTTTATGTCAAAGGTGCAATATAGCTCCAAGCCCGATGCTAGGAGATAAGATTTCCTCAGATTGAGTGATCCAGGTCAATTTGAAGTGATTTAAGATTTCATTAATCCAAACCCCTCCTCTTTCCTCCTCTCCCCTCCTTCCAAATGAACTCTTGTAATGGGAGAAGGATACCCTTTTTACAGCAGGAAATATGGTCACTTATTGAAAAAAACTGGTAGTGGAGTTTGTACAAAGACCATAATGATATATTTCGTAAGCAGAATGTAAATGGCAAGTTGAGGCTATTCAATGATCTGAGTCAACTTGACCGATTCATTTTACAACCGAAAGATGGTGTGATAAATTCGTCTCTCCATCTGACAGAACAAGTAAGCCACCAGTCTCGATCTGGCAGACACATATTTTCATGTCTCAATCCACCCCATGTCACTGAAAATCTCTCCATTTTGCAAGGTTTATCAATATAAAGTCCTATCCGATGGCCTCAACGTAAGCCCTTGGGTTTTAACTAAGGTTATGTATGGTGTCATCACCCTGTTCCAATCAACTTCACCTACAATGATGGCAACATATCTGGATGACATCTTTGAGAAATGTATGGTAGGTTCTCTTCAACTCAAAGGGACAAATGATTTTCCCACGATCATCTATGCTTTCACAAATGATCTGGTACAGTTTCTTGTCCATCTGAGTATGGAATTTATTGCCTACCTGAATCTGGTACAGCTAGGCCATCTGGCTATGAAATTTATTGCCTACCTGAATCTAGTACAGCTTGTCTATCTGGGTATGAAATTTATTGCCTAACTGAATCTAGTACAGCTTGTCTATCTGGCTATGAAATTTATTGCCTACCTGAATCTGGTACAGCTTGTCCATCTGAGTATGGAATTTATTGCCTAACTGAATCTGGTACAGCTTGTCTATCTGGGTATGGAATTTATTGCCTACCTGAATCTGGTACAGCTTGTCTATCTGGGTATGGAATTTATTGCCTACCTGAATCTGGTACAGCTTGTCTATCTGGGTATGGAATTTATTGCCTACCTGAATCTGGTACAGCTTGTCCATCTGGGTATGGAATTTATTGCTTACCTGAATCTAGTACAGCTTGTCTATCTGGGTATGGAATTTATTGCCTACCTGAATCTAGTACAGCTTGTCCATCTGGCTATGAAATTTATTGCCTACCTGAATCTGGTACAGCTTGTCTATCTGGGTATGAAATTTATTGCCTAACTGAATCTGGTACAGCTAGGCCATCTGGCTATGAAATTTATTGCCTACCTGAATCTGGTACAGTTTCTTGTCCATCTGGCTATGAAATTTATTGCCTAACTGAATCTGGTACAGCTTGTCCATCTGGCTATGAAATGTATTGCCTACCTGAATCCGGTACAGTTTCTTGTCCATCTGGGTATGGAATTTATTGCCTACCTGAATCTGGTACAGCTTGTCTATCTGGGTATGAAATTTATTGCCTACCTGAATCTGGTACAGCTTGTCTATCTGGGTATGAAATTTATTGCCTACCTGAATCTGGTACAGCTAGGCCATCTGGCTATGAAATTTATTGCCTACCTGAATCTGGTACAGTTTCTTGTCCATCTGGGTATGGAATTTATTGCCTACCTGAATCTGGTACAGCTTGTCCATCTGGGTATGGAATTTATTGCCTAATTGAATCTGGTACAGCTTGTCTATCTGGGTATGGAATTTATTGCCTACCTGAATCTGGTACAGCTAGGCCATCTGGGTATGGAATTTATTGCCTAACTGAATCTGGTACAGCTTGTCTATCTGGGTATGAAATTTATTGCCTAACTGAATCTGGTACAGCTTGTCCATCTGAGTATGAAATTTATTGCCTACCTGAATCTGGTACAGCTAGGCCATCTGGCTATGAAATTTATTGCCTACCTGAATCTGGTACAGCTTGTCTATCTGGGTATGGAATTTATTGCCTAACTGAATCTGGTACAGTTTCTTGTCCATCTGGGTATGGAATTTAATGCCTACCTGAATCTGGTACAGCTAGGCCATCTGGCTATGAAATTTATTGCCTACCTGAATCTGGTACAGCTTGTCTATCTGGGTATGGAATTTATTGCCTAACTGAATCTGGTACAGTTTCTTGTCCATCTGGGTATGGAATTTATTGCCTAACTGAATCTGGTACAGCTTGTCTATCTGGGTATGAAATTTATTGCCTAACTGAATCTAGTACAGTTTCTTGTCCATCTGGGTATGGAATTTATTGCCTACCTGAATCTGGTATAGCTTGTCTATCTGGGTATGGAATTTATTGCCTACCTAAATCTGAATCTGGTACTGCTTCCTCTGTTCACATAGTCAGGATCATCAAACTCATGGAGTCCATTTCCAACAGGACTTGGGTCTCAGCAAGAGACTTCTTGTAACTCCTTGACTTAATTAATGCGGCAGGAGACTTAATCCCACTGGGCTGTCTTTTTATGCACATCTTGCAAATGATTTTACTAGCACAATGTGGGTATGTGAGAAAGTTTGCCAAAAACTAATCATGGGTAAGTGGTTATTTCCGGGCTTTTCCAGGGTTCTTCCTGCACCATTTACACTGGACAACATGTATAATCTATCTTGTGCTGCAAAATGGTGTTAAACCCTACAACAACAAGCACAATGGCACATCAGTTGTCAAGTTACTTTGATCATACAGCAATCATGATGCCCAAGATCATTCCTGAATCAGTGGTGCCAGTACTTCACTACCGTCAGCTGCAAATGGGAACCAAATGAGCAGAATCTCCACATGAACCATCTAAACCTGAAGGCTGTCAACAATGCTATTCACTTCTGGCACAATCAACTCTAACAGGAAATGGTCCTAAATATGTGGCATTGACCTACCTCCTCAAGGTGCTGGTGGACACCAAATCATTCAACAGGTGTGTTCTGATTCTACTGCAACAATCACCATATCAATGTACAAATCAGACACATTCCCAGTAGACTCAATGGCCAAACTCTATCCAGGTAAAGTCAAGTATTTCACAAGGAATGGTCTCTCCAATAATCTGGCTTATTTGGATCTGTGCATTTTGTGGGCATAACAACATTCAATCCATTTGTTGACAAGGTGTGATCCCTAGTTGTGGGAATACAACATTCAATCCATTTGTTGACAAGGTGTGATCCCTAGTTGTGGGCATACAACATTCAATCCATCCGTGACAAGGTGTGATCCCTAGTTGTGAGCATACAACATTCAATCCATCTGTGACAAGGTGTGATCCCTAGTTGTGGGCATACAACATTCAATCCATCTATGACAAGGTGTGATCCCAAGTTGTGGGCATACAACATTCAATCCATTTGTGACAAGATGTGATCCCTAGATGTGGGAATACAACATTCAATCCATCTGTGACAAGGTGTGATCCCTAGTTATGGGAATACAACATTCAATCCATCTGTGACAAGGTGTGATCCCTAGTTGTGGGCATACAACATTCAATCCATCTATGACAAGGTGTGATCCCTGGTTGTGGGCATACAACATTCAATCCATCTGTGACAAGGTGTGATCCCTGGTTGTGGGTATACAACATTCAATCCATCTGTGACAAGGTGTGATCCCTAGTTGTGGGAATACAACATTCAATCCATCTGTGACAAAGTGTGATCCCTAGTTGTGGGCATACAACATTCAATCAACTCAAATCTTCTCAAGCATCTATGGTTACAGGTGTTCCATGAGTCTGGGAATATCTGCATGTATGGCTCTTGTCTGTACAGCCTAGTGAGAAAATCAATTTAAACCTTTATTGTTGAGAGAATCTTGACAGCAAGAAGTCCTCCACTCTGAAGGTTTACTTGGGAAAGTGACATGTTTTCTGGGACTGGTGCCATATCAAAAACAATGCCTCTCTGAGTGCCTCAATCCCTAAACTGGCTGACTTTTTTCTCTGGCTCTTTCAGGAGAAACAGTTGGTCCTAATTACTATCAAAGACTACTACTCCATAATACCCGACACATTCCAGACCTGCCAAACATGATGAGACCAACATTATTTTAAACATGAGGCTTACAATAATAATGTTTTCGAATTAAGTAGCAGCTGTTAGCTGGCATACAGTCAATCTTCTCAAAGATTTAGCTTCACAGAGGCAAATTGTAGATCTAGTAGATCTCATGGCAGCAGCCCAAATTACCACCAGACCAATTTCAAACAATCAACTCAGCCTATTTGCGTTGCTGGATTTGCCAGTGAAAATTTGTAAGAAGATTTAAATAATTATCTTCTTAACCATAAGTTGGAGTCTTAGATCAAGTGTCCCTAGGCTATGTTACTTATGTAATTAGGATAAATGAATTATTATTTGCATGGTTAATCCAGCCGCCATTCCCAAGGTAGAGGTCAGATGCTCAGTATTTCCTTCTCCCTATTCTCCTAATGTAATGTGTTTGTGAAAAATATTTGAAAGAGAAAGCAAATTTTTAAGTAAATTTGTTTCTCTGAGAATACTTACCCAATCATGTTTCTTAAAATTCCTCCCAACTACCCAACCATACAGGCATCCTTGTTAATGTACCATTCAGTAAACAAAATACAGTAGCTACATCTGGCAATGGCAAGGGGAGGTTATGAACAAGAGTCATTGCCCTTTGGCTATATGAGATAGAAAAAGAGAATTTTTTTTTTCTTTTAGTAGAACTGGATTAGCAAGATAGCAGGTTAATAGACCTAATGTAATGTGATTGGGTGATAATGTGATATGGGTGATGATGTGATATGGAGATAATGTGATTGGGTGATAAGCAAGAAAGAGCGGAAATTTATAACCATAACAGATAGACCTTATCAAGGCATATGCTAGTAATACATGTAAAACAGCCTGATCATTCCTGACTGTAGCAATTAATATTTTGTTTGACAATCCCTTTTAAACTTTGCAATAAAGCAATCACACTTTAATTCAACTGTGTTACATAATATAAACCTGCATTTTTGATAATTCATTAAAATTTTATGTTAGTAATATGTTTAAAGTACAGACTCATTCAACTGAAATGGTTCTTAAATATTGTGAATGTTTATGGAATTTATTGTCTGGAATATCTGGTATGGGAAACAAATAATTACGTGTTTAATCTAACCTATCCAATTAATAATTAGGTTATAATCTGACCTATCCAATTAATAATTAAGTGTATAATCTGACCCATCCAATTAATAATTAGGTGTATTATCTGACCTATTAAATTAATAATTAGGTTATAATCTGACCTATCCAATTAATAATTAAGTGTATAATCTGACCTATCCAATAAATAATTAGGTTATAATCTGACCTATCCAATTAATAATTAGTTATAATCTGACCTATCCAATTAATAATTAGGTGTATAATCTGACATATACAATTATTAATTAGGTGTATAATCTGACCTATCCAATTAATAATTAGGTGTATAATCTGACCTATCCAATTAATAATTAAGTGTATAATTTAACCTATCCAATAAATAATTAGGTTATAATCTGACCTATCCAATTAATAATTAGTTATAATCTGACCTATCCAATTAATAATTAGGTGTATAAGCTGACTTATCCAATTAATAATTAGGTGCATAATCAATCTGACCTATCCAATTAATAATTAGGTGTATAATCTGACCTATCCAATTAATAATTAAGTGTATAATCTGACTTATCCAATTAATAATTAGATATATAATCTGACCTATCCAATTAATGATTAAGTAGCCATACCAAACCAATATGAAACCAGCAAAATCAGAATAATACTGCCAATCAGATTTTAATAAAACAATTTGTTGGTATCTCATTTAATACTAACAATACTATTTCTCACCTCTTTCCAGCTGATCTATTTTTCTCTTGATGGCATTCAACAAGGCGTCTGAGCACAAAGCATAGAAATCTGCCCCTGTCAGGTTAAATGAACACTTCTCAGCTATAGTTGATAAATCTAAGTTTTCCTCCAAGTCAAATCTGCAGTAAAAAGAAATAGTGTAATAAATGACATAGCTCACCTTGGTGAAGCATCCTGTTGAGATTGTAAACAATAAATTTCATGTAATTTCAGATTAAAGTGATCTGACAATATAATTCGCTCCTTTCAATATTAATGTCTATTTTGTAAATTTTACATTTTTTTCAATTATTATCTTTTTAAAAACTTGAGTTTAACTTTTAATTTAAACTTTTATATGAAGAAAATATATATATATATATATAGATATATATATATATATATATATATATATATATATATATATATATATATATATATATATATCTCCCTACCTACATGCCTACATGAATGCATTATTATTATTATTATTATTATTATACAATCTGCATGCATACATACTGATGTAAGGCATACAAGACAAAGCAATTAAAAATAAAACACTTTTATAACAAATTAAAGTAGAAGTACAATAATTATTTGATAATAACAAGAGATTGATCATGTTTTTGTATTACTTTTTTTTTAAAAATTCAATGCTCTTAAACTAAGTAAGTGAATGGATGCTGCATTCCAACCTAAATACACAAGCGCATATTTATCAATACATAACAACAATATTAATGTGCAAATAACTCCAACCAGCAAAATCTAACTTTGTTGCATGCTCAACATCACTTTTGAAATAAATTGTTCTTTTGGTCAACAAATTGAAACTAAAGAGTCAAATTGTGAATAAATGCACTTTGCAACAACATTTCTATTTAGTCTGGAAATGGATTTTGGTATTTTTGTTGATTCTACTAAATTTTGTAATTATGGACTTGATTTGTCAATTCTAAATGATGTACATCTGATTTGAGCAGCGAGGCAGGTATCACAACTCATCTGCATGTGTTTCTTTTCTAAACTCTTGAATGATAATTATCAAGAAGATACATTGGAATTTTGAGTGCAGTAAGGATATTGTTATTGCACTGAGAATAATGTCAACATTACAATACTATTTCAAAATGTAATCAAGTTTGAAAATCTGTGAAATAGCTCATGTAATTCAGATTTGCAGAACTAAGTCCATTTTGAGTTAATTCAGGCTGTAAAGCTCTAAGTATATTATATTCCCAGTTAAGAAGACATGTTTATGCCTTTTTAATTGCATGCTCTTTGTTGGGACCAAAGCAATGTTATGACCTGTATGGCATCTATCGCTAGCCAAAATCCAAAACACAGTATCAAAATGTTAGCATGGAATATTGCAAAGCAGCTGGTAGGTTTCAGTCAATGAAGCAGCTGTTTTAGTTCATTCAACAAATTTAATCAACCACACCCAAAGTGTATTACATCAGTGTAGATGATTCATTTACAATGTAGTTCTTAATATACAATACTACTTTTGGGCATGTGTCATGCACATGCATGCAATACGAAGGAGTTCAATATCATAAAATACTCGATGATTCTGATAATGTAAAAGCTAAAGGAGAATAAAATGAGCATATAAAAAGAATCACAAATACTTAACCCAATATAGTAAAATATAAAACCTAGGTCACCGTGACCTACTTTGCAAGGATCTTGTACAAATATCAACATATTCAGTTAAACAGCATGGAATACATAACCATAAACATGAATTTCAACAAAGTCAATGAAATATAAAATATAGGTCACAGACAGTTGCTTTGCAATAAGGATGTAGAACTTACCAAAAGGTATCCTCTAAGTTTTATGATACTAGGTAGGATAGTATGCATACAGCATGGATTTAGCATGCCAAAATATCTTCATGGTCAGTAGCTAAAAAAAAACACTTAACCAAAGCAAGTAAAAACCAAAATATAAGTCACAATGAGCTTCATTTGCAATATAGGTCACAATGAGCTTCATTTGCTATATAGGTCACAATTAGCTTCATTTGCTAAAAAAGGTCACAATGAGCCTCATTTTCTATATTGGTAACAATGAGCCTCATTTGCTATATAGGTCACAATTAGCCTCATTTGCTATACAGGTCACAATTAGCTTCATTTGCTATATAGGTCACAATGAGTCTCATATGCTATATAGATCACAATGAGCCTCATTTGCTATATAGGGCACAAGGAGCTTAATTTGCTATATAGGTCACAATGAGCCTCATTTGCTATATAGATGTACTAAATGATGCATATCATCATGAATAAAATGATTCTTGCATGACAAGTGCCTGAGAAATGAACAATGAACACACAATTTAACTTGAGTCAGTAAAATGTAAAATATGGGTCATTGTGACCTACTAATGAAATGAGTAATGCTCGTCAAGAAGCATCATTCTAGATACGGTAGTATGTATTCAGTATAACCTAATGCAAAAAATATAAATGAAGGCTATCATGATATTTTTTGTATTATTGTGATATCATTATTATAGCATCATAAGGGGCCCCAAGTGGCCAAGTGGACTAAAATGCTCTCTATTACGGATCACTGCCATTTCACCTCTGTTTGCGTGGGTTCAAGTCTAAGATTCGGCTAATGTAGTTATGTGAGAAAGCTTGCCATGGGTCAGTGGTTCTTTCCTGGGTTCTTCATTTACCAATAATACTGGCCACCATTTATATAGCCTATCATGTGCTGAAAAATGGTGTTAAACCATACAACAACATTATAGCATCATAAAACCAATTTTATCAGGAGCTAATCGCAAACATTTTGAGCTAGTAAAAATGTGAAATGTTGGTGACATTTAGTTGCAAGGTGTGAAATTAATATAAACGCATTCAATTAATATCACTGATGACATGAAATTTATAAACAAACTGAATCATAATATACACCACAAGCTGCCTGAAGACCGCTCCAGTGGCCTATGTGGTTAGTGTCTGCCTCATGCCCCAGCAAAGTCATACCAAAGACTTGTAAAAATCGATAATGTGACTGGGTGGGACTTGATGCTACATGTCTGTGGCATGATGCCCCAGTGCTTGACATCACTATAAACTTCCACAAAGCAACATGAAAAAAATCCAAATTACACACACAAGTTACCTGATCCCATTAACTTTCAAAACAGTCCATTTGGACAAAGATGAACAAAATGTATCTTTCTCATCTATTTCCAATACTAATCAATATAGGGAAATATCTATAGTAAATAACTTCCAAGATACTATTATATTTCTAATAATAAATTTCATATAACATAAGGATGAAGTTTACATATATTTGTAACATCGCTTTTCATTTATCAGTGACATTGTTATTTTGAAGTATTACTAAGTGCTGGATTTTTATGGCATGGTATCATGACAATAATAGCATTATGTGATGCAACTATTTACTCACTTTCTGGTCAGAGCTTGTAAAAGGTTCAGCTGGGATTCTCTGGTCTCACTCACTCCCAGGTACAGTAGTTTATCAAACCTGCAACAAAAGAACCCACCTTTATTAAATTTGTCTTGTCTAAACTAACTATTTAGGAATAAATACTTTGACAATTGTTTTTATATACATTTACTATAAAAAATAATTTCACATGGTTCAGTGTATACACATCAATAAATACAAAGCACATATATGACATAATTTGCTACATACAGCAAGCTAAAGCCATCCTAGGAAAACAAAAGACACTGGCACAGAAACACTGAACTGAAATATAAATGTTACCTTAAATTTAAACTCAGACCTGTGAGCTGCTCCATTTAAACATATATGGTATCCAGGACTATTCCATTTAAACATATTTGGTATCCAAGACTATTCCTTTAAACATATATGGTATCCATGACTATTCCTTTAAACATATATGGTATCCATGACTATTCCTTTAAACATATATGGTATCCATGACTATTTCATTTAAACATATATGGTATCCATGACTATTCCTTTAAACATATATGGTATCCATGACTATTCCTTTAAACATATGGTATCCAGGACTATTTCATTTAAACATATATGGTATCCAGGTTTGTTTGTTTGTTTGTTTGATTAGGATTTTTAATGTAGCTTTAACAATTTTTCAGTTATATCGCTGCGATGTCTGCAGTGAGGCAGTTTATAGTGATGTCTACCACTGGGGCACCATGCCGCAGACATGTAGCATGATGTCCCACCCAGTCACATTATCCTGACACCAGGCCGACCAGTCCTAACACTAACCTCTTAATGCTGAACGTCAAGCGAGGCAGCTGTTAGTACCATTTTTGTAAGTCTTTGGTATGACTCGGCCGGGGATCGAACCCACGACCTCCCGCTTCTGCGGCGGACGCTCTAACCACTAGGCCACCAGAGCGGTATATGGTATCCAGGACTATTTCATTTAAACATATATGGTATCCAGGACTATTCCATTTAAACATATATGGTATCCAGGACTATTCCATTTAAACATATATGGTATCCAGGACTATTTCATTTAAACATATATGGTATCCAGTACTATTCCATTTAAACATATATGGTACCCATGACTATTCCTTTAAACATATATGGTATCCATGACTATTCCATTTAAACATATATCGTATCCAGGACTATTCCATTTAAACATATATGGTATCCAGGACTATTTCATTTAAACATATGTGGTATCCAGTACTATTCCATTTAAACATATATGGTCTCCATGACTATTTCATTTAAACATATATGGTATCCAGGATTATTCCATTTAAATATATATGGTAACCAGGACTATTCCAGTTAAACATATATGGTATCCAGGACTATTCCATTTAAACCCATATGGAATCCAAGGAAATCATATTATTAAACATATATGGTATCCAGAGGCATCATATGGGATCCAGGGAAGACACTTTATTAAAAGTATTTGCTGGATATTCTTTACACGTTTACAGTTCTTAAGTGTGACTAATCCCCATTTAAAGTGCCTTCCCTGGGTACCATGTATATTTTATTGGAACAGCCCTATAAAAGTTTCTTTAATATTGAAGTTAAAGATTCATTAGTTCAAATTGCCAAATCTTGATATTATCTCATTGCCAAATCTTGATATTACCTCATTGCCAAATCTTGATATTACCTCACTGCCAAATCTTGATATTACCTCATTGCCAAATCTTGATATTACCTCATTGCCAAATCTTGATATTACCTCATTAGTCTAGTATACCTGCCATATTTAGAAATAACACTTGCTTCATATTTTTTTCAAAAAGAGTACAAGGAATTCAGTCTCTTTTTTTCATGAAGTACTAGCTTTCATGGAATAACATTTTTCATTGGTTTTCTGGTTGCTATATACCAACAAACAATTATCCTTCTGTTGAAAAATTAGAATCTCATCCACAATCCATGAATGCAAGTGATAATGTAAATGCTACATAAATTCACAAATATAAATCAATTATGTAATATAATTGTGAATTTTATAATGCTATACTTAAGTTGTTTTTTAAGTTGTAGCATACACATGCACTATATAATAGTAAATGTTAGACTAAATTGTTATTTAAGCTTTTAAGCTGCAGTATAACAAAACAACACTAACAAGATAACAAAAGTAGACTGTGGTTTTTCTTTTTAAGATAAGGATGGTGAGTTCGTCATACCTTCCTGGCCTGAGGAGAGCAGGGTCCAGTAGGTCTGGTCTGTTAGTGGCCCCTATAACAAACACATCACATGACTTGTTTAGGCCATCAAGCTCAGCAAGTAGTTGTGATACAACCCTGGAAATGAGAAGAAAAAGAAAAGTAGTCTTGATGGCGAAAGAAAATATCTAGATCATATATAATCTACCAAAAATAGGGAAAGGAACATTGTTGCTAAATTTAGGAGCAGGGAAAAAGGCATGCCCACAAATCTCTTGTGCAATATACAAAGCTATGTCTATAGCTATATGACTGGAACCTTCTTTTATGCCCTGGTGGGCTACTACTGAAATAAATATGAAATACTAAGCTGTCCAGTTAAACAGACATCTTTAAATCTCTTTAATATTACATGGTAAAAATCTAACAATGTGATTTGATTTGTTCATCATTTTTTATTCACCATATCAACATATACAGTGTATGTACAACACTTCAAATCACTGACCTGTCCATTACACCACCTGAGTCCCCACTCCTCCCTCGATTTGGTGCCAGCGAGTCCAGTTCATCAAAGAATATGACACAGGGGGCAGCACTCCTAGCCCGATTAAACACTGAAAAATGATTATTATATTTAATTGATTATTGAAATGCTGGATCACATTAATGCTCACATATTTTTTAATTTAAATTCTTATTCCAACTAAAAAATCTATCCCATAATCATAAGCTCAACAGACGATAAAATTCATGGTACATAGTAGGTAATAATCGATATGAAACGTTATTTTACACAAGATTATATAGTGAAACCAGTATATAAAGGATAGTCAATAGGAACACCAAAATTGTCCTTTACAGAGAGGTTTTCTTTATATACAGGTTCAGTACTTGTGATGTACTTTACATCTCAAACTATTAGGTCTGTGCCTTGCAAAAACTGAAAAAAATCCCAGATACTTGAGGATAACTGGATTCCTTCTGAAATTATCTGATACATCATTGCATTGAAGTTAGGCAGTGTTTGCAAAATCTAAAGGTCAACACTGGCATGGTATTATTTCCAACAGTAGTGGGTTTTCACGGTTATTTTGGATGAGATCTAAATGTAGTTTTGTTGTTATTGATATGATCTGCTCTTAATTGTAACATAAATCTTCTTTCATTTAGCAATAAGCATAGGTCCTGTAATACTAAGTGACACAAACTGGAAGCAGTCAAGCTGGTGGATTTAACTGACCTTGAATTAAATGTTTTTTATTGACATCAATGATAAATATGTCATGCAATGATATACAAGGATTTTAACTAAAAGGATATATAACATTATACTGAATTTGGTCCAGGTATATTTTCCCATAGTCAAACTGTAATTTGGTTCAGATTTTGTCTCCCAAACTCAAACCATGAAAACTGGTCCAAATCTCATCTTCCATGCTCAAACTGTGTAACTGTCTCCCATACTAAAAACTGTGTCCCATATTCAAACTGTGTAACTGTCTCCCATACTAAAAACTGTGTCCCATACTCAAACTGTCCCATACTCAAACTGTGTCCCATACTAAAACTGTGTAACTGTCTCCCACACTTAAACTATGTAACTGTTGCCCATACTAAAACCGTGTAACTGTCTCCCATACTAAAACTGTGTAACTGTATTCCATACTAAACTGTTACTGTCTCCCATACTAAAACTGTAGCTGTCTCCCACACTTAAACTATGACTGTTGCTTATACTAAATACTGTGTAACTGTCTCCATACTAAAAACTGTGTAACTGTATCCCATACTAAAACTGTGTAACTGTATCCCATACTAAAACTGTGTAACTGTATCCCATACTAAAACTGCACCTGAGTCCCATACTAAAACTGTGTAATTGTATTCCATACTAAAACTGTGTAACTGTATCCCATACTAAAACTGTGTAACTGTATCCCATACTAAAACTGTGTAATTGTATCCCATACTAAAACTGTGTAACTGTATCCCATACTAAAACTGTGTAACTGTATCCCATACTAAAACTGTGTAACTGTATCCCATACTAAAACTGTGTAACTGTATCCCATACTAAAACTGTGTAACTGTATCCCATACTAAAACTGTGTAACTGTATCCCATACTAAAACTGTGTAACTGTATCCCATACTAAAACTGTGTAACTGTATCCCATACTAAAACTGTGTAACTGTATCCCATACTAAAACTGTGTAACTGTATCCCATACTAAAACTGTGTAACTGTATCCCATACTAAAACTGTGTAACTGTATCCCATACTAAAACTGTGTAATTGTATTCCATACTAAAACTGTTTAACTGTATCCCATACTAAAACTGTGTAACTGTATCCCATACTAAAACTGTGTAACTGTATCCCATACTAAAACTGTGTAACTGTATCCCATACTAAAACTGTGTAACTGTATCCCATACTAAAACTGTGTAACTGTATCCCATACTAAAACTGTGTAACTGTATTCCATACTAAAACTGTGTAACTGTATCCCATACTAAAACTGCACCTGAGTCCCATACTAAAACTGTGTAATTGTATTCCATACTAAAACTGTGTAACTGTATCCCATACTAAAACTGTGTAACTGTATCCCATACTAAAACTGCACCTGAGTCCCATACTAAAACTGTGTAATTGTATTCCATACTAAAACTGTTTAACTGTGTCCCATATTAAAACTGTGTCCCATACTAAAACTGTTTAACTGTGTCCCATATTAAAACTGTGTTACTGTGTCCCATACTAAAACTGTTTAACTGTGTCCCATATTAAAACTGTGTTACTGTGTCCCATACTAAAACTGTTTAACTGTGTCCCATATTAAAACTGTGTTACTGTGTCCCATACTAAAACTGTTTAACTGTGTCCCATATTAAAACTGTGTTACTGTGTCCCATACTAAAACTGTTTAACTGTGTCCCATATTAAAACTGTGTTACTGTGTCCCATACTCAAACTGTGTAACTGTCTCCCATACAAAAACTGTGTTACTGTGTTCCATACTAAAACTGTTTAATTTGGCAAGATTCATCACTACCATTTTGTCTGTCAGTTGGGTCCCAATCATTATAACCTCACTTCATTTGGTCTGATTCCAGATAAATCTTGACAGTCATGAAAACAATGCAAGTGAACTTATGCTGAAGTGGAAAATGGTCATTGTCAAAATAGTAGTTAATTGTTGAAACTACCAAGGGTTTACAAATCTGTCTACACACACATGTGATTAGCTAAATGGTAGGCAATTCTGCATGTCTTAGATCATCATGTCTGTTACATGAAACTCTGCTGAACTAAAATTTGTCCCTTGTCTGAATGTGTCTGCTATATGAAAGATATTTACAGAAAACTTTCATTAATGTCAGTCCCAAAATTGTATCTTATGAACATGTGTCTGCTTTATGAAGGTGTCTGCTTTATGAAGGTGGCAGTAGATGCAGACTGATACTCTGTCTACCTGATATTATTTGAAATTTGAGATAAATTATGTACATACAACCATTATGAGATAAATTATGTACATACAACCATTATGAGATAAATTATGTACATACAACCATTATGAGATAAATTATGTACATACAACCATTATGAGATAAATTATGTACATACAACCATTATGAGATAATTATGTACATACATCCATTATGAGATAAATTATGTACATACAACCATTATGAGATAAATTATGTACATACAACCATTATGAGATAAATTATGTACATACGACCACTATGAGATAAATTATGTACATACAACCAATATGAGATAAATTATGTACATACAACCATTATGTTTTTCATTCTTATTTAGCAACCCTGAAACTACTCACCTTCTCTCACATTTTGTTCACTCTGTCCAACATACATGTTTATAAGCTCTGGACCTTTCACACTGGAAACAGAAAACAGCTGACATTTACTTAGAAATCTTTCATCCAATGATCTAACACAATATCCTTTCAATAAACAAAACATACAGATTTCTTTATCACATATCTTCCTTATCTATATACAGTTCATATAGCATTTATGTTTGACAACATAGACAACTTGACCAACACATTTAATGACATTTCCCAACATAGACAACTTGACCAACACATTTAATGACATTTCCCAACATAGACATCTTGACCAACACATTTAATGACATTTCCCAACATAGACAACTTGACCAACACATTTAATCAGTTATAATGGTCAGCTCAACACTGTATGCAGTAATTTGAACATTAGATTGAGTGTCACAAGTAATTTGAACATCATGTAGTGTTCATATTTTTTCAACATGAGATTGAGTGTCACAAATAATTTGAACATTGTCAAGTGGTTTATAATTCAATATTAGATTGAGTGTCATAAGTAATTTGAACATTGTGAAGTGGTTTATATTTCAACATTAGATTGAGTGTCACAAGTAATTTGAACATCATGTAGTGGTTTATAATTCAACATTAGATTGAGTGTAACGAATAATTTGAACATTGTCAAGTGGTTTATAATTCAACATGAGATTGAGTGTCACAAATAATTTGAACATTGTCAAGTGGTTTATAATTCAGCATGAGATTGAGTGTCACAAATAATTTGAACATTGTCAAGTGGTTTATAATTCAACATGAGATTGTGTCACCAGTAATTTGAACATCATGAAGTGGTTTATAATTCAATATTAGATTGAGTGTCACAAATAATTTGAACATTGTGAAGTGGTTTATATTTCAACATTAGATTGAGTGTCAGAAGTAATTTGAACAGCATGTAGTGGTTTATAATTCAACATGAGATTGAGTGTCACAAATAATTTGAACATCATGTAGTGGTTTATAATTTAACATTAGATTGGGTGTCACAAATAATTTGAACATTGTCAAGTGGTTTATAATTCAATATTAGATTGGGTGTCACAAATAATTTGAACATTGTCAAGTGGTTTATAATTCAACATGAGATTGAGTGTCACAAATAATTTGAACATTGTCAAGTGGTTTATAATTCAACATGAGAATGTGTCACCAGTAATTTGAACATCATGAAGTGGTTTATAATTTAACATGAGATTGAGTGTCACAAATAATTTGAACATCAATTAGTCGTTTATAATCCAACATGAGATTGAGTGTCACATGTAATTTGAACATCAATTAGTCGTTTATAATCCAACATGAGATTGAGTGTCACAAGTAATTTGAACATCAATTAGTCGTTTATAATCCAACATGAGATTGAGTGTCACAAGTAATTTGAACATCAATTAGTCGTTTATAATCCAACATGAGATTGAGTGTCACAAGTAATTTGGACATCAATTAGTCGTTTATAATCCAACATGAGATTGTGTGTCACAAGTAATTTGAACATCAATTAGTCGTTTATAATTCAACATTGGTTTGAGTGTCACAAATAATTTGAACATCAATTAGTCATTTATAATTCAACATGAGATTGAGTGTTACAAGTAATTTGAACATCATGAAGTGGTTTTTAATTGAACATGAGATTGAGTGTCACAAGTGTTCCTCAAAAACTGATCCATCAATTAAGTAAAATTCCTGAAGGATTAAAGTTCTGACTTCATAAACTTATTTTCTTGATATTCATATTAGTAAAAACAAACTTTTACAATTAATTTGTTTTGAAATTCAAACACTTTCCATGTACTACATTTCAAGCTCTTTTCCAATGCTTTTGATGCCAACTTCAAATGTAAGCACATTCATGGTAACCACCAGACTTTAAGCACTTTGACAATTACGCAGATATACCTCTGTTTTGCTATCACAGAATGCCATGTCAAATGGAATTTCCATTCTGAAACATGGAAGATTTAAGTAATAATTATTAAAATAATGATAGTGGTTCAGTGAAAATTAGGATCCTGTACAAAGAAGTGTTAAGTTGACAACTATTAAACTGAACTGCCGCGCATTCCAATCAATAACAGTGGACAATGTAGTAAAGATATATGTACTCAAGACAGTCCCATTAGAGTTAATAGTGACGAGACAGCCATGTGGCAAATTAATAGTGAACTTGAATTTAGTTTCATTACAAGCCTTCTTTTATAACTCATGTCAAAAGCTAATTTGAAAAACACTGAAGTAAAATAATAATTCAGAGGCAAAACCTTATTTCTCATGGCTTTTGCTTCTTCCTAATTGTGGAACCTGACATAAGTGACCACGCATCCTGTAATGTTCTGTCACTTTTGATTCTTTTGATACATAATATCACTTCAAAAGTCCTACTCCATGACTGCTCCAGTGACCTAGTGATTAGAGTTGAGACTGGTCAGCCTGATATCAGGATAATGTGACAAGATGGGACATCATGCTGCAGACATGTAGCATGATGTCCCAGTGCTAGACATCTCTGTAAACTGCAATACTAAAACTGTAGCAATATGACTGAAAAATTGTTGAAGCTAAATTAAAACTCCAATTCACACACACACACACACACACACACACACACACACACACCATTTTTATGCAAAATTTCAGAGTCAGTTTCTGATTTTTTTAGTACATGCTTCAATAAGATTTTATTTTTCTTACATTACATAATGTCATTCATTTTCAACTCACCTGAGAAAGTTTACATGTCATTCATTTTCAACTCACCTGAGAAAGTTTACATGTCATTCATTTTCAACTCATCTGAGAAAGTTTACATGTCATTCATTTTCAACTCACCTGAGAAAGTTCAAAGAACACTCTGTGGCAACTGCTTTAGCCAGCAAGGTCTTTCCTGTACCTGGTGGACCATACAGTAATACACCTGAGGAAAAATAGACAAATAAATGTAGATCTTCTTTGAGAAAATGTGACTGTCACATGGTACTTCTAAATAACAAGGTTTCACAGAACTCTAGGATTTGGATGATAAACAGAGCTATTGCATGAATCCAAAAACTTTTAACATAAAATTTTAATGTTGATGACATTGATGTTACCAATATTATTTGAAGTATTGGCAATAAAAATATACTTGCTATAATGTCAGACATTAAACCAACACCCTGCTTTTTGCGAACAAAATGCTCAGAATATATTTCGGTAACACAAAGCCGTCTATCCAGACTGATAACTGCCTGCATAAACTATGGATCAAATTACCATTTTCTAAACTGCTTCATTAGAACACTTTTTGATTTGACAATTTATCAAATTGCAATTTTCTATACTGTTTTATTAGAACACTTTTTGATTCGACAATTTATCAAATTGCAATTTTCTACACTGCTTCATTAGAACACTTTTTGATTCGACAATTAATCAAATTGCAATTTTCTATACTGTTTTATTAGAACACTTTTTGATTCGACAATTTATCAAATTGCAATTTTCTACACTGCTTTATTAGAACACTTTTTGATTCAACAATTAATCAAATTGCAATTTTCTACACTGCTTTATTAGAACACTTTTTGATTTGACAATTTATTAAATTGCAATTTTCTACACTGCTTTATTAGAACACTTTGATTCAACAATTTATCAAATTGCAATTTTCTACACTGCTTTATTAGAACACTTTTTGATTTGACAATTTATTAAATTGCAATTTTCTACACTGCTTTATTAGAACACTTTTTGATTCAACAATTTATAAAATTGCAATTTTTTACACTGCTTATTAGAACACTCTTAGATTCGACAATCAAATTGCAATTTTCTACACTGCTTTATTAGAACACTTTTTGATTTGACAATTTATCAAATTGCAATTTTCTACACTGCTTTATTAGAACACTTTTTGATTCGACAATTTATCAAATTGCAATTTTCTACACTGCTTTTTTAGAACACTTTTTGATTTGACAATTTATCAAATCGCAATTTTCAACACTGACTGGCTTTATTAGAACACTTTTTGATTTATCAGCATGCATATATCTATGGTAGTTGACTTCCAAAAAGAGTTTTTAATTGGGGTTTTTACAGGAAGAAAATGTAGGTACAGAAGAGTACATCCTTGCAGATCCCAAGCTTATTTTAGGCAACAAAAGTTCTAAGTAATCTACCCACTTATATGGAAATCAGACAAGAGTGATCCCCCTGTGCAGAGAGATTGGTGACAAATCGTGTCCATGTACTGATTACTAATGCAGCAGATATCCATGCTTTGTTACATTTTAAATGTAACTGTAGAAGGCATATGTCTATGGGCACACATTGCCATCCTCCCAGCAGTTACACTGCATGAAAAGGCACAAATAGAAATTGTCCAAAAAAATACATTCTTCCAAAAACAAGTGAAATTAGTGACTGAGAATAAAATGGATAAAATTGGACACCAATCCCTCTATCCAGGTGGAGATCACTCTTGTGTGATTGGCACTTAGGTGAGCAGATGACTTTTAGCACTTAGTAAGGTAGTGCTTGTATTTATAATGAATCTCAATATGATTTTCATTTGCATTTTAACTTGCAGTTAGTAAGGTAGTGGGTGTATTTATAATGAAAAAACTGAATCTCAATATGATTTTCATTTGCATTTTAACTTGCAATTAGTATAAACAGACAACATAATTCTCTAAACACATTATTACTCAAAATTGTGGCAGCAGACTAAGTTAGGTGAATTAACTTCGTGATAATATCAAGAGATTGATGTGCTATTATTCATCAAGGATTACATAAAACATAATTTAATTTTATTTTATATCTTTTTCATTCAATATTCTCAAAGTCTATCCATGCGTGCCTGTTCTGAAATATCAGGAAGCCAACTTAGGTTACAAACTTAATTTCAATTTTTTGGCAAATGTCAGCCTTACAAGTGAAGACTACAGAAATGTAAATGTGTGTTTAAAAAAAAACTAGATGCATGTTCTTGTAGAACATAGATGCCAAACCACTAACCCAACCACATAACCTAACCACAAAATCTAACCAAAAAACCTAACCACAAAACCTAACCAAGGTATGATGGATGGGCTGATGCATGGATGAATGGATGGATAGATGAATGGACAGACAGATGTGGACAGACAGATGAATGGACAGATGCTTAAGATTAACAGTTTTAATGGCCGTATTACTGTTTTGTCATAAATATGTAATTGTCAAGGTTTAATAAGGAATACAATTATTAAAAGCAATCAACCACGGTTTATAGCTTTAGTAGCTGATGGTGTGATTTTAATATCTATAGTAGAATGTATATACATCTGTCATGAAATCTACTATAAATGCAGGTAAAAGAGACAGTGGCATGATTCACCTTTATCAAGCTTGTATGGAATAATGAAAAGAATAAGACAGGGTAATTGTACCTTATATTTGGTGTGTAGTGTGTGTGGCTCGACATAATTTTTAGAATCAAACATAATCAAGATTATATTCATCTTAAATGAAAAGGAGTTTCATAAGATATATGACTTCAGGAAGAAAGTAAGTAAAAATTGCAGACTGTTTACCCCCTCATTTCAAGACACGTATTCGACACATAATCCTTCAAGTAAGGAAGTGTCGATTTCCACAACAATGTGAAGTACTACCTTTGCATCTAGTTTCCCAAAAAATCATTCTACCATAACGATTATATTGCACAAAAAACACATGAACTTACAAAAATAAGCTGAACCTAGCTACATTCACTGATGTTATTATCTCTTTCTCATCCAGGGAATTCCCATCATTTTTCAAAACTGCCATTGCAAAGCCTTTGCGGAAGAAACCAACACTGGACCTTAACAATTTAAAGAACTACCACCCAGTTTTTATACTCCCATTCATATAAAAAGTCTTTGAAAAAGTTGTTCTAACCCAACCTGTATCTATCTCAATTGAATTCAAACAGTCTTTATAGCAATGTACAGTCTGCATATTGACCTTGCCACAATACTGAAACTACTCTTTTGAAAGTATTTAATGACATTCACTCTTTGGATAGCGGAAAGATTACTGTAACAGTCATCACCCTCCTTGATTTGTCTGCAGCATTTGACACAAGAGATCATGATATATGTGTGTGTGATTGGAATTTTTAATGTAGCTTTAACAATTGTTCAGTCATATTGCTATAATGTCTGCAGTGTGGCAGTTTATAGTGATGTTTAGCACTGGGGCATTATGCCGCAACATGTAGCATGATGCCACACCCAGTCACATTATCCTGATACCAGGCCGACCAGTCATAACACTAACCTCTTAATGCTGAACGCCAAGCAAGGTAGTTGTTAGTACCATTTTTGTTAAGTCTTTGGTATGACTTGGCTGGGACTCTGACCCACAACCTCCTGCTTCCAAGGCGGACACTCTAACCACTAGGCCACCAGAGCAGTTGATCATGATATATTACTTCACCGTCTCCAGCATGTATTTGGTATTCAGAATACAGTCTTACAGTGGTTCAAGTCCTACTCAGTCAACAGGATACAACTTGTATCTGCAAATGGAATAAACTCCAGCCCAGTTGACATATGTTGCGGTGTTCCACAGGGGTCTGTTCTTGGACCTGTTCTCTTCATTCTATACACTCAGCCGCTCTCAAGTGTCATAGATCATCACCCAGTGTCTCACTAATTGTACGCTGATGACACCCAAATATACAAGTCTAGCCACCCAACTGAGTTGATTCTACCATCCATGGAGTAGAGAGATGCATTTCTGATGTGAAATCATGGATGACATGTAACAAGCTGCAGACGAATGATGATAAAACTGAGGATATTTTGACAAAACACAAAGACTTTCTCATTCACATCCTATACCTCAGATAATAAATATCAGCAACACCAGCATTAAATTCACAGTCAGTATAAATCTAGGTGTTACTCTAGGCAGTACTCCCACATTGCACCAACATGTCATGAACATATGCAAGGCTGAATATCTTGAGCTGAGACACATCAGCTCCATTCACAAATATCTTTCAGTTGATGCCACTAAAATACTTGTGTGTTCATTAGTACTTTCAAGACTGGCTTATTGTAACTCAATTATGTCTGGTTCATCACAATATCTACTCCAGAAACTTTAAAAAGTTCAAATCACAGCAGCTCAGATCATCTTTAGAGTACCTAGATCAGCGCACACCTTACCACTGCTCTGTACCCTACACTGGCTATCCATTCGATCCAGAATCAAACACTAAATTTGTTCTCTGTGCTACGTTTCACTGACAGACTCTGGTCCAACATACCTGTCTGGCCTCATCCATGTGTACACACCAGCAAAATACTTATGCTAATCTTCTGACAATCATATACTCTGTGCTGCTACATTTCACTGACAGATTCTGGTCCAACATACCTATTCAGCCTCACCCATGTGTATACACCAGCAAAATACTTGTGTTTCTCTTCTGACTATTGTATACTCATTGTTCCCACTATGAAAACGAAGTCGTATGGACAACATTCTTTTGCATACCAAAGCCCGGTGATATGGAACAAATTACTATTTGAAATTAGACACAAAGACATAGCGATCCCTTTTAAGAGTTCTCTTAAAACTCACCTTTTTCGACTGCAGGAGCAAACTTAGAGACCTAATAATGTTTCAAACCTTAAATGTTTTCAGCATTTTTTATGTTTTCCAATTTCATGTTTTTTGTTTTTTGTTTTTCTTTAGTCATATCATTATAGATGTTGTAAAGCACTTAGAGCTTCTAAAGATTAGGCGCCATACAAAGTCCTCATTATCATTATTATTTCATGAATGAAGAGGTGTACTGCTTTTCCTGTTACTGCTAACTGTATAAACCTTCGATCAAATTATTTGTAGTTTGAGCAGAAATCTGTATATATTGCATATCACTAACAAATATTACTGTTCTGAAAATAAATATTGTATCTATTTACACTTATGTCTATAATCTGTAATTCTTTAAGGCACTGAGAATAGACTATCTAAAAAAAAACAAAATGTCGAATGAACAAAGTCCTTGTGTGCCTTTCACTCCATGTCAGCAACAGTCAAACTGTACACAAGTACAAATACATTTTGACCTGCACAGTAAACAAGGTACAAAAGTCTCTCCCATTCTTGATGTTTGAAGACAGTCCCATGTGTCTTAATATAATGTTTAATATTTCTGATTTGAAACTGTTTTCTCTGCAGGTCATCATC
Source organism: Unio pictorum (assembly GCA_030141615.1). Taxonomy (NCBI): domain Eukaryota; kingdom Metazoa; phylum Mollusca; class Bivalvia; order Unionida; family Unionidae; genus Unio; species Unio pictorum. The sequence continues at coordinate 3,617,394 of JARLTB010000254.1, forward strand.
AAGATGATGAAGCTTTCACTTTTACAGTTTGGGATAATTACATTTTTAGTTTTCTTTGGACATGGATGCGTAAAACTGCAAAAGTGCATATTCTAAAACCAAAGTGCATATCAATCATGCTAAAATCATTGGGCCGATAAGTCTGCAAATGTTACCTGATCTCCGGAGCCCTGCAGCAAGGAGTTCTGGGTACTGCAGAGGGAGCTGTATTGTGTCCAGAATCTCCTTTTTGATATCTGTCAATCCACCAACATCATCCCATCTCACATTTGGAATCTGAAACAGGCAAATGAAGAAAAAATGTTGTTAAATTTTATTCACACTTTGAACAACAGATGTTTGAAAATATTGCCCTTTCATGCATGCACAAAGAACATTAACTTCATGAATGCACAAAGTACATAATTTATATGCATGCACAAAGTACATAACTTCATGCATGCACAAAGTACATAATTTATATGCATGCAAAAAGTACATTAACTTCATGCATGCACAAAGTACATTAACTTCATGAATGCACAAAGTACATAACTTATATACATGTACAAAGTACATAACTTATATGCATACACAAAGTACATAATTTATATGCATACACAAAGTACATAATTTATATGCATGCACAAAGTAGATAAGTTATATGCATGCACAAAGTACATAACTTATATGCATACACAAAGTATATAACTTATATTCATACACAAAGTACATTAACTTCATGCATGCACAAAGTACATAACTTATATGCATGCACAAAGTACATAACTTATATACACGTACAAAGTACATAACTTATATGCATGCACAAAGTACATAACTTCATGCATGCACAATGTACATAAGTTATATGCATTCACAAAGTACATAACTTATATGCATGCACAAAGTACATAAGTTATATGCATGCACAAAGTACATAACTTATATGCATGCACAAAGTACATAAGTTATATGCATGCACAAAGTACATAACTTATATGCATGCACAAAGTACATAAGTTATATGCATGCACAAAGTACATAACTTATATGCATGCACGAAGTACATAATTTATATGCATACACAAAGTACATTAACTTATATTCATACACAAAGTATATAACTTATATGCACACACAGAGTACATAACTTATATGCATACACAAAGTACATAACTTATATGCATGCACAAAGTACATAACTTATATTCATACACAAAGTACATAACTTCATGCATGCACAAAGTACATAACTTCATGCATGCACAAAGTACATAACTTATATACACGTACAAAGTACATAACTTATATGCATGCACAAAGTACATAACTTCATGCATGCACAAAGTACATAAGTTATATGCATTCACAAAGTACATAACTTATATGCATGCACAAAGTACATAAGCTATATGCATGCACAAAGTACATAACTTATATGCATGCACAAAGTACATAAGTTATATGCATGCACAAAGTACATAACTTATATGCATGCACAAAGTACATAAGTTATATGCATGCACAAAGTACATAACTTATATGCATGCACGAAGTACATAATTTATATGCATACACAAAGTACATTAACTTAGATTCATACACAAAGTATATAACTTATATGCACACACAGAGTACATAACTTATATGCATACACAAAGTACATAACTTATATGCATGCACAAAGTACATAACTTATATTCATACACAAAGTACATAACTTCATGCATGCACAAAGGACATAATTTATATGCAGACACAAAGTACATAACTTCATGCATGCACAAATACATAACTTATATGCATGCAAAAAGTACATAACTTCATGCATGCACAAAGTACATAATTTATATGCATGCAAAAAGTACATAACTTCATGAATGCGCAAAGTACATAACTTATATGCATACACAAATACATAACTTATATGCATGCACAAAGTACATAACTTCATGCATGCACAAAGTACATAACTTATATGGATGCAAAAAGTACATAACTTCATGAATGCATAAAGTACATAATTTATATGCATACACAAAGTACATTAACTTATATGCACGCACAAAGTAAATTAACTTATATGCATACACAAAGTACATTAACTTATATGCATACAAAAAGTACATAACTTATATTCATACACAAAGTACATTAACTTCATGCATGCACAAAGTACATTAACTTCATGCATGCGCAAAGTACATAACTTATATGCATACAGAAAGTACATAACTTATATGCATACACAAAGTACATAACTTATATTCATACACAAAGTACATTAACTTATATTCATACACAAAGTACATTAACTTATATTCATACACAAAGTACATAACTTATATGCATACAGAAAGTACATAACTTATATGCATACACAAAGTACATAACTTATATTCATACACAAAGTACATAACTTATATGCATACACAAAGTACATAACTTATATTCATACACAAAGTACATTAACTTATATTCATACACAAAGTACATAACTTATATGCATGCACAAAGTACATAATTTATATGCAGGCAAAAAGTACATAACTTCATGCATGCACAAATACATAACTTATATGCATGCAAAAAGTATATAACTTCATGCATGCACAAAGTACATAATTGATATGCAGGCACAAAGTACATAACTTCATGCATGCACAAATACATAACTTATATGCATGCACAAAGTACATTAACTTATATGCATACACAAAGTACATTAACTTATATGCATACAAAAAGTACATAACTTATATTCATACACAAAGTACATTAACTTCATGCATGCACAAAGTACATTAACTTCATGCATGCGCAAAGTACATAACTTATATGCATACACAAAGTACATAACTTATATGCATACACAAAGTACATAACTTATATTCATACACAAAGTACATTAACTTATATTCATACACAAAGTACATAACTTATATGCATACACAAAGTACATAACTTATATTCATACACAAAGTACATTAACTTATATTCATACACAAAATACATAACTTATATGCATGCTCAAAGTACATAATTTATATGCAGGCACAAAGTACATAACTTCATGCATGCACAAATACATAACTTATATGCATGCAAAAAGTACATAACTTCATGCATGCACAAAGTACATAATTTATATGCATGCACAAAGTACATAACTTCATGCATGCACAAAGTACATAATTTATATGCATGCAAAAAGTACATAACTTCATGAATGCACAAAGTACATAACTTATATGCATACACAAATACATAACTTATATGCATGCACAAAGTACATAACTTCATGCATGCACAAAGTACATAACTTATATGGATGCAAAAAGTACATAACTTCATGAATGCACAAAGTACATAATTTATATGCATACACAAAGTACATTAACTTATATGCACGCACAAAGTAAATTAACTTATATGCATACACAAAGTACATTAACTTATATGCATACAAAAAGTACATAACTTATATTCATACACAAAGTACATTAACTTCATGCATGCACAAAGTACATTAACTTCATGCCTGCGCAAAGTACATAACTTATATGCATACACAAAGTACATAACTTATATGCATACACAAAGTACATAACTTATATTCATACACAAAGTACATTAACTTATATTCATACACAAAGTACATTAACTTATATTCATACACAAAGTACATAACTTATATGCATACACAAAGTACATAACTTATATTCATACACAAAGTACATTAACTTATATCCATACACAAAGTACATAACTTATATGCATGCACAAAGTACATAATTTATATGCAGGCACAAAGTACATAACTTCATGCATGCACAAATACATAACTTATATGCATGCAAAAAGTACATAACTTCATGCATGCACAAAGTACATAATTGATATGCAGGCACAAAGTACATAACTTCATGCATGCACAAATACATAACTTATATGCATGCACAAAGTACATAACTTCATGCATGCACAAAGTAAATAACTTATATGGATGCAAAAAGTACATAACTTCATGAATGCACAAAGTACATAATTTATATGCATACACAAAGTACATTAACTTATATGCATGCACAAAGTAAATTAACTTATATGCATACACAAAGTACATTAACTTATATGCATACAAAAAGTACATAACTTATATTCATACACAAAGTACATTAACTTCATGCATGCACAAAGTACATTAACTTCATGCATGCTCAAAGTACATAACTTATATGCATACACAAAGTACATAACTTATATGCATACACAAAGTACATAACTTATATTCATACACAAAGTATATTAACTTATATTCATACACAAAGTACATAACTTATATGCATACACAAAGTACATAACTGATATTCATACACAAAGTACATTAACTTATATTCATACACAAAATACATAACTTATATGCATGCTCAAAGTACATAATTTATATGCAGGCACAAAGTACATAACTTCATGCATGCACAAATACATAACTTATATGCATGCAAAAAGTACATAACTTCATGCATGCACAAAGTACATAATTTATATGCATGCACAAAGTACATAACTTCATGCATGCACAAAGTATATAATTTATATGCATGCGAAAAGTACATAACTTCATGAATGCGCAAAGTACATAACTTATATGCATACACAAATACATAACTTATATGCATGCACAAAGTACATAACTTCATGCATGCACAAAGTACATAACTTATATGGATGCAAAAAGTACATAACTTCATGAATGCATAAAGTACATAATTTATATGCATACACAAAGTACATTAACTTATATGCACGCACAAAGTAAATTAACTTATATGCATACACAAAGTACATTAACTTATATGCATACAAAAAGTACATAACTTATATTCATACACAAAGTACATTAACTACATGCATGCACAAAGTACATTAACTTCATGCATGCGCAAAGTACATAACTTATATGCATACAGAAAGTACATAACTTATATGCATACAAAAAGTACATAACTTATATTCATACACAAAGTACATTAACTTATATTCATACACAAAGTACATTAACTTATATTCATACACAAAGTACATAACTTATATGCATACAGAAAGTACATAACTTATATGCATACACAAAGTACATAACTTATATTCATACACAAAGTACATAACTTATATGCATACACAAAGTACATAACTTATATTCATACACAAAGTACATTAACTTATATTCATACACAAAGTACATAACTTATATGCATGCACAAAGTACATAATTTATATGCAGGCAAAAAGTACATAACTTCATGCATGCACAAATACATAACTTATATGCATGCAAAAAGTACATAACTTCATGCATGCACAAAGTACATAATTGATATGCAGGCACAAAGTACATAACTTCATGCATGCACAAATACATAACTTATATGCATGCACAAAGTACATTAACTTATATGCATACACAAAGTACATTAACTTATATGCATACAAAAAGTACATAACTTATATTCATACACAAAGTACATTAACTTCATGCATGCACAAAGTACATTAACTTCATGCATGCGCAAAGTACATAACTTATATGCATACACAAAGTACATAACTTATATGCATACACAAAGTACATAACTTATATTCATACACAAAGTACATTAACTTATATTCATACACAAAGTACATAACTTATATGCATACACAAAGTACATAACTTATATTCATACACAAAGTACATTAACTTATATTCATACACAAAATACATAACTTATATGCATGCTCAAAGTACATAATTTATATGCAGGCACAAAGTACATAACTTCATGCATGCACAAATACATAACTTATATGCATGCAAAAAGTACATAACTTCATGCATGCACAAAGTACATAATTTATATGCATGCACAAAGTACATAACTTCATGCATGCACAAAGTACATAATTTATATGCATGCAAAAAGTACATAACTTCATGAATGCACAAAGTACATAACTTATATGCATACACAAATACATAACTTATATGCATGCACAAAGTACATAACTTCATGCATGCACAAAGTACATAACTTATATGGATGCAAAAAGTACATAACTTCATGAATGCACAAAGTACATAATTTATATGCATACACAAAGTACATTAACTTATATGCACGCACAAAGTAAATTAACTTATATGCATACACAAAGTACATTAACTTATATGCATACAAAAAGTACATAACTTATATTCATACACAAAGTACATTAACTTCATGCATGCACAAAGTACATTAACTTCATGCCTGCGCAAAGTACATAACTTATATGCATACACAAAGTACATAACTTATATGCATACACAAAGTACATAACTTATATTCATACACAAAGTACATTAACTTATATTCATACACAAAGTACATTAACTTATATTCATACACAAAGTACATAACTTATATGCATACACAAAGTACATAACTTATATTCATACACAAAGTACATTAACTTATATCCATACACAAAGTACATAACTTATATGCATGCACAAAGTACATAATTTATATGCAGGCACAAAGTACATAACTTCATGCATGCACAAATACATAACTTATATGCATGCAAAAAGTACATAACTTCATGCATGCACAAAGTACATAATTGATATGCAGGCACAAAGTACATAACTTCATGCATGCACAAATACATAACTTATATGCATGCACAAAGTACATAACTTCATGCATGCACAAAGTAAATAACTTATATGGATGCAAAAAGTACATAACTTCATGAATGCACAAAGTACATAATTTATATGCATACACAAAGTACATTAACTTATATGCATGCACAAAGTAAATTAACTTATATGCATACACAAAGTACATTAACTTATATGCATACAAAAAGTACATAACTTATATTCATACACAAAGTACATTAACTTCATGCATGCACAAAGTACATTAACTTCATGCATGCTCAAAGTACATAACTTATATGCATACACAAAGTACATAACTTATATGCATACACAAAGTACATAACTTATATTCATACACAAAGTATATTAACTTATATTCATACACAAAGTACATAACTTATATGCATACACAAAGTACATAACTGATATTCATACACAAAGTACATTAACTTATATTCATACACAAAATACATAACTTATATGCATGCTCAAAGTACATAATTTATATGCAGGCACAAAGTACATAACTTCATGCATGCACAAATACATAACTTATATGCATGCAAAAAGTACATAACTTCATGCATGCACAAAGTACATAATTTATATGCATGCACAAAGTACATAACTTCATGCATGCACAAAGTATATAATTTATATGCATGCGAAAAGTACATAACTTCATGAATGCGCAAAGTACATAACTTATATGCATACACAAATACATAACTTATATGCATGCACAAAGTACATAACTTCATGCATGCACAAAGTACATAACTTATATGGATGCAAAAAGTACATAACTTCCTGAATGCACAAAGTACATAATTTATATGCATACACAAAGTACATTAACTTATATGCATACACAAAGTACATTAACTTATATGCATACACAAAGTACATTAACTTATATGCATACAAAAAGTACATAACTTATATTCATACACAAAGTACATTAACTTCATGCATGCACAAAGTACATTAACTTCATGCATGCGCAAAGTACATAACTTATATGCATACACAAAGTACATAACTTATATGCATACACAAAGTACATAAGTTATATTCATACACAAAGTACATTAACTTATATTCATACACAAAGTACATAACTTATATGCATACACAAAGTACATAACTTATATGCATACACAAAGTACATAACTTATATTCATACACAAAGTACATTAACTTATATTCATACACAAAATACATAACTTATATTCATACACAAAGTACATTAACTTCATGCATGCACAAAGTACATAACTTATATGCATACACAAAGTACAAAACTTATATGCACACACAAAGTACATAACTTATATTCATACACAAAGTACATAACTTATATGCATGCACAAAGTACATAACTTCATGCATGCGCAAAGTACATAAGTTATATGCATGCACAAAGTACATAACTTATATTCATACACAAAGTACATAACTTATATGCATACACAAAATACATAACTTATATGCATGCTCAAAGTACATAATTTATATGCAGGCACAAAGTACATAACTTCATGCATGCACAAATACATAACTTATATGCATGCAAAAAGTACATAACTTCATGCATGCACAAAGTACATAATTTATATGCATGCACAAAGTACATAACTTCATGCATGCACAAAGTATATAATTTATATGCATGCGAAAAGTACATAACTTCATGAATGCGCAAAGTACATAACTTATATGCATACACAAATACATAACTTATATGCATGCACAAAGTACATAACTTCATGCATGCACAAAGTACATAACTTATATGGATGCAAAAAGTACATATCTTCATGAATGCACAAAGTACATAATTTATATGCATACACAAAGTACATTAACTTATATGCATACACAAAGTACATTAACTTATATGCATACACAAAGTACATTAACTTATATGCATACAAAAAGTACATAACTTATATTCATACACAAAGTACATTAACTTCATGCATGCACAAAGTACATTAACTTCATGCATGCGCAAAGTACATAACTTATATGCATACACAAAGTACATAACTTATATGCATACACAAAGTACATAACTTATATTCATACACAAAGTACATTAACTTATATTCATACACAAAGTACATAACTTATATGCATACACAAAGTACATAACTTATATGCATACACAAAGTACATAACTTATATTCATACACAAAGTACATTAACTTATATTCATACACAAAATACATAACTTATATTCATACACAAAGTACATTAACTTCATGCATGCACAAAGTACATAACTTATATGCATACACAAAGTACAAAACTTATATGCACACACAAAGTACATAACTTATATGCATGCACAAAGTACATAACTTCATGCATGCGCAAAGTACATAAGTTATATGCATGCACAAAGTACATAACTTATATTCATACACAAAGTACATAACTTATATGCATACACAAAGTACATAACTTATATGCATGCACAAAGTACATAACTTCATGCATGCGCAAAGTACATAAGTTATATGCATGCACAAAGTACATAACTTATATGCATGCAAAAAAGTACATGACTTCATGCATGCACAAAGTACATAATTTATATGCATGCACAAAGTACATAACTTCATGCATGCACAAAGTATATAATTTATATGCATGCAAAAAGTACATAACTTCATGAATGCGCAAAGTACATAACTTATATGCATACACAAATACATAACTTATATGCATGCACAAAGTACATAACTTCATGCATGCACAAAGTACATAACTTATATGGATGCAAAAAGTACATAACTTCATGAATGCACAAAGTACATAATTTATATGCATACACAAAGTACATTAACTTATATGCATACACAAAGTACATTAACTTATATGCATACACAAAGTACATTAACTTATATGCATACAAAAAGTACATAACTTATATTCATACACAAAGTACATTAACTTCATGCATGCACAAAGTACATTAACTTCATGCATGCGCAAAGTACATAACTTATATGCATACACAAAGTACATAACTTATATGCATACACAAAGTACATAACTTATATTCATACACAAAGTACATTAACTTATATTCATACACAAAGTACAGAACTTATATGCATACACAAAGTACATAACTTATATGCATACACAAAGTACATAACTTATATGCATACACAAAGTACATAACTTATATTCATACACAAAGTACATAACTTATATGCATACACAAAGTACATAATTTATATGCAGGCACAAAGTACATAACTTATATGCATGCAAAAAAGTACATGACTTCATGCATGCACAAATTACATAATTTATATGCATGCACAAAGTACATAACTTCATGCATGCACAAAGTATATAATTTATATGCATGCAAAAAGTACATAACTTCATGAATGCGCAAAGTACATAACTTATATGCATACACAAATACATAACTTATATGCATGCACAAAGTACATAACTTCATGCATGCACAAAGTACATAACTTATATGCATACACAAAGTACATTAACTTATATGCATACACAAAGTACATTAACTTATATGCATACACAAAGTACATTAACTTATATGCATACAAAAAGTACATAACTTATATTCATACACAAAGTACATTAACTTCATGCATGCACAAAGTACATTAACTTCATGCATGCGCAAAGTACATAACTTATATGCATACACAAAGTACATTAACTTATATGCATACACAAAGTACATTAACTTATATGCATACAAAAAGTACATAACTTATATTCATACACAAAGTACATTAACTTCATGCATGCACAAAGTACATTAACTTCATGCATGCGCAAAGTACATAACTTATATGCATACACAAAGTACATAACTTATATGCATACACAAAGTACATAACTTATATTCATACACAAAGTACATTAACTTATATTCATACACAAAGTACATAACTTATATTCATACACAAAGTACATAACTTATATGCATACACAAAGTACATAACTTATATGCATACACAAAGTACATAACTTATATGCATACACAAAGTACATAACTTATATGCATACACAAAGTACATAACTTATATTCATACACAAAGTACATAACTTATATTCATACACAAAGTACATAACTTATATTCATACACAAAGTACATAACTTATATTCATACACAAAGTACATAACTTATATTCATACACAAAGTACATAACTTATATTCATACACAAAGTACATAACTTATATTCATACACAAAGTACATAACTTATATTCATACACAAAGTACATAACTTATATTCATACACAAAGTACATAACTTATATTCATACACAAAGTACATAACTTATATTCATACACAAAGTACATAACTTATATTCATACACAAAGTACATAAGTTATATGCATGCACAAAGTACATAACTTATATGCATGCAAAAAAGTACATGACTTCATGCATGCACAAAGTACATAATTTATATTCATACACAAAGTACATAACTTATATTCATACACAAAGTACATAACTTATATTCATACACAAAGTACATAACTTATATTCATACACAAAGTACATAACTTATATTCATACACAAAGTACATAACTTATATTCATACACAAAGTACATAACTTATATTCATACACAAAGTACATAACTTATATTCATACACAAAGTACATAACTTATATTCATACACAAAGTACATAAGTTATATGCATGCACAAAGTACATAACTTATATGCATGCAAAAAAGTACATGACTTCATGCATGCACAAAGTACATAATTTATATTCATACACAAAGTAAATAAATTATATGCACACACACAGTACATAACTTATATGCATACACAAAGTACATTAACTTATATGCATACACAAAGTACATAACTTATATGCATGCACAAAGTACATAACTTATATGCATGCACAAAGTACATTAACTTATATTCATACACAAAGTACATAACTTATATGCACACACACAGTACATAACTTATATGCATACACAAAGTACATTAACTTATATGCATACACAAAGTACATAACTTATATGCATGCGCAAAGTACATAATTTATATGTATGTACAAAGTACATAACTTTATATGCATGCACAAAGTCCATTAATAAAATAATGATGAAGTCAACCTTCAATTGTGATAAATATTTGTACGAGTGAATCTGATTATTCACATGAATGCATCCTCACTGTACACACATATAAAAACAAAGAAATCATTTTATCTATATAAAGCTATTCTTGACTATGTCAATGATCAGATGGTTTTGATTGTGAGTAATAAAACAACTTGGCAAGTTTCTCATTTATTACATTAAATACTTAAATTTGGTTGACAAAGTCTACCACAATAAAACTGTCAATGACATGGCATCACCATACCAACATTATGGTAGGTAATTTAAATGTTATTGAAAGTAACTGGAAGAAAAAAAAAGACTAACTTATAGGTCATGGTGGATGGAAATGGCCAAAATTAAGGGAAGGAAGTCGGGGGATATAAAACAATCCAATAAAGATATAAACTGTATTGTTGTACCTTTGGAGCCCCAATGGTATCGGAGTGGGCATTCTGTATATCATCCAGAGCCTTGTTGAAATCCTGCTGCTCCACAACAATCCCAGCAGTCAGCAAATCTTCCTCTTCCTCAGGGCTAGGCATCAGCTTACCCCCACAGCTGAAAATTGCTAAGTTCTTGTAAATATGGACCAGAAGAATAAAATCACATTATACATGAAAGTGGTTAATGATATTGACACACATTATACATGTAATTGGTTAATGATATTGACACACATAATACATGTAATTGGTTAATGATATTGACACACATAATACATGAAAGTGGTTAATGATTTTGACACACATAATACATGTAATTGGTTAATGATATTGACACACATAATACATGAAAGTGGTTAATGATATTGACACACATAATACATGAAAGTGGTTAATGATATTGACACACATAATACATGAAAGTGGTTAATGATATTGACACACATAATACATGAAAGTGGTTAATGATATTGACACACATAATACATGAAAGTGGTTAATGATATTGACACACATTAAACATGAAAGTGGTTAATGATATTGACACACATAATACATGAAAGTGGTTAATGATATTGACACACATAATACATGAAAGTGGTTAATGATATTGACACACATAATACATGAAAGTGGTTAATGATATTGACACACATAATACATGAAAGTGGTTAATGATATTGACACACATAATACATGAAAGTGGTTAATGATATTGACACACATTATACATGAAAGTGGTTAATGATATTGACACATTAAAAAGACCATGACATGGACCAGGAGCAAAATAACATTACATATGATATTGAGACAGTAAGAAAAATATGACATGGACCAGATGAGTAAAACCACATTACATATACAGGTGGTTAATGATACTGACACATTAAAAAGACCATGACATGGACATGAGGATTAACATAACATTACACATGCAGGTGGTTGAAAACACCATGACACGGACCAGGAGTAAAATAAAATTATATATACATATTGTATTTGATGATCTGAGAGCATAAATGGTGGTTTTAATGGCACAAACTGAGTTTCATGTACCAAAAGTAAAACCAATATTTGTTTCACTAATATTATTTGTTGCCATTAACATTCTAAAATCCTCAAACAAAAAACCCAAATTATTATACCCATTTTATACAATGTTTGTTTAAAAAAAAAATCATCATTAAAATTATAAAGCTCCGCAAGTCAGCATCTAAAATCAAAGTTATGATGATACAAAAGTTTCAAACAGCATATCATACATCTTACTTAAGAAATGTTGGCATTTGATCAAGAAGAAAGCACATCATAGTTGTCAATTTTTGTACATACCAAAGTTTGCATAGCCGATGGAATGCTTCTCTCTTTGCATGGGCAATCAAAGCAGCCATGTCCCCAAGGACAAAGCCCTGTCACAAAAAATTAACAGTTATTGTAAAATGTTAGGCATGGAAATTCTAAAAACAAATAGTCCTAGCTTCACAAATAAATAATTTGTTCCTAAGATAGATGCATGAAATGAAGATCAAGAACATGATGCCTTTTAATGCTACAAAACACAAATAGCAGCTTTGAATCTTGAAACAAAAGCTTCAACTCAAATAATGGAGCACCTCATTCAATTTAGTGAGTAAATAAACAGTCTGTAGCCGATGTGAAACTCACGGCTGACAGTCACCATAAGCAAAGTATTCTGTGCTGGATCATCATGACATTCAACTTATTGAGGGAATAAATGGTCCATAGCAGATGTGAAACTCACGGCTGACAGTCACCGTAAGCAAAGTATTCTGTGCTGGATCATCGTGACATTCAATTTAGTGAGTAAATAAATGGTCCATAGCAGATGTGAAACTCATGGCTGACAGTCACCGTAAGCAAAGTATTCTGTGCTGGATCATCATGACATGGCTCATGATCACAAAGAAGGTGAGATAAATAATGTCATTCCCTAAGCCAGTAAGGATATACCAGTTGAGACACTTACTGAATGCTGTTCATTGGGTTAATGATTGTTTACTTAACACTTACTGTCATGGAATTGTATATTTGTAAAAATTAAATACATGTACTCGGGTTTCATTTTTTTTATGTACAAGAGTGATTATCCAAGAAATAATGCAAATACAAATAATGAGGTCATTATTTGTATTTTAATTAACCATTAAATACCTAAGAGTGATTTATATATATATATATATATATATATATATATATATATATATATATATATATATATAGTACATTATTTCGAAAATAGTGAGTTTGGTTCATCATATGCTGTATGTGCAAAATGCTTTCAATGGAAGAACCAAATGCTCCCAGTACAAAGACAATATCTGTGTATAAAATGCATCATCATAATTAGGTAAAAATCTTTACATTAAGGAACATCTTGTCAGTAAGAAGTTGACTTTAAGGACTTACACATCTTCAGCTGTAAAGGTATGCAAATTATTAATTTCTTGTGTATAAGTTATAACTATTGTACTACCCTAATTATCTTTGAATATTTTCTATGTAGCTTTGGTCTATGTGGTATAATGCAAATATTTTCTATTCTTGTTTGTGACATAGCAAGAGAGTTGTTTTCGCAATATAAAATTGCATTTTTAAGAATGTTTCAGACCATAGGATTCTCATTGGCACAGTTTAGTTCACTTCTGAACTTGTGTATTGTTTTGTAATTTTTGTCTTAATAATGTAATTTGTATAGCTTACCATATGTAACGTCATTACATTTTATATATATGCACTTGTCATGCATAGTACATGACGTTAGATCTATTTTCAGCGGACCAGAGTGATATCTAACCAGAGAGTACAGCCGTAGAGCTGACCATGGTAATCAGAGTGTAGAGCTGACCAGGGTGTAGAGCTGATCAGAGAGATCAGCTGTAGAGCTGACCAGGGTGATCGGAGTGTAGAGCTGACCAGGTGATCAGAGTGTAGAGCTGACCAGGGTGATCAGAGTGTAGAGCTGACCTGGTGATCAGAGTGTAGAGCTGACCAGGGTGATCAGAGTGTAGAGCTGACCAGGGTGATCAGAGTGTAGAGCTGACCAGGGTGATCAGAGTGTAGAGTAGAACTGAATTTACATGGTATCAGCTAACATTAGAAGTCAACCATAGCAGCTGTGAAGCTGAACCAGCAGCCCTACAGCTGAATAAACAGTTTGCTGGTCGAGAAGCAGCTGTTTGGGCATTGCTGACTGAGATTGGTGGGTGCTGACTGCTTGATACCAACCTGGAATACCAACGGTTTGATTGAACGGTGTGACTGGTAGTTGAGTGTTCTGGTGACGAGTGTATAACTCCACGCTTGTAATCTTTTAGCAATGGGTTCATTTTTGGGGTTCATAAAACCCAGTGTGTATTTGGGACTCTAGATGTAATTTGTAAATCTGTTCCCTTTTGATTACATAATTTCACTATTTGTTTAAATACATTTTACTATATAAGTAAAATACATTTTTTGAGTAAAACAAAACCCTTGTTCTTGTACAGTGTTAAGGTCATTATTTGTATTTTCATTATTTAAGTCTGTGTGTTTAATGTTAATTGATCCAATATTTGGAACATATACACACACATATTAATCATAATTAACTTCTCATTCCAATTATTCATCATTAAATACTTTATTTGCATCACCATTAATTGTGTTCTATTGTTAATCTGAAATCCCACCCAGTTATCTTGCTACACTTACAGCTGTTATCAGGGTTACTGGTTGTTCACTGGGTTACTGATAGTACAATGTTGTTTCTCTGTGATTCTGATGATATGATGTTGCTTACTGAATGCTAACTGGGCTAATAATTGCATGATGATTCTTATTGAACACTTGCACCTGTTTTCTGAGCTACTGATGGCACAGTGTTTCCTGTGTGTGTGTGTGTGTGTGTGTGTGTGTGTGTGTGTGTGTGTGTGTGTGTGTGTGTGTGTGTGTGTGTTTGCTCAAAACACAGACCTGTTGTCATGGTTATACATAGCATAAAGATATTTATTAAAGTCTTGCATTTTTTATACAGACTATTTTGTAGTCTGGTAATGTGAAAGCAAATTTTTTAGTAAATTATGTTTCTCCGAGAATACTTACCCGATCACATTACTTTAGGGATATTAGCCTGCTACCTCGCGAATCCAGCCCTACCAAAAGACGAAAATTCGTCTTTCATGTCTATGTCATATAGACAAAGGGCAATAACTCTTGCCCTTTACCTCCCCTTGCTACCCGCTAGGTGTCGCTTCTTTAGTTTTTAAGCTGAGCGGTATATAAAACACGAGGATGCTCGCATGGCGGGGTGGTTGGGAGAGTTTCTCAGTAATGTGATCGGGTAAGTATTCTCGGAGAAACAATTTACTAAAAAATTTGCTTTCTCCTTTGAATACGTTCCCCGATCACATTACTTTAGGAGAATAAGTAATAGGAGGAGGGAATGCGGAGCATCCGACCTCCACCCCGGGTATCCTCTAGGGAATGATGGCTGGATTCCCCATGTTAATGATAACCCGGTCTCCTAATTTTCAATCAGCAACACAGACCAGGGTCATGTGATATGTGACCCCTTTATACGGTTAAGAAGATAGTTATTGAAATCTTCTTACCTACGAAAATTTATCTGGTGAATCCAGCGAAGCTAATAGGCTGTGCTGATTGTTGCACATGGGTCTGGTGGGAATCTGGGCTGCCCAACACCGGACCTACTAGAATCAATGTTTGCCTCTGCGAGTACAAACTTGAAGATAAAACTGTAGAAGGTTGACTCTGCATGTCAGCCAACAGCTTCTATAAGGTGACTGATTTGCGAATTCTCAGAGTACGCCGAGCGTATAACCCACTACTGCCATGAAGCAAGGGCTTGAATGGTGATATCTCATATCCCAGCTATCACCAGAAGAAAGAGGTGCTTGTATGTGACCTGACTCACCTCTATGCATTGAAATGGTGCTAGAGTGCACAAACAGGATCTTACATGACTGTTGATCCTGACTTATCTATAAAGAAAGCGAGCTAATGACGACTCGTTGATCGCCAATGTATGGTAATCTATTTTGGACTACGAAGCCTGGCTGCGTCAAGAGGACCATCAAACCCTCTGATCGGAACGGAAGAGAGTTCGGGTCACTAGAAAGGACATGTAACCCGCTCACCCTGCATGCTGAAGCTAAGACTATCAAGAAACCCAATTTGTATGATAGTAGCTTTAACTAATCGTGGGTTAAAGACTCAATACTGTCTGAATTGAGTCATGTTAAAACCCAGGACAGATTCCATTTGGAAACAGGGTGAGGGATATAAGTCGATTGAATTTTTAAAATGTCTAAAAGATCTGACAAATCTTTGTCATGGCTGATAGCACATGTACCAGAATGGCGGAATGTGTCTGATATCATGGAGCGGTAGCATTTGAGAATAATTGGAACCAGCTGTTTCTCCTCGAAAAGCCAGAGAAAAGTTGGCCAGTTGAGGGATTGTGACACTCAGAGGAACAATGTGAATGATATGGTACCAGTCTCTGAAAACATGCCACTTGCCCTCGTAAACCTTCAGAGTAGAGGGCCTTCTTGCTCTCGAGATTCTCTCCGCAATCAAAGATTTAAATTGTTTGTCTTGCAAGGCTGTCTGGACAAGAGCCAAGCTTGAACATAAAGACGGTCCGGACAGGGGTGGAACACCCCTGGCCGCGGTTGCTTGTGAATACTTGTGCTGACTGTAATCTTCCTGGGTAGATCTATCACCTAGATTGAGTAGATCGGAGACCCAGGAGTTGTTCCATCTGAGAGGGGCAATCAGAACCATCTGACAGTTCTGACCCCTTAACTTCTGGATTAATTTCAGTACCAAGACCGTGGGAGGGTAGAAGAATGACCACAACCCTTCCCAGGTGATTGATCGAGCATCCACGACCCAAGCTTCTGGGTCTGGAACCTGTGAGATGAAAGGTGGAGAACTTGCGATTCCACCTTGTTGCAAAAGATCAATCATCGGACGTCCCCAAAGTGTGTCAATTGGAAGAAAGTCCGATTGATGGAGTGACCATTCTGTGTGAATGACTAGATAGAGTGTCAGCCAAGACATTGAGTCTGCCAAGAATGTGTCTGAATTGTACATTGAGGTGGAGATTGTCGAACCAATGTAGAAACTGCCGCTGACAGTATCGAAGTCCGGCAACAGGTGGGCGCTCCAACCGTAGGTATTAGTGGCGGAACATACCGTTATCCCCGCTAGGGTATCTCCAGAGTAATCCCTGTGGACAGCCTACAGGGGTTGTGCCATTGACTCAAGAATGATCGTATCTCTGGCGTGAGCATGACTGTTTTCTGGGATCGAAGGGACTTGAAAAGGGCGCAATTACGCTAGCAACGTCCTTTGTAAAGGGCGCATAAAAGGACGGCTGAGCGGGATCAAGTCTGCTGCCGCATTGAATAATCCGAGAATCTGCAACTCTCTCGCCAAAATGCGCATCCTGTCGGAAACGGACTCTACGAGTGCAATTATCTGGATGATCGCAAACTCGAGGAAGCCTTACCAGATTCAGATCGGGAGAAACTCCACACCCAGATGGACCAAAATCCGGATTGGACAGAGATCAGACTTTATCCAGTTCACGAGAAAGCCTATATGATGTAAAGTGATATAAGATCGTTTCTGCCTTTGAGCAGAGTAGAACTTGACAGATGTTTCTGGAGGATGTCGTCCAAATATACTGCCGACGCAATAGATGAAGTCGAGCGGAACAGGGTGATGACGTAATCCATAACCTTGGTACTAGCCCAAGGGCTTAAATTTAGGCCAAAAGGTATGACATGGAACTGATAAACCGAGTCCCGACAAGCACAACTGAGAAATGTCCGCTACTTGTGGGATAGGGACATGAAATGTGTGTAGGTCATATCTAGCCAGCTTATGATGGGGTTTAAGCGACGTGCCCTTCAGACATGCGTCACGACGTATCAGGTCTAGGTTGGCAGAAGCAGTCAGCGCATTGGCCATGGAATGGTGAGCTGCCCTGTTAAGAACCCTAGCTAACCGGGCCGTCGATTCCCAAGCATGTTCATTGCCAGATTTTTCAGCGATCCTGAAAATGGCTAGGGAGGCTAGGTCTAACAGTGAAGACGTAGCGACTACATTTCGAACCAGCTTGGACGTGGCATTGAACACAGTTTTGTCCACTTTATAAGACAATGCCGCAGACATATGGACTGCTGCCGTATTTTATCCAGAGCCAGGACCTCAGTACTGAACGCATCGGAGTGAGTTTTGTACCATCGACCTGAAAACGACGCTGGTACTTGACTTTCAGAAAAGAACGCCTTAGCATTTCCTGGATCCCTTATACGTGTCGACAGACGGTCATTAATTTCCTTAATTTTTGTCGACTGGGGAAGGAGGTGAAGGATAGAGTCTCTTCCCCCTCATCCAGATCGACCGACGCTCTAACCTTATAGTCGGTAATGGCAGCAGGAGGTGGAGAGCTTTCTGAAGGGGCCTTAACACCCTATAAATTTCCTCCACTGCGGATTTGAAGCTGAACTCAGTCCGTTCCATAGTTGGATCTGCATACAGCTGATTTGCCTGCGATTCATCGCACTCACTATGTGCATAATCTTGCTCTGGTAAAGCATCCATATCGGGGTAATGCATACCAGGTGTCATAGATGACTCGATTCCGTCATCTCTGATAAAGGCATTCACTCTCCCTTGTGGATGAGCTGTTAGCCTATGGACGGCCGGCAATGCCGAATGAATTGATTGGCATATGTTTGGCCTGAATGACTGCGACGGGCCGGCTATGACCGGCACCGACCGCTCGAATGGTCGGGTTGGATCGAGAGATTCATCGCCAACATCTGTGTCATGGTAGTGATATGTAACCGGTAGTACGGATTGACAGACGGAAACATCACTAGAATCATCGTCAATCCGATTTGTGCGGATTGCGGTATGATAAAAGTCCCCGTGCTGGTACAGCGGTACAGTCGGACGGACTGGTATATGACTAAAGTCTCCATACGGTTGGACGACCGGTGCCTGTTGGGCTGGACGGCCGGAGCCGGATGGACTGTCAGTGCCGGCAAGTGTCGGCTGGAAGCTTGGCTGGACGACCGGTGCCATTTGGGTTGAACGGTCATTGCCGGATCGACGCCTGGTGCCGGTTAGTGCCGGCTGGAAGGTCGGCTGGATGACCGGTGCAATATGGGCTGAACGGCCATTGCCGGATGGACGCCCGGTGCCGGTTGGTGCCGGCTGGAAGGTAATAATAATTACATAATGCTTATGTAGTGCGGCCAGCACTGTGCGCCCATCTACCATTCGCTCAGAGGGAATGTTGGTTCTGGTACAGCTTGCATATCTGTACAGCATACCAGGTGACCTAGATGACGCAATTCTGTCATAATTGACACTTTCACTAAATCTCCCTTGTGGAGAAGCCGTGAACATATGGACGGCCGGCACTAACGGCTGATTGAACTGGCGAATGGTCGGCCTGAAAGTCCTGTTCTGGTAAAGCTGCCATATCTGGGTAGCGCATACCAAGTGGCATAGATAACTCAATTCCGTCATCTCTGATAATGTCACTAATTCTCCCTTGTTTTAAAATCACACCGTCACGTATTTGACGTGACGGGAGGTGTACACCGGCAATACCGACTGATTTGTCTGGTATATGGTCGTCCGGAATGTCGGCGAAGGTCCGGCTATGACCGGCACCTGCCTCTCGAATGGTCTGATTGGACGGAGATACATCTATAACATCTCTCTCATGGTAGTGATATGTAACCAGTAGTACAGATTGACTGACGGGTACATCACTATAATCTCCGTAAATCCGATGTACAGCCGGTGCAGGTTGATGCAGGCTGGAAGACTGGTGCCATTTGGGCTGAACGGTCGTTGCCGGATGGACGGCCGGTGCAGGTTGATGCCGGCTGGAAGGTCGGCTGCACGACCGGTGCCATTTGGGCTGAACGGTCGTTGCCGGATGGACGGCCGGTGCAGGTTGACGCCGGCTGGAAGGTCGGCTGGACGACCGGTGCCATTTGGGCTGAACGGTTGTTGCCGGATGGACGGCCGGTGCCAGTTGATGCCGGCTGGAAGGTCGGCTGGACGACCGGTGCCATTTGGGCTGAACGGTCGTTGCCGGGTGGCCGGCCGGTGCCTGTTGATGCAGGCTGGAAGGTCGGCTGGCCGGCCGGTGCCATTTGGGCTGAACAGCCGGTGCCTGTTGATGCAAGCTGGAAGGTCGGCTGGCCGTCCGGTGCCATTTGGGCTGAACGGACGGTGCCGGATGGACGGCTAGTGCCGGTTGGTGCCTGCTGAAGTGCCGGCTGAACTGACGGTGTCAGCTGGACGGACGGCTGGATGGCCGGCGAAAGTGCATAATAAAATGGATCCAATTGATCCAGCCTAGACTCCATGCGTCCGGACTTACAGGCCCGAAAGCCATGCACGGACCTGCGGTGAAATTTACATCCACTGGGCAGCCTAAACCATGTCAACATAATTTCCTCCATTTCCACATTGCCAACACCCATTTTGCCATTCATGCCTTCGTTGTCGACTTTGCTACTGAAACGACAAAAGAAGAGAACAAAGCACAAATTAAAAAATTCAGCATATTATTAATTCGATAATACTATAACCGTTATTAACGGAGTAGTCAAATTATTCCGTGCCATGTTAACTCTTAATGACCACACTAGTTATCGCCGTGAGCGTGTTGCAATAGGTCATTCAAGACGAAGTCTACTGAAACGAAAAAGATGATAAACAAAGCACATTTAGCAATTCAACACGCTATTAAGTCGCTATTACCATAACCGTAACTAACGGAAGAAGCGAAATGATTTAGTGTCGCGTGAACTCGTGACTACAACACGAAATTCCGCCGCTGAAACGACAAAAGAAGAGAACAAAGCACAAATTAAAAAATTCAGCATATTATTAATTCGATAATACTATAACCGTTATTAACGGAGTAGTCAAATTATTCCGTGCCATGTTAACTCTTAATGACCACACTAGTTATCACCGTGAGTGTGTTGCAATAGGTCGTTCAGAGACGAAGTCTACTGAAACGGAAAAGAAGATAAACAAAGCACAAATTAACAATTCAGTACGCTATTAAGTCGCTATTCCATAACCGTAACTAACGGAGGAAGCGAAATGATTAAGTGTCGCGTGAACTCGTGACTAACGAAGTCCGCCATTAAATAGTCGCAAATTGGTCGTTCAAAGACTTTTTTGAAGTCTACTGAAACATCAAAGAAGATAAATAAAGCACAAATTATCAATGCAGCACGTTATTAGTCGCTAATATCGTAAACCTTACATACGGAATAAGCGAAATTATTGAGTGCTACATGTATTACATGCTAGTACCGCCATAAGCGTGCTTTTTGACCACGTTGCAACCTGGTCCGAAGTCTAGAAAAGGTGACAAAGTCACTCAAATTGGAAAATATTGTAAAATAATGTATACAACCTGTAGTTGAATGATTATCCAACACAGTAATTCCAAATTTAACTTCGGATGGTCAGAATTTACACTAAGATGGCTTGGATTCATTGGAGGTCTAATTGTACGTGTTTTCGCGTACAGCGAAGCTAAAAAACTAAAGAAGCGACACCTAGCGGGTAGCAAGGGGAGGTAAGGGGCAAGAGTTATTGCCCTTTGTCTATATGACATAGACAGGAAAGACGAATTTTCGTCTTTTGGTAGGGCTGGATTCGCGAGGTAGCAGGCTAATATCCCTAAAGTAATGTGATCGGGGAACGTATTCAAAGGAGAAATAAATATATACAACAGAGAATGAGATGTTTAATAAACACTTACAACTGTTCTCTTGGTAGATTCTGGATATATTTACTAGACTCTTTTAGCTATCATAGGTATGAAAGTAAATAATGAAAATTTAGTCAGGTTCTCAAAAGATATACACTGAACACTTACAGCTTTTCTATGGACTAAATTGAGTATTATAGTATTTCAATATTGCATGACATTTACAATGTAGAGTATGAACTATTTACATAATATGGTCAGCTGTTCTCATGCTTTGTAGAGTATATCATATTTACACAATATGCACAGCTGTTCTCATGCTATGTAGAGTATATCATATTTACATAATATGTACAGCTGTTCTCATGCTATGAATAGTATGGCATATTTACACAGCATGCTCAGCTGTTCTCATGCTATGTAGAGTATGGAGACGATTACTAAACACTTACAGCTGAACTCTAGGCTATGTATCAAATGAAGAGATTTACTAAACACTTACAGCTGTTCTCTGGGCTATGTAACAAATGAAGAGATTTACTAACACACAGCTGTTCTCTAGGCTATGTAAAAAAAATGAAGAGATTTACTAAAACACTTAGTGCTGAACTCTAGCCTATGTAAAAAATAAGATTTACTAAAACACTTACAGCTGTTCTCTTGGCTATGTAACAAATGAAGAGGTTTACTAAAACACTTACAGCTGAACTCTAGGCTATGTAACAAATGAAGAGATTTACTAAACACTTACAGCTGTTCTCTGGGCTATGTAGGGAATTGAGATGTTTCCAGAGTGCTGAACATTCTGTAACAAACCCTGTATCATTTCTCCTCTCTGCATCTCATTTGGGGCCTACAAAAACAGCAGTCAGGTTTAAAACTTAGCTATCACTGAAATTTATCGCCATCTCATTATTTTGTTATGACTATATAATTCTTGAGATAAGTCTTTTAGTGAAAACTCCATGTTATGACTATATAATTCTTGAGATAAGTCTTTTAGTGAAAAGTCCATGTTATGACTATATAATTCTTGAGATAAGTCTTTTAGTGAAAACTCCATGTTATGACTATATAATTCTTTAGATAAGTCTTTTAGTGAAAACTCCATGTTATGACTATATAAATCTTGAGATAAATCTTTTAGTGAAAACTCCATGTTATGACTACATAATTCTTGAGATAAGTCTTTTAGTGAAAAACTCCATGACTATATATATATATATATATATATATATATATATATATATATATATATATATATAATGATAAGTCTTTTAGTGAAAACTCCATGTTATGACCATATAAATCTTGAGATAAATCCTTTTGTGGAATCTCCATGTTATGACCATAAAATTCTTGAGATAAGTCTTTTATTGAAAACTCCATGTTATGACCATATAAATCTTGAGATAATATTGAAAATTCCATGTTATGACCATATAAATCTTGAGATAATATTTAAAACTCCATGTTATGACTATATAAATCTTGAGATAATATTGAAAAATCCATGTTATGACCAAATAAATCTTGAGATAATATTGAAAACTCCATGTTATGACCAAATAAATCTTGAGATAATATTGAAAACTCCATGTTATGACCAAATAAATCTTGAGATAATATTGAAAATTCCATGTTATGACTATATAAATCTTGAGATAATATTGAAAACTCCATGTTATGACCAAATAAATCTTGAGATAATATTCAAAACTCCATGTTATGACCAAATAAATCTTATGACCATCAGTGTAGGAGGATTAGCAGATTCAAGAGTTTCAAGATGGTGACCAAGTCAGAACAGCAACATTTTCATTTTCAAACCAACTAAATCAAAAAAGTCTTTCAGAAAAACTGCAATGTTGATTTTCAAGAAAGCTACCATTTTGCCATATTCAAAGTTCAAGTAGCACAATCTTCACTGAGGATCAACTGAACAATGGGACAAATATGTGTGCAAAGCTTCATGGCAATCCAGTCAGTAATTTCGGAATAGCTTAACAAATTAATGCTAATTGACAGGTGACAGACCCAGCTCCACTGGCTTCCACCAGTAGAACTAGGATTGAACCATTGTAACTTGTTTAAACATGCAAATTGAAAATGTGGATCAGATCATTAGATGATGTGTTTTCTGATTGTACCTCTATTTTCAGCTCATGAAGGAATGCCTCCTGCATGTCCTTAGTCAGGTCTTTTGGCATGTGTGTTGTGGCCACCACAATTACAGGGTATGTCTGAAGTTCCTTCTTCAACTGAAGTACATAATTGTGGAAACTACTGGCAACTCTTGGATCTGCAAGATTCCAGTGTACATACATTAATAATTACAATACATGCTGACATCAGATCAAATATTTCTTGTATATACTTTTTAAAAAACATTTTACATATTGATATAGTTGACACATTCTTAAAATATTTGAGTAAAACAAAATTAAAAAATGACTAAACTTTCATATTATTTTATATTCTTTAAACTATAAAGTTGTTGGCAGGCATTTAAAATATTCTTTTCAATATATGTATATTCATTAGACATTATTACAGCACATATGAAAATCAAAGAAACACAGCAAAATATATAGCCCTAAAAATGCCATCTCACAATGCTTCATCTGGCAGATCAAGCTCTCTATGTTGGTCACAATGAACAGTGTAGACCCAGACCAGGGTTTAGTAATCTCAAAACTTTGTGGACACAAAACTCAATCTCTGGCTCAAAACCTTCAACTGACAAAACATACTTGTAGTAAATTTATGACTTTGAAAATATTGGTAGAGTAGCCTGGATTATAAATAGCCTGGAACTTTTTTATTCTAATGTACTTCTTATTAAAGATATAAAATGTTGAAGTTTTGGGACTCTGTTTGAAATTCTTACTCAAAATGTTTGAGAATACAGGACAAAGACAGTAAATAACATATCATGAAATGAGATCCCATTATCAGCCAATCAGAATCAAACTTTCAAAGTAACATCATTCATTGGTCCAAACAAAATCTCAAGTTCCAACTGAAGCTAAATTGTTGCATTATTGAAAACCAGATCTACTGGTACATTATGCACAACATGATTGAGGTCTATTCTTTTTGGCAGTTTGGATGCATGATACACATGTTGATCAGAGTCTTCCCTTTTTTAAAAAGTTTGTATGCATGGTACACATGCTTATTGGGGTCTACCCCTTTTGCAGTTTGGGTGCATAGTACACATGTTGAACGGGGTCTACTCTT
Organism: Unio pictorum; assembly: GCA_030141615.1. Classification (NCBI taxonomy): domain Eukaryota; kingdom Metazoa; phylum Mollusca; class Bivalvia; order Unionida; family Unionidae; genus Unio; species Unio pictorum. The sequence continues at coordinate 3,643,686 of JARLTB010000254.1, forward strand.
CTTTGCAATCTGGACACATAGTACACATGGACAAACATCGTAGTTTTCAAAGCTTAAAGTTAAAAAAAAGGTAAAATTTGCATTGTTCTGTGACATTTGGTGACATAAATTCAATATACCGTAATCTTGACAAAATAGCTGAGTAATCCATTTTTGATTGCTAATATTTTATTATATATTGTATGACAACATATATATTTTTAAACTATATACTTACCCTCTGTATTGCCATCTCTATCCCGACCAATAGCATGAACATTCAGTAACAAAAGGATACAAGGAGAGAACAAACCAGCTAAATGAGAAAAACACAAATTATGTTAAAATGAAATTGATAAACAATATTATATCTCTAGCCAAATCTAATATAAACAGAGGATCACTCACTGGTGTTTATTTCATATTAATGTTCAATGAATTGCATATAAAATGAACAAGGTACATATAGTAAATGGCATACTGTATTAACTGAACATCAGCACAAAGTCACAATCCACAAGGTACTTAAAACATGTATTACCTGAACATCAGCACAAAGTCACAATCCACAAGGTACTTAAAACATGTATTACCTGAACATCAGCACAAAGTCATAATCCACAAGGTACTTAAAACATGTATTACCTGAACATCAGCACAAAGTTACAATCCACAAGGTACTTAAAACATGTATTTCCTGAACACCAGCACAAAGTCACAATCCACAAGGTACTTAAAACATGTATTTCCTGAACACCAGCACAAAGTCACAATCCACAAGGTACTTAAAACATGTATTTCCTGAACACCAGCACAAAGTCATAATCCACAAGGTACTTAAAACATGTATTACCTGAACATCAGCACAAAGTCACAATCCACAAGGTACTTAAAACATGTATTTCCTGAAGACCAGCACAAAGTCATAATCCACAAGGTACTTAAAACATGTATTTCCTGAACACCAGCACAAAGTCATAATCCACAAGGTACTTAAAACAAGTATTTCCTGAACACCAGCACAAAGTTACAATCCACAAGGTACTTAAAACATGTATTTCCTGAACACCAGCACAAAGTCACAATCCACAAGGTACTTAAAACATGTATTACCTGAACATCAGCACAAAGTTACAATCCACAAGGTACTTAAAACATGTATTTCCTGAACACCAGCACAAAGTCATAATCCACAAGGTACTTAAAACATGTATTTCCTGAAGACCAGCACAAAGTCACAATCCACAAGGTACTTAAAACATGTATTACCTGAACACCAGCACAAAGTTACAATCCACAAGGTACTTAAAACATGTATTTCCTGAACACCAGCACAAAGTCATAATCCACAAGGTACTTAAAACATGTATTTCCTGAAGACCAGCACAAAGTCACAATCCACAAGGTACTTAAAACATGTATTTCCTGAAGACCAGCACAAAGTCACAATCCACAAGGTACTTAAAACATGTATTACCTGAACACCAGCACAAAGTCACAATCCACAAGGTACTTAAAACATGTATTACCTGAACACCAGCACAAAGTCATAATCCACAAGGTACTTAAAACATGTATTTCCTGAACACCAGCACAAAGTCACAATCCACAAGGTACTTAAAACATGTATTACCTGAACACCAGCACAAAGTTACAATCCACAAGGTACTTAAAACATGTATTTCCTGAACACCAGCACAAAGTCATAATCCACAAGGTACTTAAAACATGTATTTCCTGAACACCAGCACAAAGTCATAATCCACAAGGTACTTAAAACATGTATTTCCTGAACACCAGCACAAAGTCATAATCCACAAGGTACTTAAAACATGTATTTCCTGAAGACCAGCACAAAGTCACAATCCACAAGGTACTTAAAACATGTATTACCTGAACACCAGCACAAAGTCACAATCCACAAGGTACTTAAAACATGTATTTCCTGAACACCAGCACAAAGTCACAATCCACAAGGTACTTAAAACATGTATTACCTGAACACCAGCACAAAGTTACAATCCACAAGGTACTTAAAACATGTATTTCCTGAACACCAGCACAAAGTCATAATCCACAAGGTACTTAAAACATGTATTTCCTGAAGACCAGCACAAAGTCACAATCCACAAGGTACTTAAAACATGTATTTCCTGAAGACCAGCACAAAGTCATAATCCACAAGGTACTTAAAACATGTATTACCTGAACACCAGCACAAAGTTACAATCCACAAGGTACTTAAAACATGTATTTCCTGAACACCAGCACAAAGTCATAATCCACAAGGTACTTAAAACATGTATTTCCTGAACACCAGCACAAAGTCATAATCCACAAGGTACTTAAAACATGTATTTCCTGAACACCAGCACAAAGTCATAATCCACAAGGTACTTAAAACAAGTATTTCCTGAACACCAGCACAAAGTCATAATCCACAAGGTACTTAAAACATGTATTTCCTGAACACCAGCACAAAGTCATAATCCACAAGGTACTTAAAACATGTATTTCCTGAACACCAGCACAAAGTCACAATCCACAAGGTACTTAAAACATGTATTACCTGAACACCAGCACAAAGTTACAATCCACAAGGTACTTAAAACATGTATTTCCTGAACACCAGCACAAAGTCATAATCCACAAGGTACTTAAAACATGTATTTCCTGAAGACCAGCACAAAGTCACAATCCACAAGGTACTTAAAACATGTATTTCCTGAAGACCAGCACAAAGTCATAATCCACAAGGTACTTAAAACATGTATTACCTGAACACCAGCACAAAGTTACAATCCACAAGGTACTTAAAACATGTATTTCCTGAACACCAGCACAAAGTCATAATCCACAAGGTACTTAAAACATGTATTTCCTGAACACCAGCACAAAGTCATAATCCACAAGGTACTTAAAACATGTATTTCCTGAACACCAGCACAAAGTCATAATCCACAAGGTACTTAAAACAAGTATTTCCTGAACACCAGCACAAAGTCATAATCCACAAGGTACTTAAAACATGTATTTCCTGAACACTAGCACAAAGTCATAATCCACAAGGTACTTAAAACAAGTATTTCCTGAACACCAGCACAAAGTTACAATCCACAAGGTACTTACAACAAATAAAACCCATCAGTGTTTCCCTTAAAACCTCAGTTGTGCATCAGACATTTTCAATATGATTCCCATTTTGACATCAAAGTTTGTTTAAAATTCAATCTGACCTCCAATTCTGATACCAAGGAGATTGCTGATTTTTATTCTTGCATCCATTGAAGATACAATGAAAATCCAGCAGATGAACACTATTACTAGGTCAGAATTCACAAGGAACTAGCAGAAAATGAACATGGGTTATACCTCACAAGTCACAGGATAGTTACAGTTGCATATCATATAAACATAAGAGCTACTTTAGAATATATGGCAAATCCCAGTGACTTTTATTACATACTCCTTCCTCCAAGTCCCCACCCCATACAATTAGATTTGCCTAAAATTCATGACTATTATGCATTCCTGTGCTATGGCTGCATATATAAAGCTTAGCCAAGTAAAAAATGACACTGTAACTGCAATTTTAGTATATTTGATCCTGATAACCTTCAAGAGGAGAGACACATATCATTACCCATCTTTTCAATGGTTATCACATGGGAAACCTATGTACAAAGTTTGGCAAATATTGGACCAGTATTTTAGAGTAAGATTGAGGTTATGGCTAAAAGATAAATGGATGAATGTCATGTCACAGTGATTGATATAACATCATGATGCCAGGGGGTGAACACCATGTTATGAATTGTTCATTAATAATAAAATATTATGATCATATGCACATAACTCAACACCAGTACAGTATGTCCATCATATATATCTACATATAAATCACATCAAACTGTAAATACATGGACAATAATTAGCAATCAAATGTACTGCTATTAGTTTTACTGATTAGTCCTAACAAACTGCATAGACTCTGATCTTCTCACACAACAGTAGATCTGGGTCTATGCAGTTTGAATCCAAATTATACTCAAGTAAATAACTGTGTGGCTTTTTCAGCAAGTCAAAGTTTTAAAAATAATGCAATGTAATAGGAAAATATACCAAGAATGATTAACTCAAATCAGTTGAAAGACTGGAAAGAAATAAAATCTGAATATTAAACAGATAAATTATACATATATATCTGCAGGTTCAAGCTACACAAGGAAAAATGTCTGACAAAACAACAATGCAGGTGTAACTATGTGAACACAAGCAATGCATTATGCAAAGTAGCAAGATGTCTGTTAGCCATGATCCATTTTAATCATTTAACAAATTGCCATTCATTAGTATGACTCAGCTTCTGTATTCGATCTTGAATAAAATCATAGGAATGAGTTTAATTTTAGCATGCTGACATGTGAGACAAGTGTCTTTTTATTTGCACATTTTCAAACTGTTGAATATCTGTCATGGATACATTTTCAAACAGATTGTAGCTTTGGTAAGTCTGTCATTGGTACATTTTCAACAGAATCTAGTACTTGTAAGTCTGTCATTGGTACATTTTCAAACCGATTACAGTGTTTGAAAGTCTTGTCATTAGTACATTTTTAACAGATTATTCTGTTTAAAAGTCCGAAATGGGTACATGTTTAACAAATTACAGTGTTTATAAGTCTCTCATAGGTACATGTATTACAGATTATAGCGTTTGTGAGTCATGGGAATGACTGTCCATCACCTGCCAAATCCTGTGATATGAATGTGAAAGATATTTCTTATTCACAGTAAATCCCAGTTTGTTGTATGGTTTGGCCAGCAGTCATTAGGAATGCTAAATATGTAAAAAAAAATATTTACAAATGGAAAAGTTGTTAACTGAAGTCAATGATATATTAATACTGCATAATTACATTACATTATGAATACATCTGGTACACTGAAGTCAATGATATATTAACACTGCATAATTTCATTACATTATGTATACATCTGGTACACTGAAGTCAATGATATATTAACACTGCATAAGTACATTACATTATGAATACATCTGGTACACTGAAGTCAATGATATCTTAACACTGCATAATTTCATTACATTATGTATACATCTGGTATACTGAAGTCAATGATATATTAACACTGCATAATTGCATTACATTATGTATACATATGGTACACTGAAGTCAATGATATCTTAACACTGCATAATTTCATTACATTATGTATACATATGGTACACTGAAGTCAATGATATCTTAACACTGCATAATTTCATTATGTTATGTATACATCTGGTACACTGAAGTCAATGATATCTGAACACTGCATAATTTCATTATGTTATGTATACATCTGGTACACTGAAGTCAATGATATCTTAACACTGCATAATTTAATTACATTATGTATACATATGGTACACTGAAGTCAATGATATCTTAACACTGCATAATTTCATTATGTTATGTATACATCTGGTACACTGAAGTCAATGATATCTTAACACTGCATAATTTCATTACATTATTTATACACCTGGTGAGTAAATCCAACATTAAAATTTCCCACAACACGCCATTATCAAAACCAAATACAATAACAAAGAAATAGAAATATGTAAAGAGAGACCTGCATTAAATACATTCTTCATTCTAGTCTCGGTAGCAGCTGATGTCTCTCCGCACAGGCCATGACAGTTTATCTGTAACACATGAACAGAAACCGTACAGACAGGCATACAAAAAACTAATTCATACACACTCTAGCAATCACCAACATTCAATTCTAATTAATCCATTATTCATGTTTGGACAATGAGAAACTCAAACACCATGACCTAAGTTTTTCAAATTTGATAAGCAATTATATCGTATTAAAAAAACATATATACTCTTTATATAAATGAAGCAATAAAGTCTTCCATTTTTCTGGATATCAAATCTAACTTTATAGTTCTAGGCACAGAAAGAAATGTTAACAACTTAATGTTTGATAATTTGGACAGACAAAATAATATTCTTTTGTCCAATGGCAGCATTTTCAAAATGATGTAATAAAATTATGTAAGCCATATAATTTAGTACATCAACCAGCTCACAATTCAAAACGGTCCAATGTCAACAGTTTGACTCAGAAGTCTTCTTTCTTTTCAAATCATTCCTTCCCAAAATACCCTCTACTTCTTGCTGATTTTCTAAATTAGGGGTTGCTCACTAGTTTGGGATATCAGAACTTTAACACTACTCATTTTGCACCGCTGTGGTACTGAGTTAGGTCCACATTTCTGACATGTGCATAGATCAGTGGTCTATGGATTAAGGCCATGTTCATTTCTTTGCATATTCTTTCCGTCTATATTGCTTCCATAAGATTGTTGTGTAATTTAGGTCATCTAAACTTTAGTCCATTATATCTGCAAACGAATACATTAACCCCTATGCTGGGTCCTGTTTAAGGACCCTTCAGATATCATACCAAAGGGAGGTAACACACTCGGAGAAATATGAAATATGAACCAAGGTCAGTAGTTGTCTCCTAGTTCTAAGGTTCCCTACAACTCTAATACCTGCACATTACACCATCTCCTAAGCCCTCTCAATTACTTTGTACAATTTGGGAGAATTTGTTGTGCAATTAGCAAAAAACAAATAAAACTTAAGTATCTTGTACAGTTTGGGAAAATTTGTTGTGCAATTAGCATAAAACAAATAAAACTTAAGTACCTTGCACAATTTGGGAGAATCTGTTGTGCAATTATCATAAAACAAATAAAACTTAAGTACTTTGTACAATTTGGGAGAATCTGTTGTGCAATTATCATAAAACAAATAAAACTTAAGTACTTTGTACAATTTGGGAGAATTTGTTGTGCAATTATCATAAAACAAATAAAACTTAAGTACCTTGCACAATTTGGGAGAATCTGTTGTGCAATTATCATAAAACAAATAAAACTTAAGTACTTTGTACAATTTGGGAGAATGTGTTGTGCAATCATCATAAAACAAATAAAACTTAAGTACTTTGTACAATTTGGGAGAATTTGTTGTGCAATTATCATAAAACAAATAAAACTTAAGTACTTTGTACAATTTGGGAGAATTTGTTGTGCAATTATCATAAAACAAATAAAACTTAAGTACTTTGTACAATTTGGGAGAATTTGTTGTGCAATTAGCATAAAACAAATAAAACTTAAGTACTTTGTACAATTTGCGAGAATCTGTTGTGCAATTAGCATAAAACAAATAAAACTTAAGTACTTTGTACAATTTGGGAGAATGTGTTGTGATTAGCAAAAAACAAATAAAACTTAAGTATCTTGTACAGTTTGGGAGAATTTGTTGTACAATTAGCATAAAATAAATAAAACTTAAGTACTTTGTACAATTTGGGAGAATCTGTTGTGCAATTATCATAAAACAAATAAAACTTAAGTACTTTGTACAATTTGGGAGAATGTGTTGTGCAATTATCATAAAACAAATAAAACTTAAGTACTTTGTACAATTTGGGAGAATTTGTTGTGCAATTATCATAAAACAAATAAAACTTAAGTACTTTGCACAATTTGGGAGAATTTATTGTGCAATTATCATAAAACAAATAAAACTTAAGTATTTTGTACAATTTGGGAGAATATGTTGTGCAATTATCATAAAACAAATAAAACTTAAGTACTTTGTTCAATTTGGGAGAATTTGTTGTGCAATTATCATAAAACAAATAAAACTTAAGTACTTTGTACAATTTGGGAGAATTTGTTGTGCAATTATCATAAAACAAATAAAACTTAAGTACTTTGTACAATTTGGGAGAATTTGTTGTGCAATTATCATAAAACAAATAAAACTTAAGTACTTTGTACAATTTGGGAGAATTTGTTGTGCAATTATCATAAAACAAATAAAACTTAAGTACTTTGCACAATTTGGGAGAATTTGTTGTGCAATTATCATAAAACAAATAAAACTTAAGTACTTTGTACAATTTGGGAGAATTTGTTGTGCAATTATCATAAAACAAATAAAACTTAAGTACTTTGTACAATTTGGGAGAATTTGTTGTGCAATTATCATAAAACAAATAAAACTTAAGTACTTTGCACAATTTGGGAGAATTTGTTGTGCAATTATCATAAAACAAATAAAACTTAAGTACTTTGTACAATTTGGGAGAATTTGTTGTGCAATTATCATAAAACAAATAAAACTTAAGTACTTTGTACAATTTGGGAGAATTTGTTGTGCAATTAGCATAAAACAAATAAAACTTAAGTACCTTGATAAGTATCAGTGAAGATCAGACACAGCAAATTACAAAGCAAGCCAAACTTACTTTCAAGGTATGTATGTTCAGTCTCCTAGCAACAGCAGCCACGAGAGACAGCTTCCCACACCCTACAGGTCCTGAGATAAGGATTGCTGGCTGTACAGCTGATAGGGTCATGTTTCCTTTTCTACAACACAAAAACCAACATATTTTGAATGGTTTCTGTTGTTTTTAATGTAAATAATGAAGGAAAGATGACGAGTTTGCTTCTGACCTTTGTTACAAAACAGCAGTTTTTTTCTACAATAAAAACATAAATCCTTCATCTTAAAAATGTTTACATAATTTGATTGGATTACGATTAAAACTAAAACTCAATAAAAGGCTAAGTAAAGAGCCAAAACTTCACTGTACACTATATATTCAGAGTAGTCTACAAGTAAACAAGAACAAGCAAAATGTAACTCTTGGAATTAGTTCATAATATTTCTAGCAAATGAAAAATGTTAATAATCATGAAAAGTTTTTTGAAGAAACAAAAAACAGACTTGTAATCAATGTGACCTTGATCTTTCAATTTTCTCAAAAGCTTTGGCACATTTCATTCTAAACTGAAGAAAATGCTCCTCACATCAGATAAAACAGAAAGCACAAGAGTCCCAAGTCAGGCTGATCCTGCTCAACTGATAACGACATACATCACCTTGTGAATGCAAAATTCAAAACAGTGAAATTGTAGATGAGAAAGAGATCATTCTAGCACTTAATTACTCCATTAGTTATTGATATTCGTGTAATTTATTTTCTTTCCCACTAAAAATAAAACTGCACAGGTATCTACTTTTCCATTCATAAATCAAGGTCAAATAGGTCAGGAAAATAGTTGAATGGAAGTCATGTTAATATCATGTGATACAAGAACATATGTACTATTGAGATGTCATGTCTGATTGGCCCAATAATTAAAAAAAGTAAAATACAGACTACTATTTTACTACTTCAAGATTCACATCTAGCGAGTCACTGATTTTAATCTCAAGATTTATGTCTAGTGAGTCATTGATTTTAATCTCAAGATTCGTGTCAGGTGAGTCATTGATTTTAATCTCAAGATTCGTGTCTAGTGAGTCATTGATTTTAATCTCAAGATTCGTGTCTAGTGAGTCACTGATTTTAATCTCAAGATTCGTGTCTAGTGAGTCACTGATTTTAATCTCAAGATTTGTGTCAAGCAAGTCACTGATTTTAATCTCAAGATTCGTGTCTAGTGAGTCACTGATTTTAATCTCAAGATTCATGTCTAGTGAGTCACTGATTTTAATCAAGATTCGTGTCTAGTGAGTCACTCATTTTAATCTCAAGATTTGTCTAGTGAGTCACTGATTTTAATCTCAAAATTCGTGTCTAGTGAGTCACTGATTTTAATCTCAAGATTCGTGTCTAGTGAGTCACTGATTTTAATTTCAAGATTCATGTCTAGTGAGTCATTGATTTTAATTTGAAGATTCATGTCTAGTGAGTCATTGATTTTAACTTCATGATTCATTAACTAATCCTTCATAATACTAAATTCATTTCTTATTAAATGAATCTATTTATAAGAAGAAAAATCTAAAAATCTAACACTTCACAATATGGAAACTTTATCCAAACAAAGCAACATATAAGCAGTTCCTTTCTGGTTTTATGATCTTCTTTCCATATTAGATGATGCAATTTTCACCAATCTAAAAGAATGTTGTAAAATCTGGCAATAATTTGTACTTATTTTAATTTGGAGTATGGCTTTGAACTTATCTGAAGGATGACATCTATCACACGGTTATAAACATTCCTATTTTAAATTGTTCCTTGTACCTTAATTTTATAGTGTAACTATTTATGTGAGGTTGGAACTGGTTATATAAAATATTGTTATACTTTCTCATAATCAATATATCAATACAGTGTACTGTAACAAGAACTGTAATGACAACAGTTATGACAAAAAACACCAACATGTCCATGATGGAAAATGGGCAGAACTGTATTTAATTTGCCTATTTATGATGTCATGTGATAAACTAAACTGGATCTGACACAATTTTTGTCCTTTGGCCAACTAAGTCATGCAAAGAAGAGCCTTGGTAGATGCCTGTACGAGTTCAGCGGAATATAACAAAAACACCCAGCCAAGGTAGTGTGACATTATCATACTTTATTGTAATAATGCTGAACTCTGCATTTGTGAATGTTTTATGAAATGGAACAGTGAAGGCAATACATGGAGTGAATTTTCTTTTGAGCGGTATGTTAGTGACCTGATACTGCCTGACCTACCCAGTTTTATAATAACTCAATATCATTCCATACATGTTAAAATGCAGGAGTTTATTATTATTATTATTATTATTATTATTATTATTATTATTATTAACTTTCAAATCATGAGAAAAGAAAAAACAAGTTATCAGATAAAAAAAACCTAATATATTGCAATATCATCAAAGCCTATATCTTTGACAAAAATGGATGCATACAGCATATTCCTTGGATAAAAATGGATGCATACAGCATATTCCTTGGATACAAAAACAAAATTCTAAAATTATAATGCAATAAAGTATTAAATTTTAACACATTTCGTTGATCACTTTTTTGAAGTACAATGGTAAAGTTTTGTTTAATACAATTTGATGAACTCACATTTTTCATATTCTAATCACAAGTAAAATCAGAGTAATCTCATTCAAGGGCATTAACTTTGCTAAATCCATTAAAATTTCCCATCTGGTAACATTTCATGACAAAGATTTAACATACTGATGGTATAATGATGAATGGGATAATTCACATCTGTTCAATTATAAAAAACATTTTATGTTTTGGACAGCAATGCCACCAAGTTATCTGTAATAAGGAATAAATTATTAGACCTTAAAGGTAGACCTGAATGCTATATACTACTTTAGTTAATCTTATTTTAATTGACATTTCAAGTACATTGTGAAGACAGGACATACATTCATTCACTGGATTGGGAGATATGACCCTTTTAATATCACCAAAATGCGACTTGTACAGAAACAATCGAGAGACTTTATGTAAACAACCCCATACGCATGCGCGAGCTTGTGACGTCACAAGAGGTACCTGCAGTTGGCTAGTAACATGGTTACTCATCGTGACAGTCAGAGCGAACATGAACCAGAATTGGAATATTATTTCTCTTCATTTGATGAAGGTCACTGACAACCAACAAAAATTTCCAAAATGGAAATCCATTTTTAGTACACCACCAACTAGCCCAAACAAGGCCAAAAGAAATGGCAAAATGAATGAAAAAATAAAAAAAAACACCAAACCACTCTGGAAGAAATGAAACATACCAACCAACTGGACAAACAACAACAACAACAAATATATATATATATATATATATATATATATATATATATATATATATATATACAGTGGGACCCCGCTATAACCCGCCCCGCTATAACCCGAATTCGGATATAACCCGGTCGTGGCATGGCTCCCGAAATTTCGGGTAATTTATTACAGGTATTTTTCTCAAAGACCAAACAAAAAAAAATAAAAAATTAAGTATGAAAAAAAAATTAAGATTTTAATTATCATTCTCATATTCGTCTAAACAGTCCGAAAAAGAACGTGTAGAAAATGTATTATCAAATTTCTTCTATTTTTGTGCCAAAATAAACGTCGGAAATACAAACCAATTGCTGGGCCTGCTGAGAACTTTGATCTTTGTTTATTGTTGAAAAATTACAGCTCATAAGTGTCAATATTATAATTACTGATTCCTGAGTAATGAAGCCATCGTGTCTACTTTGTGTTTGTCTTGAATGCATTCCGAATACAATCGTTGCTCAAATAATCTCTGATATATGTTCTCTTAATTTCATACACAACTAAGCAACAGCCAATGCGGCGGTTGATAAAAGATTCTCACCAGAATGTATAAATCAATTAATTTAAGTACATTGTTTATCATCAAAGTGAACTGCCGAGCTAAACAGTGACATAATTCAGTGGTTAAAATACATACAGCCAGTTCTGTCTGCTGTATTTATTAGAGTACATCAAAAGAACATGACGCAATAACTGGGCGGCAAGTTCAAAGGACTTTGACTAGCAGCTTGGGTGGGAAAAATGTGCTGAAATTTACAATGACTGAATTCAGAGACAAAAAGATCCTGAGATGTACATGTAGTTATTATAAGAATACACTTTAGCTTCCATTATTTAATCTATGGACATGTACTATTTCATCATTCATTACGTACACCCGTTACATAATTTTTGTTTTTTTCTTTTCATTGAATTCAATCACATAATGATCTGTGACAAAATTATTGAATATTTTACATCAGTGTGTGGATATTTTCGATGGAAATATTTGTATTATGGATTCAATGTATGTTACAAGATTCGCTGGTGAGTACATGGTGTTGATACTCTTTTCATGCAATAGATTATACATGTATACATAAATTAGACACGTGTATGTACCAATGCATGGTTCTCTGAATAAAGTAATATATTATATCTGCAATTTCTGTTACCACAGCAAATGTTTTTCTCATTTAATATATATTGATCAAAAATGGTAATTGTGCCATGCATTTTCGCACCCGTCTTTATGTAACAACCCCCCACCCCCGGTAAATAAATCCAAAAATGTGTTGGTTATTGTACATGGTTGCTTATAACACGGTTCGGTTCATAGCCCGGTCGGATTCTATGGCTCCCAACTACCGTGTTATAGCGGGGTCCCACTGTATATATATATATATATATATATATATATATATATATATATATATATATATATATATATATATATATATATATGTATATATATACAGTCATTGATCTATTTATTTTAAACATCTTAAATTATTTTAAAAATGGAGAAAAAACCTCAGCATCAATATATCTTCAATAAATGCAAATAGATTAGATATTACAAAAGCAAACCAAATTATCAAAAAAACAGATAAATGCAATTTTGTATGCCTTCAAGAACTACACGTTACCAGTTAAAAAACTAAAAAAAATTTAAACTAATAGAGAACAAATTAAATGCTTTCTTCCTAACAGATATAAATGAAAAAGATAGATACTCAGGAGTTGGGATTATCATCCATAACAAATGGGTAAACTCAAATTGAAATATAATAGAACCACCAAAAGAATTAAAAGGGAGACTTTTACATTTAAAATTTAATGACCTATACATCATAAATGTATATGCACCATCTGCCAACAGTTTTAAACTAGAATTCTACAACAACCTAAACAAGTACCTTCAACCCTACATCACAGAAAACCTTTTAACAATAGGTGATTTTAACAACATTACTGACGAATGTGACAAAATAAACATAATAAACGTTATGGACAGAAGATTTCAAAATCACTTAAATGCAATTGTCAAAACCAACAATCTCATTGACACTTATAGACACAAATACCCAATGAAACTAGAATACACACATACATACCAGTTGACAGGGAAATCCTTTGGCAAACATTGGACAAAAGGATTTTAGAGAAACAAATTCAAGAAATAACAGATATAGAACCAAATAGGGTAGAAAACAAAGTCCCTGATACAGACTGGGAGAATATATGAAGCCACTGCAAAGAAATTAAGGACCCAACCAAATATGGTAAAATATACCTATATTTACACAATGCATGTGGACACAAGAAAATGTCCACCACAGAAATATAATACACTACTTACCCAAATGTCTGCTATGCGACTCCGCACAAGACAGCAAAGAACACATAATACTAGAATGCAAATGCATTCATTTAGACAAACCAAGGGAAAAATTAATAACTCAAATAAAAAAAAATCATTAGGGCTATTTAACCCAGAAAATTTACTTTACACAGCTCAGATAAATGACAAAATACTGTACAGTGAAGCTACTAACTTTATTTTTTTAGTTATAAATGATAGAAATAATGTAAAATGGAATGCGGATGCTGAATAACTGAAAAGCCCTAATAGATAGTTCAACAACACCAAATTTACAGCACCATATCAAAACAAACTTACAGTAAAACACATACAGAAAAACACGTATCTATATGAACTGGAGAGCCTAAAAGTCTAGTTTTAAAAACACCATTTAAATAACATGACATACTACAACAAAACAAATTTACAGTCAAATACATGTAAAACCCAAACTGAAAAACCAAAATGGCTAATTTTAAAACACAAGTTTAGTAACACGAAGTTTTCATATAAACACAAAAAACACAAGACTGTTAGGAGATCTACAGCACTACCATAGTAGCAGGTTACTTCCATGCGAAATAGACACGGAATACACACAACACAGACCTTCCTTCTCTATTAATGAAGTTTAGTATGGTAAAATATCCACTGCTGCAGCTTCAAAGGAAAAATATCAACTCAATAACCAAAGAAAACTAATATGACCGATGAAAATAGAATGGTGGGGTGCAATTATGAGAAAGTCAATATTTTGACATCTAAATAGAACTCACTTGCCTCTCTCCTTCTTAAAACCAATTAACAAAAAAGCTTGTGAATATGAACAAAATTTTAATAACCATACTAATTAATACAATTGGTGGAAATCTCCACTTACAATATATATTATAGACATAAATTTCTAAAACATACAACAAAATCACTGGCTTTAATGAAGAGACACTTCACGCTTGACAACGATACAACAATGGTTCCTTGTAATGTCGGGTTCCTCTTGTGACGTCACATTGCCTGAGATCACGGAAACCGCCGAAGTTGTACTTATTTACAGAGAATATTCATGACATGTACATTTAAAATAAATATCTCACCATCTGTTGATCACATTGGGTAGAAAGTTTCAGATATTACATAAATCATGATATTTAATAATTCAGAGTTAAGTGATACGGGGTCTCAGGTACGCCTTTAAAATACAAGTCTTGGTCTCTCAATATTCTAAGAATGTAGACCATTTTGGACCCCCAGTAACTAGCACTGGGCTCTCGGTTTTCTTTTCCCTAATATGATGTAACAGGGAAAAATCTAAAGCTGCAAGAAAGATAAATACAGGAACAGAAATGATGAAATCTATATGTATACAAAGAAAAAATGTTTTAGATGCTGCCCCAGGGCTGGTGACTTAAATAATTTCATAAGCCCTGACTGAAATTCCATAAGCCTGGACTCCAATTTCCACATGCCCACAATTTCTCATTTTTTTATGTTGCCACACAACGTTTCAATAGCTAAAATTCAAATATAAATTAATTAGGGTAATATGTGTATCATTAATGTTCATCACTACACTCAATCACATGCCTGACATGACCTAATAGCCAAAATGTATAATGGACAAATGTAACATGCTGGGATGTCTTTTCAATCATATGCCTGACATTATCTAGTAGACAAATGCAAGAGAAGTTGGACAAGAAATTGGAGTCTCTAGGATATTTTCTTCTGATGCTATTGATTGCAACCATCATGAAAACAACTCTTTTATGATTTATCTATAATTTATATTCTATATTTCATCAATATTTTAATAGACCATACTGAAAGGTGCTTCCTGCCAAAGTTGGTCCAATTCTTTGCAACATTTTTTGATATAGATAAAACTGATAAAATATCTTTCTATTTTTAGTAACAAGGCCATTTTTGATCCAGGATTGGCATCATCTGTACAAATATGCAATTCCTTCTAAGTATTAGGGTTACTGAAAAACATGCTACCTGTTAAGCAGTTAAGAACAAGCTTCAAATATTTTTCCTCATTTATAATGTAAATCTGGTGCAAATTTGAAAAATATTAATGAAAGTGTGTTTTCTGACAAATTTGGTTAAAGTCTGTTGAGCGGATTTTAAGAACAGTCATTTAAGTACTTTTCCAATTTTAACAATGGCCACCATATCTGATGTCAGATTGTTATAAATAGTAAAAATTTCTAAGCCCATTTTAAATTAGTCTTTTCTGTTAAAATTAGTCAAATTCTAATGAGGTCTTTAACTTGATTGCAGATTAACGTCAGCTGTATATAGTGGAATGCTCTATGTATCAGTGCTTTCTGCCAAATCTGGCGAAATTGTGTTGAGCACTTTTTGACAAGTCACTTAAGGGTTTTCCAAAATTAGTAACAGTTACCATATTTGATGTACATCAGCATCGTTTGTATCAATCAATCAAAAGTCTTTAAGCTATGATTCCTTCCATCAAAATCGGTAAAAATCTGTTCAGCATGTTTTACGAAGATGTATTTTGAAAGATGTTTCTATTTTGGTTACAGTGGATCAGCATCATTTATAAAACTTGAAAGTCCTTGCAAACTTGATGTTGTTGTTGGTGTAGTGTTTAATGCCATTTTTCAGCATATGATAGGCTATACATGGTGGCCAGTATTAATGGTGGAGGAAGAACCTGGGGAAAACCTCTGGAAAGAACCATAGACCCATGAGAAGCTACTGGCAAGCTTTCTCACATACCAACATTGGCCGAATCTGAGACTCGAACACATGCAGACAGAGGTGAGATGGCAGTGATCCATAACAAAGAGTGCTTTAGACCACTCGGGGCCCGCCTATAAACTTGAAAGTCCTTGCAAACTTGAAAATCGTTTTTAACAAAATACCCTAAATTTGTTCAAAATTAGGCCCCTGGTTTTTGAGAAAAGAGTAAGGAATAGAAAATACTGACTGATAATGGAAGCCATGCATCAGATAAAATGCCATAGAACAATTTCACATGGTCTTGTGGATATGTAACCTAAAGGGATACAATGCCATAAAACAATTTCACACGGCCTTGTGGATATGTAACCTAAAGGGATACAATGCTATTTAACAATTTCACATGGTTTTGTGGATAGGTGACCTGAAGGGATACAATGCCATAAAACAATTTCACATGGCCTTGTGGATAGGTAAAGGGATACAATGCTATTTAACAATTTCACATGGTCTTGTGGATAGGTGACCTAAAGGGATACAATGCCATAAAAGAATTTCACATGGTCTTGTGGATAGGTAACCTAAAGGGATACAATGCCATAAAACAATTTCACATGGTCTTGTGGATATGTAACCTAAAGGGATACAATGCCATAGAACAATTTCACATGGTCTTGTGGATAGGTAACCTAAAGGGATACAATGCCATAAAACAATTTCACATGGTCTTGTGGATATGTAACCTAAAGGGATACAATGCCATAAAACAATTTTACATGGTTTTGTGGATAGGTGACCTGAAGGGATACAATGCTATAAAACAATTTCACGTGGTCTTGTGGATATGTAACCTAAAGGGATACAATGCCATAAAACAATTTCACATGGTCTTGTGGATATGTAACCTAAAAAGATACAATGCCATAGAACAATTTCACATGGTCTTGTGGATATGTAACCTAAAGGGATACAATGCCATAAAACAATTTCACATGGTCTTGTGGATATGTAACCTAAAGGGATACAATGCCATAGAACAATTTCACATGGTCTTGTGGATATGTAACCTAAAGGGATACAATGCCATAGAACAATTTCACATAGTCTTGTGGATAGGTAACCTAAAGGGATACAATGCCATAAAACAATTTCACATGGTCTTGTGGATATGTAACCTAAAGGGATACAATGCCATAGAACAAGTTCACATAGTCTTGTGGATATGTAACCTAAAGGGATACAATGCCATAAAACACTTTCACATGGTCTTGTGGATAGGTGACCTAAAGGGGTAATATATGCCATAAAACAATTTCACATGGTCTTGTGGATAGGTAAAGGGATACAATGCTATTTAACAATTTTACATGGTTTTGTGGATATGTAACCTAAAGGGATACAATGCCATAAAACACTTTCACATGGTCTTGTGGATAGGTAACCTAAAGGGATACAATGCCATAAAACAATTTCACATGGTCTTGTGGACAGGTAACCTAAAGGGATATAATGCCATAAAACAATTTCACATGGCCTTGTGGATAGGTAAAGGGATACAATGCTATTTAACAATTTCACATGGTCTTGTGGATAGGTGACCTGAAGGGATACAATGCTATTTAACAATTTTACATGGTTTTGTGGATAGGTGACCTGAAGGGATACAATGCCATAAAACAATTTCACGTGGTCTTGTGGATAGGTGACCTAAAGGGATACAATGCCATAAAAGAATTTCACATGTTTTTGTGGATAGGTGACCTAAAGGGATACAATGCCATAAAAGAATTTCACATGGTCTTGTGGATAGGTGACCTAAAGGGATACAATGCCATAAAAGAATTTCACATGGTCTTGTGGATAGGTGACCTAAAGGGATACAATGCCATAAAAGAATTTCACATGGTCTTGTGGATAGGTGACCTAAAGGGATACAATGCCATAAAAGAATTTCACATGGTCTTGTGGATAGGTGACCTAAAGGGATACAATGCCATAAAACAATTTCACATGGTCTTGTGGATAGGTGACCTAAAGGGATACAATGCCATAAAAGAATTTCACATGGTCTTGTGGATATGTAACCTAAAGGGATACAATGCCATAGAACACTTTCACATGGTCTTGTGGATAGGTGACCTAAAGGGATACAATGCCATAGAACAATTTCACATGGTCTTGTGGATAGGTGACCTAAAGGGATACAATGCCATAAAAGAATTTCACATGGTCTTGTGGATAGGTGACCTAAAGGGATACAATGCCATAAAACAATTTCACATGGTCTTGTGGATAGGTGACCTAAAGGGGTAATATATGCCATAAAACAATTTCACATGGTCTTGTGGATAGGTGACCTAAAGGGATACAATGCCATAAAACAATTTCACATGGTCTTGTGGATAGGTGACCTAAAGGGGTAATATATGCCATACACTAGTGTAATCTGGTGGCATAAAATAAGTTTGCCAGTCACCAGTATGCAGCATTAATTTAACTCATTTTTTTAATTTTGTTGAGATGAATGTCCTTTTTTTTTTGTTAATAAAGGAGTCTTGTGCTAAAACATCTTATGCAGCAAGTTCTTGTTCAACAAATGCATCTCTTCCACTGTTTGTCTGACTATATCTGTGTCTGTCTGTCTGTATGTATAAATGAATAAACTATCTTACCTGGCCTGTAGGTGGGGCACAATGAAGGACTCCAAATTTTCCACATCGATTTTCTGACCCGGAAGCTCATCCTTGTCCCAGGATCCCAGTGGGTAGGGAGAATAGTAAGTTTGCATCAGGACTGGTATATAGCTGTGCTCTGCCCCACTCTGTTAAACAAAGTAAAGAAACCATTTGGAAGAAATTCCACAGAAAAAAGTACAATTTGTCTGACAATCAAGTTGAAACACCTCAGCACTTCAAGTCATTCTTATCTAACATGCCCTGAACTCTCTTTATTGCACACAATTTGTAACAATGAAATGCCTTTTGCTGAGATTTTTCAGTACATTGTTTACCCAAACTACTATTTTAAAACTAAAAACAAATCAAGTATCATTCCTGAATCATCCAAAATAAAATGGAGCAATACTAGACTGTTAATCAGAAAATCTGTATTGAGAATCAATCTTTCTTGTGTAAAAAAAAATTTGGTCTCCATGATGGCTACCTACACCTTAAAAAAAGTATGCCTAAAAATCTGTATTGAGAATTAATCTTTCTTGTGTAAAATATGTTCTCCATGATGGCTACCTACACCTTAAAAAAAGTATGCCTAAAAATCTGTATTGAGAATTATTCTTTCTTGTGTAAAATATGTTCTCCATGATGGCTACCTACACCTTATAAAAAGTATCCCTAAAAATCTGTATTGAGAATTAATCTTTCTTGTGTAAAATATGTTCTCCATGATGGCTACCTACACCTTAAAAAAAGTATCCCTAAAAGTTTTAAAACTAGTAATTCCCTACAAATAATAAATCACGACAGAAAATGCTGATATGCATAAGAAAATATGCATGTTCCCTCACTAAATGATAATAATGTTATGGGAAGACAAAAGTGTACTGGATTTATAAGTGGGTCACCTAATAATTTGGTAGCTCAATTATCTATCCTGTTTTATATTATTCAATGGAAACCACCATTAGACCCATGCTACATAGGATCTTTTACAATATCCATGTTATATGTGATCCATTACCACAACCATGTTACATGGAATCTATTATCATATCCATGTTATATGTGATCTATTACCACAAACATGTCAACTGGAATCTATAACCATATATTATTTGGAATCTATTACATATCCATGTTATATGTGATCCATTACCACAACCATGTTACATGGAATCTATAACCATATCCATGTTATATGGAATCCATTATCACACTTACATTGCATGGTATTCATTATCATATCTGAATTACATTCAGATTCATTACCACAGCCATGCTACAAGGAATATATTACCAACACATTATATGGGATTCTTATCATCCCCATGTCATGTAGGATACACCATTGCGCCAATGTTACATGGAATCCATTACCATGTGTTGTATGGGATCCATTACAAGCCAAAATATGTGGGATACATCACTGCAACCATGTCATATGGGATCCATTACCATGTGTTATATGGGATCCATTACAAGCCAAAATATGTGGGATACATCACTGCAACCATGTCATATGGAATCCATTACCATGTGTTGTATGGGATCCATTACAAGCCAAAATATGTGGGATACATCACTGCAACCGTGTCATATGGGATCCATTACCATGTGTTATATGGGATCCATTACAAGCCAAAATATGTGGGATACATCACAGCAACCATGTCATATGGGATCCATTACAAGCCAAAATATGTGGGATATATCACAGCAACCATGTCATATGGGATCCATTACCATGTGTTATATGGGATCCATTACAAGCCAAAATATGTGGGATACATCACTGCAACCATGTCATATGGGATCCATTACATGCCAAAATATGTGGGATACATCACTGCAACCATGTCATATGGGATCCATTACATCACTTTTATTAGATGAAATTTATTAACAAGCCCATGTTACAATGGATCCATTCCCATAACTGTGCTCTACTGGATCAATAACCACAACATTTTAACATGGAATCAATTACTATATCCATGGTGTATAGTGTTCCATTACAATACCCTTACTATATGGGAACCACTGTCATACCAATGTTATAAGAGAGACTTAACCAAAACAGTGTTATGTGGAATCCACTACCATACCAATGTTATATGGGATCCATTACCAAAACAGTGTTATGTGGAATCCACTACCATACCAATGTTATAAGAGAGACTGCAATGAACTAAGGTATATTATGCTGAGGAACACTTATATGAACAGTCCAACCTGTATGAGTGTTGTGCGGTCCTTATCCAGCATGTAGTTGGATGTTTCACACTTTGGTCCCTTAATACCGATGACCTGAAAGTAGATACACGGGAATCGTATCTCGGTGTCCTCCCCATTGCTCTGCCAAAACTCTGGCTCATCTGCAAAAAGTTAAACACTGCATTACAGCTTGACGTCCAAAGACTTCAACAAGACAAAACATGTACTGTCATCATAGTGAATGGTAAATTGCATTACAGCTTAACAGCCAAAGACTTCAAGACAATACTGTCATCATAGTGAATGGTAAATTGCATTACAGTTTGACAGCCAAAGACTTCAACAAAACAATGGTTTCATAATAGTGAATGGTAAATTGCATTACAGCTTGATAGACAAAGACTTCAACAAGACAAAACATGTACTGTCATCATAGTGAATGGTAAATTGCATTACAGTTTAACAGACAAAGACTTCAACAAAACAATGCTTTCATAATAGTGAATGGTAATTTAAATGTAAATGCTTTGAGCTGTCACTTTTGGATCTGTAGTATACAGCTTCTCATCTTCTTGTCACTCAGTATACTATTTCTCATGCAAATAAATTAGCAAATGAGTAGTATATTGGAGATGATTTATTCCTTCACATAAAACAACAGTAACTAGAGTGTGCTCTGACAACAAAGGATTAAACAAAGTAGTTGGAATGCTGGGAATAATATGAATTTTGTCAGATTTCAATCCTAAACTACATTGAGCAAGAATTACTGATTGATAAAAAGCCTTATAAATTATGAAAAATTACTAATTAGGAAGCAATCAAAGCATATGATAGATATAGTTATTTGAATTTAAGTCAAGCATCACAACATTCAATCAAAGCATATGACAGATATAGTTATTTGAATTCAAGTCAGTCAAGTACCACAACATTCATGGTCTACATGATAAAGATTTCCACAATCCAAAAATACTTTGTGCATTTTTACTCTACGGCTGCAAAATCACCATTAAAAAATGTAGTTTAGGATTGAAATCTGACAAAATTCATATTATTCCCAGCATACAACAAACCACCACCACCCAAAAAAAGTCATTTTGTATAGTAAGTTTGATTATTCTTTAAATTATAAAAACTAGGTCAATTTCTTGAAGGTTAAAAAATAGAATACTTAAAATGTCTTTGGATTGCACTGTATAAAGTGAAAACTAAACCTGACTCAATTGCATTGTTTGAAATGAAAGGAGTAAGTTTAACTTAATAGAATAATTTATAAAGACAAGGTTATCTTTCTTAAACAAATAACATACACAGTAAGTCACAAAAGTATAATTACTATAAATAATACTACCTAGGGACCTAATAGAAATAACATCTCCTTGAGCAAGAATCCTGCAAAGAGAAATAGCATTAACTTACAAGATGATGAAAACATGGGAAATTAAAGAAAAGAATTTCTAAAAGAAAGTTGTAGGAAATTAACCCATAGGCAATAAAATTTAGCACTGCATTGTTACAATCATTGTTAAAAATATTCAAAAATTATTTTAGTCTCATTCAGTGACAGCTAAACATGTAAAGTATGTAGTATAACAAAGATTAATTACATCTACACAAATGAAAAAAGCTAACTGAAAATGTCAAGTCCATGACTACATCTTTCAAAAACTTGTAAGTCAGGGCCATAAAAACTTTCTGAAAGAATTTTGTAATACAGAATCTTCAGGGGCAGAAAGTTGAGATTCTATGAAAAAAAGACTTGGCAATATTTACTAAATATTTATTTAACACGAATTATAATGTTGTTATGGATGTATCAAGACCAAGACTGGTTACTATGTTAATATAGATGTATCCAAATCAAGACTGGTTACAATGTTAATACATTAACCCCTGGACGTTTTTGCTGTTTTCGCATGAAATGCGAGTAGGAAGCACATTTTGGGGACTATTTCTGAATACATCCTAATACATCGATTTACAAGCAATATTCTGTTGGACAAATGGCTAGTCATGCTAAAGAAAATGTTTTTCATTGGTTAGTTTGCTGGTGCATGAGCAGAAGGTGAAAAAATGGACTTGTTTTTTTTGTTGGTTTTTTTTTTGCTCAATGGACCCATAATTTTTGTATGGAGAAGACTCAATTCAAAATGTCAACCTTATCCTACTTTTTGCACAGTTTCACCTGTCTGTGTGCACTTCAGCCTGGTCTGCCAAAGATCTGAGATCATAAAGTCTAACATCTGGACACAAATTCAGAATCCGACCATGGATGATTTTAGGGTTAAAAAAAAACAGGTTCAAAAACTTCGGGTTTTTCCTCTGTATTTTGTAGTGCAACTAAAATGTCCAGATTATCTGCTATCATTGTAGAGCTACATCTGTATACCTTTCCATAATACCACACACTTTAGTGTATCATGCATGACCTTGACGCTACAGACCTTGGAAGTAGGCTACTACCTCATGCCCCGTAAAGTCGTCGCTAGCATTTAATGTGTTAATATGGATGTATCCAGACCAAGACTGGTTACAATGTTTTTATGGATGTATCCAGATCAAGACTTGTTATAATATTCTTATGGATGTATCCAGACAAGAACTATTTATGTTTGGGGATCATCTGGGGAGAACACAAACACTATGGGGTACAAGAAACTCCAATCAGACAATGTAAAGTTTGACAGATGAAATTAACACATGTTAATCATTGCAGACTGGAGAAAAAACATGTTTTCATCTTCCACAAAAGAAACACTGGGAAAATAAAAGAACAATTATTTATGTAATAATAACATTAGTTGTGTTGATAAATTTTCAAAGTGTCGATTTGGTTCATATTTGATAATTTTGCCTTTCCTAACTGACGGAAATTACTGGTTTTTATACTCACATGCAAATGCCAAAGATAAACTGTTAATTTCTTTTGTTCCCCTCAAGATTAACTTCAGAATCAGAACTGTGTGGGGGTGGAAGGCAATGACAAAGATTCCCTACCCATCAATTCAATGGGTCATGACAGCCCATTCTATTGAATACAAGATTAAAATGGGCAAATTGTTCTTCCACCTTGTTTCAAACAGGTCTACCACTGGTTGTCCCCACAGATTACACACTCATTGGAAGATACATTGATGGAGGGACCACTCTGTGTGCAGTAGCTGTCTCATTCTTTATAGAGAATCTGACAGGACATAGAGCCTGCCTAGAATATGTTGTACCTGAATGATTATTTGATGCTGGGAACATCAGCAAAGATAGTCCCATATCAATACACATACACTAGTTGTGGTGATTTCATTGCACTATGTTTATGAAGGTAATTCACCACCAGTGAATTGTCTAACACTACAAGGACTGTTTTCAAATTGACTTTCCTACCAAAGATAGGAAGCTTTGACGGTGGCCATCTGCAAAGAGTGCATTTAGAGGCGGCCAAAATTCATGAGATGAGCATGTGGCCAAGGATTTCAAAGATTTTATCACCATGATAATTATTTTGGAAGAAGCTCTAGCTGATGCTGTTTGGGATTAAGATACGTGAAGAACCCAAAAGAATGAAATGCTGGGACAAGTGCCAACTTGGCCACATTTACTATTAACCTTAAACTTCAGACAGGAGATGGATATCATGAATCAATACCAATTCTATCTGTAGGATTGTACCTGGGTTTGCTGATATCCCAGATGAAAATGTCTTTCAGAAAATGGCCAAGATGGAGTACATTGTTTGGATAAAATCTCAAAGACTGATACAATGTTCCCTTGCATAATGAAAATGAAAGTATTTTCTTGATGTTACATGAATAGAAGATTCACTGGACAGGTCCACACTTACTGTCTATTCACTGGGTCATTTGGACTATAGATAAACTTTGCTGCAGCCATTTTCAACTTGTATGAATGTGCAGAGATTGCTTAAATCTATAATGGGATGGAATTTACAATTGGAGTTCTTGAACAAGAACATCCTGGAATACAAGCCTGAGGATGCTCATTTCCACCATTTGTCTAATAATGTCTTTAAATCCTTCTGCAATATATATGCCTTCATGAAGTTGGCAAGAGTCTCCATCAGGAAGAGGACTGATGACATGGGAAGCAGGTTGGTTGAACAAGATATTGAGTCCCTATGAAAGCAACGGTCTCAAACCACTAATTAGGAGGGAATACACTGGTCCATGAGCTGTGGAAGGCACCCATGTGAGATCCAGCAGGGCATAGTAAAGGTGAATAGTTTGGAGCTGGGAGGTCTACAGAACAACAAAAACCTTCTTTCTCCCTCCCCTTTCTCCCTCTCCTCTCTGCCCATCTGTGAGAAGTAGGAATAGATGATCTCCATTTGCTTGCTGTTTCAATAAAGTTGTCATGTCTGAGTACAACCTCTATAACATCATGTCTGAGTACTTCTATAAGGTCATGTCTGAGTACAACCTCTATATGGTTGTCATGTCTGAGTACAACCTTTATAAGGTTGTCATGTCTAAGTACAACCAACATAATGTTGTCATGTCTGAGTACTTCTATAAGGTTGTCTTGTGTGAGTACAACCTCTCATACCTCTGACGCTTGTCATCCCATCTGAGACTGCTTGTGATGAGGGCAAGCCAAAACTGATTGTGCACCAATAACTGTCAAGATAATTCCTGTGCTGCCTGTTTACCAATTTTCTCATAAAATCACCAAAGAATGTGTGGGGATTAGAAAGGGTGGTGCAATAGAGTATCAGTTAGCGTGTTAGCCATGGCGTGATCAGCCAACCTATTAGGAACTCTAGAGATAAGACTGAATGCATTAGTTAATACCTGCAAATAAGTCAAGTGAAACTGCAAACAATATTGATTCTTACCTGCCATAACAATGCACCTGCAGATCATGGTCTATGTTGTTTGTTCTACTGATTACTCCTAACAATCTGCATACACCTGAACCTGCCATTACATTATGGGACAGCAGTCATTTTGTGCATTTTGTAGTTGGACTCAAAAGCTAGTATACTTGATTTAACATAAGAGTGGAGTAGTTGTAACACTTACCTGGGTGTACTGAAATAGGCCTTCATGCTTTCCCCATGGGGGGCACGGGGACTGTAATTTGGGCTTTGTACTATAGCAATTTTCACCTCTTCAGCAAGGGGAACCTGACTGCTCCATGATGAACTAGTGCTATTGTCTTCGTGCAAGTTCAAGTCATTTTGGTATCTCTGTGTAATAAGAAAACTTTAATATTGTTAGTCCATGATAAGCTAGTGCTATTGTCTTCATGCGAGTTTAAGTCATTTTGGTATATCTGTAATAACAAAACCTTTATATTGTTAGTCCATGCATTAAGAAAACAGCATGTCACTTGCAATTTATTTTGTTTCACAAATGACTGAAATAAATACTTTTCACTATGTTTTTATTATCATGCTATATTAAAATCAATGTAAGCTAACAATCATTTCAACTTCTCATTACAATACCATGCAATATAACGGGGCAAAACGAAACACCTGTGCTGCGTATCAATACAGTTCACAATACACAGCCTGTAATACGATACTTATTGATACACTATGAACATCTTGAACAATACACAGCCTGTAATACGATACTTATTGATACACTATGAACATCATGAACAATACACAGCCTGTAATACGATACTTATTGATACACTATGAACATCATGAACAATACACAGCCTGTAATACGATACTTATTGATACACTATGAAAATCTTTGCATCTATGGAAGGTAGGTAGTGCCATTTTATTTATGTTGACATATTTCCAGACTGCAGACAAACATATAGCTATCAATATTTATATCCAATTCTCATCTATGACAAAAATACTTTTAAACAGACTACCTGTTGGTTGTGAGTTTTATTAAACATTTTAAGTCATCTAATGGTGGTTCAATTTAACTCACTACAGGGCCTTTCTTTTGTACTACATGAATGCTTTGAAACCATCTTATTACCAATTGTATATCTTACTTAAACTTGCAAGACATTACAATCAAAACATAATTTCTTCATATCAAGAAAAATCTCATCTAGAACAAATCTGGGAATGAGGATGAATATAAATAAAATCTATCATATTTTACTTCCTGTAGATGCAAAAGACTACTGTGGCCACAACACCCAGTCCTATCCAATAATTTGTAAAAAAAAAAATTTTACACAAGGTGATAAACTTTAAGGTTTTGAAATCTGACCCCTCACTGAGTCTTTGCTAATATTATTTATTCCATCGACACCTTTATTCACTGGTTAAATATCTCTGCATAAAAAAAGAAATCCAAAGTTTCTGCTCATGAGTAATTTAAGGCGAGATGCAATACAAATTGTATACTACGCAGAGCACAATTTCATATGCAGGACATTCAACTAATTTAAGGGTATTCTCACACATCACTGTTTTCCAAGTGTGCGAATTTTGCACAGTTGCACACCCTGACAGAATTTCTGTTTAAGTACTTTACATATCAATAAATTAATGGCTGTTGGTGGAAGAAACTCGTTTGCTTTGCCAAAACTTCATGCTTGGCATGCTAGAAACAAGCTACATTAATTTTTGATTGGTTTAAATTGGACCAGAATGACCAATAACTGCCAGTGAGAGGTCAATGTAACATGCTTCACTCAGTGACACACAGATAATTCAGAGGTCTCGCTAGGGTTTTAAAACTAGGAGTCCAGGACTCCTGATATGGTAAAAATAGGATTCCCAACAGCAAAAGTTGCAGTCCCCTCCCAATCAATATTGAAGTTGGCAGATTAGAAGAACTGTTGGTTGCCATTGAGTTTAATTTCCACAAACATTGGATCACATGTTGTTTTGGTTGAAAATTCAATTTTTTGCTGAATTGCCTACATAAATATTCCAAAGTAATGTATTTAATATCCATAGCCTGATGCATAAACATTACATCTTTTCAAAGCCATGCGTAGACTAGGCCAACATATCTTATATATATAAAGCCATGTGCAGAATTTGGCCGCCATATCTCGAGTCATGGAAACATAGGGGTGATATCCCATTTGTCCAAACTTAGTATTTTTTTTAATCGAATATTCTGATGATAACTGACGCTTTTCAATAGGTAAGCATTGCAGAATTTTATTTTCGTCAATTGATATGGTTTTTGTGCCAATATTGGTAACCTTAGATGCTCAAAATAGCTTGACGGCAGTTAACTCTTGTTAGTCCTTGAGGGTGAGACTGAATTTTGTCAATCCAAGGAAAAGTCATATTCCAAACACTAAGCCATGCATCACACAAATTTTACACTTGGCTACTATCCCATCCAACCTATCAGTTCTAGAAACTTTAGCACTCTTCTAAATCCCATTAAAATCTTTGTCATTTTGCCATTTAACCCCAAAATATTTATCAAAATTTGCAAATGATGTTTTGTCCATGTCTTAATTGTTTTGATCTTGAGTTCACACGCACTATTTATTTGGCTACAATCTGAAATGAACACAATAATGTAAGCTAAAGTTCTTGTGTACTCTTATAATAACCATTTATACATCTCAGGAACTTTCTGTCTCTGAATTATGTTATTGTAAATTACAATATATTTATTTTCCCCAGCTAAGCTGCTAGTCGAAGTCTTTGAACTTGCTGCCCAGCTATTGCAACATGTTTTTCTGATGTACTCTTATAAATACAGCATGCACATCTGAGAGTTATTTAACCAATGA
This sequence comes from Unio pictorum, assembly GCA_030141615.1. Lineage (NCBI taxonomy): Eukaryota > Metazoa > Mollusca > Bivalvia > Unionida > Unionidae > Unio > Unio pictorum. Next base: position 3,673,008 of record JARLTB010000254.1, read on the forward strand.
ATTTGGTCATTGTAAATATCAGTGCAGCTCAAATATTAAAGTAATCGACATATTCTCACTCAGTAGGTTGTTGAAGTATGACTGACAAATCTTTGAATTTGCAACCCAGCTATTTGCATGTGTAAAGAGGACTCCTGCTTAGGTGATTTTATGTGTCCCAGATAAAAAATTTGCATCATAATATGCATTATTAAGCATTTCCGAGACCTTTGTGGTATTATAGCTTTCCAACAAATAAGATACAATTCAACATGGAAACTTAGTCTAAAAGTGGTTATTAAACACTATACACATGAAACATGTTTGGAATGTATCCTTTATGCTCAACATGTTATAATGTATCCTATATGCTAAACACATTTGGAATGTATCCTATATGCTAAACATGTTTGGAATGTATCCTATATGCTAAACACATTTGGAATGTATCCTATATGCTAAACATGTTTGGAATGTATCCTTTATGCTAAACATGTTTGGAATGTATCCTATATGCTAAACACATTTGGAATGTATCCTATATGCTAAACATGTTTGGAATGTATCCTTTATGCTGAACATATCTGGAATGTATCCTATATGCTAAACATGTTTGGAATGTATAATTTATGCTAAACATGTTTGGAATGTATCCTATATGCTAAACATGTTGAAATGTATCCTATATGCTAAACATATTGGAATGTATCCTATATGCTAAACATGTTTGGAATTAACCATGTATGCTAAACATGTTTGGAAGGTATCCTATATGCTAACATGTTTGGAATGTATTCTATATGCTAAACATGTTTGGAATGTATTCTATTTGCTAAACATGTTTGGAATGTATCCTATTTGTTAAACATGTTTGGAATGTATCCTAGTTGTTAAACATGTTTGGAATGTATTCTATTTGCTAACATGTTTGGAATGTATTATATATGTTAAACATGTCTGGAATGTATCCTATATGCTAACATGTTTGGAATGTATTCTATATGCTAAACATGTTTGGAATGTATCCTAGTTGTTAAACATGTTTGGAATGTATCCTATTTGCTAAACATGTATGGAATGTATTCTATTTGCTAAACATGTTTGGAATGTATCCTATTTGTTAAACATGTTTGGAATGTATCCTAGTTGTTAAACATGTTTGGAATGTATTCTATTTGCTAACATGTTTGAAATGTATTATATATGTTAAACATGTCTGGAATGTATCCTATATGCTAACATGTTTGGAATGTATTATATATGTTAAACATGTTTGGAATGTATCCTATTTGCTAAACATGTATGGAATGTATCCTATTTGCTAAACATGTTTGGAATGTATCCTATTTGCTAAACATGTTTGGAATGTATCCTATTTGCTAAACAAGTATGGAATGTATCCTATTTGCTAAACATGTATGGAATGTATCCTATTTGTTAAACATGCTGATGGCTTAAGCAATGAAGGAAGGGTTACAAACCATGTCACTGTGTTAATTTACCGAGTATTCTTAAAAATCTTTTTTATATTTACTAATAAAATTGAGTGTCTGTTACTGCAAAGGCAGTTTCTCATGAATTCTAAATCTGACGAAAAACAAGGCAAAGTAATAATATTTATTCATAACTGCTTTAGTGTATCATTACAGCAAAGTAATAATATTTATTCATAACTGCTTTAGTGTATCATTACAGCAAAGTAATAATATTTATTCATAACTGCTTTAGTGTATCATTACAGCAAAGTAATAATATTTATTCATGACTGCTTTAGTGTATCATTACAGCAAAGTAATAATTTTTATTCATAACTGCTTTAGTGTATCATTACAGCAAAGTAATAATATTTATTCATGACTGCTTTAGTGTATCATTACAGCAAAGTAATAATATTTATTCATAACTGCTTTAGTGTATCATTACAGCAAAGTAATAATATTTATTCATGACTGCTTTAGTGTATCATTACAGCAAAAGTATTGATGCCTCTATATAGTGATGAATCATTACACTCCCAAATATAGCAAATAGTGAAAGTAACACTGCTTCAAATGGATTCCAACACAAAGTCCTTTTCTTTCTAAAGTTTCATTTTATATCTAACATCCATTTCTTGATGATATGGTTTTTATTTTCATTACACTTAGCTTGTTGTGATTATTATTTTTTATCTTGTTCAATGGTTAAGGTACACAAAAATTAAATTAAAAACATTCCCTTATAAATTTCTTAGGAATTGTATCTTCCACCCAGAGTTCAATTACTCTGCAATTTAGCAATCATAAGTCCAATCAAAGAGAACTGCATTGTGTCATTAAAAAAGTAAAGTTTTTTTTATTGAGGTATGATCAAGAAAATGGTGAATTTAACTAAATAACAGATTTCATAATCTGGAAATAATATTTCTTTGTTAATTTGGTATAACTGACTTTATTATTATTATTATTATTATTATTATTATTATTATATATATATATATACATATATATATATATATATATATATATATATATATATATATATATATATATATGTGTGTGTGTGTGTGTGTGTGTGTGTGTGTAAAGTAAAAAAGTAATTAGATAATAACACATACCCTTAATGCAACTTCATTTGGTTTTTCTGTAGGACATCTCAACATATTGAACAACAGGTGTGGAGTAATGAATAGTCTTTCTGATTTATATTCCTTCCCTAGGCCTTTAACCATGGCAATTTTTTCTTTCTTGATATAATGAGATGGCTTTACATCATCACTATCACTGGTGTAATAAGTTGGATATATGATCACATAACTGCCATCAAATAAACCAAACTTCAGCATTTGTTTCTCAGACATGCCAATAAAAAATAGAGGATCAAATGTATTTTCCTCTGTATACTTCCTCAGCATTTTTCTAAAAGTTGTTTCCTGGTAAACTACTTCATATCTAAACTCTCCTATTTTCTGCACCATTGCTCTGTGTGAAGAATCCCTTGTGATATCTGAAAGGCATACATCAAATGGGCCCTGTATCTTTGATGGACTGTCTGATGCTATAGCTTTGAAATCTCTTTGCAGCTGAATTGGGGGGCTGTTCTCTACTGCTTCAGGTACATATGTCATAATGAGTTCTGTTGACTCGGTCAAAATGCCTTGCTGGACTGGACTGCACTCCAGTACAATCATATCCCAAAAGAATGACTTTTTAAAGCCAGGATCTCCTAAAAACTTTGCTGGATATGAAGCCAGAAAAACATCCTTACTGCGAAGCAAGATATTTTTATTACACATCTCCATCAGCAAACCACTGGAAAATTCAACCTTCTTCATCCACTGAAAAGCGTCATAATTATTCACTCTGATGACAACGCTTTTCACAGGATATACATTAACTTTCCTTACAAAAATAACGTCAGTATTAAATCTGTAATGAAATTTAAAACGTTCTGTACAATGTAAGCAAATGCCACTGTCCGATTCATCTGGCAAAATCTCATCGCCTACAATTTTCACAAAAATTATAATTTCCATGTCAGCTCTGTTTCTATGTGTACCTTTCTCCACCGATGAAACATGAACGTGATCGTCCGAATGAACATCGCTCGTGTACGATCGTATGTACTTTCGATGATTGTGAGAGGAGAACTTAGGCGACCCTTGGGTACTTTCACTTCTGTCAGAGGGATACGTTTGTGACCATACGGATAGGTACAGAAAATTGTGATCTGATGGAACTGCTAAATATTCCGCATACTTCCGAGCAATTTGTACGTGTAAATCGTGTTCAAAATCAACACATTTTCGTATAAGAAGCCTGGCTTCCACTCTCGGTTCCATTTGCATGGGCGCAGTCATTTTCTTTTCTTCTTGCCCTTTCTTCATAGACTGGTTTAAAGTAAAGGGTCGAAAAGGAGCAATACGGTAAAAACTCGGTTTATAAAGATTGTACGGAAATATTAGTAGTAGTAGTAGTAGTAGTAGTAGTAGTAGTAGTAGTAGTATCGATTCCACAAGAAAATAATTAATCGGCCACTATGCCCATTATAACAATTGAGGAAAATATGGCTTTCCCATGGGAAGATGATAGAAGCTAGAATATAAAGTCTCGATTTTTTCATGAATTTAGTGTTATAGTCAATTTGAAATCTCTTAAACAAGTAAAAAAAAATGTATTAAAATATATTTGTAGACCTTTTAATTTCCATAATTCTATTTTTAGCATAATAGCCAGCCGTATAAAATATTGTAATTTTTTTTTTGGGGGGGGGGGGAACAAATTTTTACATAATTTTATTAGGGGGGTCAATGAAAGTTTGCCAGTTGTTGACAAGGGGGTGGGGTGGTAAAAACTGGCTAAAAAATTGTTGGCATAATTAATGGACGTCCCAAAAAATTGTATGTTTAATTTAATCAAATTAAATTTGTGTCAATAATCAATTTATTTGTTTGATTTTGTTAGAAGTGTGTCTATAAGCTCTTTCTTTCCGTAGCTTGTCAAATAATCTTTATGTCTATGCGTTTGTAAGTAGTGTTGTAGGTATAAAAAAGTAAGTATTTCTTTTTGGGTGATTATATAAACCTTTGTGAATTTTATTAAGAAGAGGATGTTTTTCTTTACGTCCCCTCATAAAGGAAGCGCTCGTCACGGGACGGGTTTTAATACCTAAAGAGGGCCCACTATCACTTCAATGGGTATTTCAGAACTCATTTCGTACAATGAGCAGAACAAACCTCAATCAACGAAGCAACTTACCCTGGCAATAAAACTAGGGAGACAATAAGTAATTATCCTCAATCTTTTTATCAACAAAACACTCCAGATAAACAAACAAACAAGTATATATATTGGATAAACAAAGGATATTTAACAAAAACAACGTTAAATAAGGGAAAGAAGCAAGCAAACTAAATAACATCGCTTAACCATATAACACCTAGCTAAGTCCACAGAGTAGGCCTAAGTACTAACACTCTCACCTCTAACTTTTCTCTAATACAACCTAGATGGCAGCACCATAAAATCACCACTACAAATTAGAATTTAGTACCCCAAAATTAAAATGTATAGATGGTCAGAAATCCGATCATCATAAAATTCATACCACCCATATGGTCCTAAATTAGACAATATAATGTAATCTAAAAGCCCAATGACTATCAGGCTCCGCAGCGCAAGGTTGCGCGTAAGCTACTAAACAGGTGATATGACCCCAAATTAGACAATATAAGGTAGTCTGAAAGCTCAAAGACTATCAGGCCCCGCAGCACAAGGCTGCACATTAAACTAATAATTAAGAAAAAAGGTCAAAACTTAATGAATATAAGGTGGTCAATCCCAAAGACCATCAGACACAGCGGCAAAATGCTGCAACAAATATTATTAGAAACTAGGCAACCCAAAATCTAAGATATATAAGGTGGTTTCAAACACAAAACCATCAGGACCGGCGGCAAAATATCCGCAAAATAATAACCTAAGCTGTCATATTAGGCTGTATACTATATACTCTTAACAACAGCACAGTCTATCAAAATTGATTGGGAATTTTTGTATAGACCAGATACCCTGGAGTATGGAAGAACAACTGACCGACCAGGCGAAAACCCTCAACGAGCCACCTCTCCTCTTCTGCCGCCACAATCCATACGTGCAGTGCACGACATAACATCAGTGGGATGAGTGCGTGCTGGGTGAAAACCCACTCATCACGGCATTCCATTCAGATCGATAGGAACTAAATAGTAACTCCGATCTGACGGCCAAATTCAAAGAACACATGAAAGCCTTGGGAAAGTGGCACATTTCCTTTCCCAAGGATTAATTAAATAGCCAGCCATGCTGGCACAAAACAGTGCTACATGCTCCAAGTGAGCGCACGGCACTTTAAATTCAAATCTCATTCATTCAGTCTGGCTACACGTTGGGATTCATCAAGTTGAAGAAAAAAAAATGAGTACCAGATACGAAACTCTTGGAACTGCAAATGCACCTGGAGTATGCCAGAAGTTTATTAGATGAGCTGACCATGTATGCAACTGCAGAAAATGCAATAATAGATTTTTTGGGAGGAGGGAAAGATAAAAGATGAGGAGAAGCAAGAAAACAGCGAATCCTACCTCATCTACTGATGTGCCTAGTGTCCGAAGTCATGCCAATGGTTACTACACTTCCACACCGCTCCGGTGGCCTAGTGGTCCCAGCATCCGCCGCGGAAGTGGGAGGTCGTGGGTTTGATCCCCAGCTGAGTTATATCAAAGATTTTGAAAAAAATTGGTACTAACAGCTGCCTCGCTTGACGCTCATCATTAAGAGCTTAGTGTTAGGACTGGTCGTCCTGGTGTCAGGATAATGTGTCTGGTGGGACATCACTATAAACTGTCGCAGTGTAGACATCGTAGTTATACGACTGAAAATTTGCTAAAGCTACGTTAAATTCCAAATCACACACACACACACACACACACACACACACACACACGACGTTTGGAGTAACCTATATCCAGTCATCTACTACCAAATATCAAACACTAGCTATCCAACTTGATGTTTTAACCCGCACCCAATGGCTATCCACTATACATGATGTATTGGATGCATGGTTGTGGAATGGTAACATAAAATACTGGGTGTTGCATGGTAATCAAAAGGTGGTTGTAGTAACATTACATTTCCTCTTGTATCCGCACCCCCCGCCCCGGTCGCTTTTAAATTTTAAATATTTAGACATAGTTATGCCCCAAACGAGTCCACAATGTGAAATTCCCGCTGTGTCAAAATTTAAAGTCAACAGCTTCTAACAATGTAACAACTTATTATCAATGTCAAATTCTCCATGTGTGCTGAACAGGCCCGCAACGCAAACTTACGACATGATATCAATCCCTTAAGTGCTCTGTATCATCACGTACAACTATTAATGCTAAATAACTTTTTCATACACAAATATCTTTTCATGTTTGTCGTTATGTAGAAGACACGTGACTTTTATAGGTGTATTTTCAAATAAAAAATAAAATAAATAAATAAATATTGCGTGACATCTATACACGATTAAAAAAAACCACTCATTAATGATTACATTTTCGATAGTTTCACCTACTGCTGAAAACTAACACTACAGACGCATCTTTACACGATGAAGTTAAACAGTACACACGGTTAATCAAATAATCATAATCCAAGAAACGAGAGAGAGAGAGAGAGAGAGAGAGAGAGAGAGAGAGAGAGAGAGAGAGAGAGAGTTGATTTGGCTGAGTGTCACTGTGTTCAAAAGTAAGATATAGATAACTCGGTACACTATCATTTTACAAAAATAAGATTAACATATTTTCTTTCACGCTTGAAATATTTCGATGAGATATTTACAATTTCGAAAGTCATATTGGGCAAGAACGTTCATTTCTTATATTCTGGAATTCCGGTGGCATCTCTTAAATGGTAACTCGAATAAGATTTAGTCTATTAAGACGTGCGAGTTAAAGCCAGTCTAATTGCACAGAACAAACTTCCGGCTACAGCAACACATGCTTCCGGTCAAAATATTTGTTATGTTTAATAGTTCTTAAAGCGTCTGAGTCGGAATAAGAAGACAAAACATGAAGTATGTGATTATCCATGAAGAATTAAGTTGAATGCTGGTTCTCAAATTTATTGTCAGTTTTTGTATTAGCTTTTCTTTTCTTGATCCGAGTGCTTCGGGATCGATGTTTACATTTCGTTTTCGTTATATTATTATATTGTTACCGTATATAAATTGCAATTCCCGTCATCTAAAGTTGAAATGCATCATATTTAAGGTAGAATATTGTCTTTACATCACAGTTGTGAAGTTTATTAGTGAATGGAAATATGGACCAATGAACATACGGAAACAGTGTAGTTAATTGTTCTGTTGTGAGTTGGTTATTAACTGAATTGGAAGTCAGCACAGTTAAGCTACTTCAATATTGCTTAACAATCAGCCTTCGATCCATTATGAATTAATTGTACCTGACATTCCATCTCCAAAAGTACAGGCATGGCACAATCCCAGTCTAGTTTCTTTTATGCTTGAAATATTTGGATGAGGTATTTACAGTTTCAAAAGTCATATTGGGCATGAACGTTCATTCCTTTTATTCTGGAATTCCAATAGCATCTATTAAATGTTAACGCCAATAAAATTTAGTCTACTAGAAATGGACCCTTTACTTTCTACATGACTTATAAATATTTAATCATGCCTTGCTCCACAGAAACAGTTATTTTAATTTGGAAATATAACCTTAGCAGCAAGTACAATGTCTTACATGGATCAACTTAGCACTCAGCATTAAGACGTTAGAGTTAGCACTATTTGGCATGGTGTCAGGTTAATGTGACTGGTGGAACATTGATGCTGTATGTCTGCAACATATACCCATGTGCTAGGCATCATTATAAACTGCCATACTGCAGACACCATAGCAATATGACTGAAAAATGTTAAAGCTATATTAAAAGTCCAAATAACATACACATACATGATAAGCTGAAATGGACCCTTTGCTTTAGGTAAAATGATAGTATATAAATATAATAAACATCATTCATGACACCTATCAATATAACAACTGCATTTAAAATAACAGAAGATGACCTCAGAGTCTCAAAGTCTCAGACTTATACAAATGTTCTTTAAGATGAGTAAAATCCTTTTCTTATATAATCATTCTATGATAATGCAGTCTTATATAATCATTCTATGATAATGCAATCACAATAAAGATATCTTTTTATCTTTTAAACATTCATATTTAACTAGTATTCAAAATGTTGATGAGTGATTTTATTACCAAAATTTAGACTAATATTATTATTATTTTATTACCGGTACTATTATTATTATTATTATTATTATTATTATTATTATTATTATTAAGATAGAAAACAGAAGAACATTTGATATAATTATGTGCAATCTAAGTAATAATTCAATTTACTTTTAAAAAAACTACCTTAAAATGCCAGTAAGTAATAATAGAAATAGTTACAATTAGTCACTGATGGTTTTATCATCATTTTTAATATGCAACATTTAATCATTTAAAATTTACTTTTTAGGAATTGTATCTGTCTAATGATGATAATAATAATTTTGGCTATATTACGTATTCTTTTTAAATATTAATAAAATGTTAAAGATGCTAAATACTATCCAGATATAAAAAAGAACAATTTTAGGGTTGTTATAAGTCTATATAGAGCGAAGACAGCAAGCTTTGTAAAATTTAAAAAATAATATATTTCCCTAGAATAAAAATTGTAAAATGAGAAAAAAAGACACAACAGCATTGTGAATTAAATTGAAAAAAAAATCCTAGAATTAAATTAAGGTTATGACGTATAGGAAATGTCCTGAGAAGTGCTGATGTGTCGACTGTCTCTTGTTGAATCACATAAATATTATTCCATGTTTGATTTCAGTATAAAGTCCAAGAATTTTATCAGAGCATTTTTTGTATTTCCAGAGAAAATAATCACTTGAATTCAATAATTTTATGAAAATAAAAGTCAGCTAAACTGGTCACAACATAATACAACTTCAGGTGCTAGCTATTAAAGCATGACTGGCAAAATCATCACAGTCACAGGATAATATAGTTCTCTGATTAACTTCATGTAGCATTTTCTAAAAACAACATTTTTAGAATGGTCTTATGAGCCTTGTTTATTTACAAAACAATACATGTAGCCTGTAAAATTCACACCGGAATCTCCAAAACAACTTACTCTGATCAACATATTTTGTCATGTTAAATAAATATGACCTAGGTAGGCTGACAGGTTACAAATGTTACTTTTAGATGTGCTTGACTGAATTGAACTTAATTGATGTTTTGAGATTATCTTTGATGTTTAGTAGTGGAAGATTGAATCAATTATCACATGATTAGAATAACTTTTTATCAAATTGGTGGTTGTTTGATTGACCATCAAATTATAATCACTTAGAAAATCAAGTAGAAAATGTAGCTTGCAGTTGTCAAAAGAGAGTGAATAGATTTGTTTTGTTATTGGTATTATTTTCTTTTAGTCACCCAAACACTTAAAAGTTTGAAATCAATGGTAACATATTAAGTTTTGATCAAATATCAGCATTTGTTTGACATGTTTCCAGATCAGGTACAAAACTATGTATTTCCAGTTAGCCAACCATCCATATTTTCTTTGCTGACCCTTATACTTTTTCTCTGTGGTCAAAATATATAATAATAAAGAAGACCATGAATATTTGATTGATTTGTGCATCTCATTGAGCTGGTTTACCCCCGTACTTGAACTGCATGTATACTTATCATTATAATATCTGTGTGTTAAAGAGTTAAAGAAGAAAAAAAAGATTATTTTAAAATACGAAGTTCCTGACATTTGTGCATCTAATTAAACTGATTTATTCCAGTACTTGAAGTGCTTATTACATTATATATATATATATATATATATATATATATATATATATATATATATATATATATATATATATATACACACACACACAAGTCTATGCTGTTAATATAAGTAACAGAAAAGAGTGAACACAACAAGCTTTGTAAAATTTAACAAATAATTTATTTCCCTAGAATAAAAGTGAAAAATGAGAAGAAAAAAACTGAAGGTTTTAAATCCAAAAATAACCCAAGAATTAAAAACACTAGTTCTATCTTTGAAAAGTTCTAAGTGAAACACAGTTAAAATCATGACGAAAATCCAAGATGGAAGGCGATGACATCTGTAATAGCCTTCAAAGTACAGATGTGTCAACAGTCTTTTGTTGAATCACAGAAAATATTATTCCAGTCCTTGAGTTTCATATAAATTCCAATAAATGTGGGTTTTGCACCAATATTGGTGATCTTAGATGTCCAGAATAGCCTGACAGCGGTGTAACTCTTATTCGTCCAACAGAGTGAGTCTCAATTTTGTCAATCCAATGAATGGTCTTATTCCAAAACCTAAGCTAGGCTACACACAATTCTTGCAACTTTAGCACTTTTCTGAGTCTCATTAAAACCATTGTTAGTTTGCCATTTAACCCCAAAATACTTATCCAAATTTGCAAATGACATTTTGTCCAAGTCTTGATTGTTTTGAATTCAAGGTCGCATGCACTATTTATATTGCTACAATCAGAAATGAAAACAATAATGGAGGCTAATGTTTTGATGTACTCTTATAATAACCACATGTATATCTTGGGGTCTTTCTGCCTCGAAATTCAGTCATTGTAAATATCTACACAGCTCAAATGATCAAATAATCAACACATTCTCTAACTCAGTGTGCATATCAATGTAATTTATTCATCAGTATTTGGTATAAATACAAAGGCTGTGACAAGATTTCACATACCAACTTGAGTATTCAGAGATCCAGGTAGTATGCATATCAGTGTATTTTATTCATCAATATTTGGTATAAATACAAAGTCAGTGACAAGACTACACATACCAACAATGTCTATTTTATTTTGGATGCATAAAGATCTACTGTATTAATTATCATTGCAGAGGATGAATATTTTGTAATATTTTTGAGAGAATTATTCTTTACATCATGTGAAAATGTATGACAAACGCTTTAAGTTGATTGATCTATTTAAATGTATTCCAAACAATTCATCTGACTGGATTCTTACAGACATGCAGCCGGGGCCCTGAGTGGCCGAGTGGTTTAAAGCGCTCACCATAACGGATCGCTGCCATCTCATCTCTGTCTGTGGGGGTTCGAGTCTCAGATTTGGCCAATGTATGTATGTGAGAAAGCTTGCTAGTAGCTTATCATGGGTTGGTGGTTCTTTCCGGGGGTTTTCCAAGTTCTTCATCCACCATAAAATACTGGCCGTCATGTGCTGAAAAATGGTGTTAAACACTACAACAACAACAACAACAGACATGCAGCCATTAGAATAACATTTAGAATTTGGTCCTGAAAATACATTTGTTATTGAAGTTAGACATTATGATTCTTGGTTATTATATTCCTTGTCTCTGGCTAAAACCTGTAATCTTCATTTATGTGGCAGAATACAGTAGTAATCAATATTTAGTGATTTTATGCTTCAAAAAAATTTGTTTTGTAATAATACTTATTTTGCAGACATAGTCATGGTTTAATTATTTTTTTTTAGTTTATGTTTGATTTACTGTTTTGATACCTTTGTATTGAAGTCAATGAGCATGGTGCGTACAGTGATACAAAATGACTGAAGTCAATTAGCATGATGCGTACAATGATACAAAATGACTGAAGTCAATTAGCATGATGCGTACAGTGATACAAAATGACTGAAGTCAATTACCGTAGCATGATGCATACAGTGATACAAAATGACTGAAGTTAATTAGCAGGATGTGTACAGTGATACAAAATGACTGATACTTAATTCTAATGACAATGAGTCTAGCCTATAAAATATGAGTTGAGTCTAGCCTATAAAATACGAGTTGAGTCTAGCCTATAAATTATATGAGTTGAGTCTAGCCTATAAAATACGAGTTGAGTCTAGCCTATAAATTATATGAGTTGAGTCTAGCCTATAAATTATATGAGTTGAGTCTAGCCTATAAAATATGAGCCTAGCCAATAAAATATGAGTCTAGCCTATAAAATATGAGTCTAGCCTATAAAATATGAGTTTATTCTATAAAATATATGAGTCTAGCCTATAAAATATGAGTCTAGCCTATAAAATATGAGTCTATTCTATAAAATATATGAGTCTAGCCTATAAAATATGAGTCTAGCCTATAAAATATATGTCTAGCCTATAAAATATATGAAGTTCAGCTCCTGATATCATTTATGTATAACTTAATACAGCCATCTGTCATAGAGTTTGGTGTAAGCTGCACCAACTTAATTTCATTTGAATTATAAATATCATAAGAATTTTAATTTCATTTGAATTATAAATGTCATAAGAATTTTAATTTCATTTGAATTTTAATTTCTTTTGAATTTTAATTTCTTTTGAATAATACTTTCATTTGAATTGTTCAATGATGAAATTTGTCAATAGCCGCATGCTGTACCTACCATATGTACTCACTTATAAGTCAGAACTGCAACTTGCAAAGTTCTGATCTGCCATAACATAATGCACCTGCAGATCAGGGTCTGTGTTGTTTGTTTTACTGATATTTCTGAGAAACTGCACACATCCAGATCTGCCTGTGTATTATGGGCTGGCAGATTTATGTCTCTCGTTTGCAGTTGGACTGTCTTAAATGGAAATTATAGACATTAAATGCAGCAAAAATATTCTATTTTTAATCACAAGTATGATACATTTATTCATATATGACTTGTATTCTGTCTCAGTTCTGTCTCCTTATACACCAAGCTTTCAGATCTGTCTCCTTATACACCAAGCTTTCAGATCTGTCTCCTTATACACCAAGCTTTCAGATCTTTTATTTTCAAAACTGTCACACCATTTAGAATTTTATAGAGTAAGAGTAAAGAACTCTTGTGGTAATGCGGCATGTGGATTTAATATCAACACAATAACAACAAAACTAGAAATACCTTTATATTATTTTTAAAACTATATCATTTCTTTGTAAATTGACAACACAACCATAGATAAATTTAGTGTTCAATAAAAACTTGATAATGTCCATGAATAACTACAAAAACTAGAAATACATTTATATTATTTTTAAAACTATATCATTTCTTTGTAAATTGACAACACAATCATAGATAAATTTAGTGTTCAATAAAAACTTGATAATGTCCATGAATAACAACAAAAACTCAAAATACAGTTATTTTGTTTTTAGAAGTAAAATGACGTAAATTGACATACAAGTCATAGACTAATTCAGTGTTCTATAAAAACTTCATGAAATAGTTTCTTTTACCTCACTAGTCACATTTGATTTTGACTTCATGAGTCTTGTACATGCACAAAGAAAACTGGACAAGTATTAAAAAAAAATGGAAGACCTAGGACCAGAAACTGGTGGTGTTGGAAGCATGAATTATAACTACTGAACACTGTATGAGTGCAGTCCAGGAAAAGTGTTAGAGATTGGTTTTCAAATTTTTTTAATCAAATAAAGACTGCTCAGAGTTTTGCAGTTAATCATACAAACTGTGCCATTGCTTAAGTGAAGTTAATATATGCCTTTGCAAACACCAGTACTGTGAGACTGTTTAAGACCAGGCCTACACAAATTGCTTGTACTTATGAAGATACAATTATTTATGCATTTTTTCTTTTGTAGGGTAAACATAGATGGTCTTTTGGTCTACTTCCCCTATGACTATATCTACCCTGAACAGTACATGTACATGATGGAACTCAAAAAAACCCTGGATGCAAAGGTAAGAATTTTAATTAATAGACAGGTACAGTTATTATAGCTATTACAATTTCTTGAGTGTCTGTATCATCAAAAGAAAATGCTCAGGTAATAATAATAATAACAACAATAAAAATAATAATAAAGACTTTATTTTGAGAACCAAGGATGGCGCTGACATTAATAAAGTTGTTGACAAAACAATTGCTAACCTAAACATTTTGTCACCAATTTTAAAAACATCACCATTTTCATAAAACTATACTACCTGTTTATCTTGATATCCCTGTTGCCAATGTAATATTGTTGACTTCAGTGGATGTAGAGATCAGAGGGAGAGGACTACAAAATTAAGTCTAGTTTGTAAGAGATAACCTGATGTCAGTAGGATTGACAATGTTAGAAAATAATTGAAATTTTGATTCATTGAAGACAAAACTAATCTGAATAAACATGTGTATTGACAACTTACAACATAGAAGAATCCATGATGCGTAAAGTACTGTACATGTGTGTGAAAAATGCATAAATTTGATTATGAATCACTTCAGAAAATTTGTATATCATTCACATCATGTTAGATAGCACAGATAACTAGTATGTAAAAAAAACATGTTGTCCTTGTTTGATCTATACCACTCAATAATACGTGTCACTAAACAATTCAATTCATGGTTGCCAGTAAGTAGCATGTTGCTTTATAGTTGTTTACATGCCACATGTACATGGCCTAGATTTTGTTACATGTACATGGCCTAGATTTTGTTACATGGACATGGCCTAGATTTTGTTACATGGACATGTCCTAGATTTTGGTACATGTACATGGCCTAGATTTTGTTACATGTACATGGCCTAGATTTTGTTACATGTACATGGCCTAGATTTTGTTACATGGACATGGCCTAGATTTTGGTACATGTACATGGCCTAGATTTTGGTACATGTACATATCCTAGATTTTGGTACATGAACATGGCCTTGATTTTGGTACATGTACATGGCATAGATTTTGGTCAGCTTTCCTTAGGCTACCAATTGAATGGGGCTTTGAATATAGAAATGAAAACATTTTAAGAAAATAAAAATTTTAACAAGTATCTTTGTGACCAGATGTATATGGTTTCACAAGATTCAACATTTAATTTACGTTTTATGTCACATGTGGTATTGATAATAAATCTGAACAGTTTTCTTGCAGAGTAGAAGCTTTCAAAACACAATAAAAAGTGTTTCAATAACTTTGCAAAATGCAGCAATGAATCAGCTTCCTTTGCTTTTATTTAAGTTGGGTGCTGACATCCTTTGATGAAAGATTGTTTTCATTAAATATTGTAGTTGGCTTTCTTTGATGAAAGATTGTTTTCATTAAATATTGTAGTTGGCTTGCTTTGATGCTAAATGCAGACTTTTATGGACGAAGCTTCAGGTTTATTATTGCATTGAGATTTATTTCGGGGGAGAGGCGGGGGGAGCATCATTTGCTTAGTACATGGTTCCCATGTAGAAATCGAGAAATAGTCAGGAGAATTGATAAATTTTTTCCTGACTGAAAAGTCCTTGAATTTTGCAAATATTGATGAAAGTTGGGAGAAACCCAGGAATTTTCAGCCACCATTTCAAACTCGTAACAGTTACATAATTGAGTCCTAATTAAACTGAGTTAAATTTATAGAGATATAACCAGAATATTTGGAGGTTGCTGTATGGATCATTTGGGTGCTTGCCATAAACATATTTCTCGAGTCAGTCCAAATGTTCAGTGTGTTAGATTCATCTAGTAGACTTTTTCCACAGACAGCTTGATATCCATATCTTTTATTACATGGAATTGTATGAAAACCAGTTAAGCATCAAAGGAGGCCAACATGATGGTAGCAATGGGTAACTGCTTACCAGATGGCCTAACAAAGGGTAACTGCTTACCAGATGGCCTAACAAAGGGTAACTGCTTACCAGATGGCCTAACAAAGGGTAACTGCTTACCAGATGGCATAACAAACTTAAACACTATTCAGTCATACCCACAAGAAACGGATATGAAAACTATTTATTTTCTCAGAAATTGCTTGTGTTAAAATCGTTATGTTGTTAATCTGCTGTAAGACAAGATAAAACTACAGCATTGATGAAACTTGACCTGGTACTCGCACTTATCATCGCTAGTCGCATTTGTACATGTATCTCACAACCCACATGTTCATGACATCATAAATCCAGTAATCACGTATTATAAATAATAACCCATTTCAAATGTAGAAAACAATATTATTTGAAAGTCTTATACTAGTTCTAATAAAAATACAAAAAACAAAAGACGACAGAGTTTTCTATATTTATTTTGAGAACAACTGCCAGGGTTTTGTTGTATCACGTCAGTACACTGTTGACATGTGCTCTCTGCTTGATGAATCAGACATGCCAGATTGATGCAACAGCAGCAGGTTTCTTACCTTTGTTCTCAAAATAACATTTTGACAATTATTCTGGTTTTAACAAAAGGTATCTGACTTTCATTTAATATAACTTTCAAAAGGAGTTTGTTGTTGATATCACATGACTATTGGACTTCCATGTTTTTGTTTGAGCTATGTGAATGTGACTAATTATGTAAATGGTGAGTACCTGGTTAAGTTTCATCTATACTGTAGTTTTGTCTAGTATGTCCGTGTATTAAAGACATAACGATTATAATACTTGCAATTTCTGAGAATATAAACCATTTTCCTATTGATTTCATTTAGGTATGAGTTCATATAACAGCTTAAATTTGCTAGTCTCCCTGGTAAGCGACTACCATATGCCGCTACTGCATGGTGGCAGCAAATTCCAAATTTCGACATTCAGTAGCTGACCCCACACCCTAACCTAAATGTTCAAATGTATAATATGGGTTGGGAACATTTGGAGATAACCCGAATTAAAAAAATGGACTGCTTTTTATTTTAAGCCAAATTTGTTGTCCACAATGTCACATCTCTGAGCTGAACTTAGGTGCAAAACTATTACACAGTAACATGTAGCTTGAAGCATTGGTTTCAGATTGTCAAAAGGATGCAGGAGAATTGAGAAATTGTCATCCCATTTATTATTTATTAAACAGTGAGTATCAATACAGGGATTGGTGTATCGAATTAAAAGAAGACAAATTCAGACATTGTTTATACAATATATAATTTTGAAGGTCTTTTGTCAAAATTTAAATTAACCCTTTTGTATTTTTTTAAAATAAAAATGATGAGTTTTTAACCAAGTCCACTTAAGGAGTTTAGGTTGTTTAAACAATCGTTTGGGTTTTATTGGTACAAATTAATTGAGAGTTAAACTTTTTTCAAAGATAAGATTCCAATACTTTGCATTTATTGTTTTTTCATACTACATGTATATCAAAAGTTTACATTGTATAACATATATTACTCTAGAAGGAAGTAATTTTACTTATTTGTCATTTACATCGTCTAAGCTAGATATGCCTATCAATTACAATTAATTACAGAATATGTTTTCTGTTGTGCTTGTTTGAATCCACATGGCCAAAATAATGATCAAAATAGACACACAAGTCTTTAGTGCTACATAATATTTTCAATGTCGACTGTTCATTGTGAATATGACTTTTCTACTTAGAATTGAATCAAAACCATGTCTTCAGTGCTTCCTGTCAACTGCTCATGACATTTCTACATGACCCTTCTGCTTAGACTTTTCTACATGACATTTCTACATGACTTTTCAACTTAGACTTTTCTACATAACTTTTGTACATGACTTTTCTACTTAGAATTGAAACCAAGTCTTAAGTGCTATGTGATATTTCCTATGTGAACATGACTTTTCTAACTAGAATAGAATCAAAACTGAGTCTTCAGTGCAATGTGATTTTTCCTATGTCAACTGCTCATTGTGAACATGACATTTCTACATGACCTTTCTACTTACTTTTCTAATTAGGCTTTTCTACTTAGACTTTTCTACTTAGAATAGAGTCAAAGCCAATTGCCACACAAATCTTAGTGAAAAGAACTTGAATTTGCTAAATGCACAAGTCTGAGAACAGGCTGAATATAAGAGTTTAACTTTACCAACGCCTTGGAAAATCTCAAAGAACAAAAGTGAGAAAGAAATATAAAATGTAAAGTTATAAGCCTCAGAAAAATTTCAAAGCTTCTTTGAATTATTGATTTATGAAATTTACAACTGTCATGTTGATAATGATTCATGCATTATCTCACCGTCCAAAATATATGCACTGTCAAGTTTGAATACTGCATATGAATTTAATACACCAAGTTCCAATTTATTAAGATAGATACAACACAGAATTCTATGTGAAGATTGTTGTTATTGCTGGGTTTTTTTTAGGGGGGGGGTGTTTAATACCATTTTTCAGTGCAAGGTAGTCTAGTTGTGGTGGCCAGTGTAACTCATGGAGGAAGAACCCAAGGAAAACATTGGTAAGAACCATTGACGCAGCAGAAGCAATTGGCAACTTTTCACATGTCCACATTGGTCAAGTACAAGACTCAAATCCTTGCAGACTGAGGTGACATGGCAATAATCAGTAGCGGAAAGTGCTTTGGACCACTGGACCACATTTATGTGAAAGTAAACTATTCCTTACTCTTGGAACAAAAGTACTGTATTTTCCAGCCTATAAGTCGATTCAGAGTATAAGTCGAATTCACCAATTTCGTAAATTTTCCATCCTTTGTCCATATATAAGTCAATATCTTGGCTTCATATTTTACACTAATAATGGTATTGTTCTATGATATTCCATGTTACTGGCAATCATGAAATTGCATTACCGATGCTAACATGCTTGTGATTTTACTTCTGAACAAATCACTGCTATAAACTGTTATCAATTGACAGCTGAATAAACAGTCCAGGCTTGTTTTATTATAATTGAAAGCACATCCATGTTGTAGTTCATTTTATTACCTGTAGTTACAAATGTAACTTATATAAACTTTCAATGACACAATCCTTATATAAGTCAATTAGGAGTATAAGACAAAGACCTGACTTTCAAGTAAAAAAGTATCGACTTATAGGTCGGAAATACGGTAACAGTTTTCCTGTGTTCCTAGACTTCTGACTTCGGAAAGAAATGTGAAATATCTAGTATGTCTTTTGACTTTTCAAAGAAACTAATGTGAAACTTTTGTGCCAGACCATTTTGAAATCAAGATATGTCATCTCAATGTTGTCTCTAGTATGATCCAAAGCTTGACTTTCAAAGATATTACTATGAAATTTTGAGGGGGTCCCAATTGGCAGAATGGTCTAAAGCGCTCACTGTTACGGATCACTGCCATCTCACCTATGTCTGCGTGGGTTTGAGTCTCGGGCTGGGCTGATGTGTGTATGTGAGAAAGCTTGCCTGTAGCTTCTCATGGATAGGTGGTTCTCTTCAGGGTTTTCCTGGGTTCTTCCTCCACCATTAATACTGGCTGCCATGTATAGCTTATCTTGTGCTGAAAAATGGCATTAAACCCTACAACAACAACAAAAACAACAACAACAACTATGAAACTTTGTCACAGAACATTTTGAAATCAAGAAATGTCATATCAGTACATGGTATGTCTGTTATGCTGTCTCAGTTATATCAGGTGTGTATCTTTTATTAACAGATGTAAATGTACCTACTTGTAAAATTTAGTAAACAAATCGCAACATTTTAGTTTTATTATTATTTCTTTGGTCAGAAATAAATGTTCCTACTTGTAAAACATGGTCAACAAATCACGTTTTAGTTTTATTAGTATTTTTTGTGACCGAAATAAATGTACTTACTTGTAAAACGTGGTCAACAAATCACAACATTTTAATTTTATTAGTATTTTTTGGGACAGAAATAAATGTACCTACTTGTAAATCATTTTCAGCAAATTACAGCAGTTTAGTCTCATCTTATATTTGAAAGTTATCTGCTTTACTATGATGTAAGTAGACTTTCAAATTTGACTCCCGATGGAGCCCTCAGTGGAATAGTCCGAAAATTGTGCAAGCAGTTTAGGAAAATAGGGTATCTCTTCTTGTTGTTTTCATCTAGATTGATTTTATTTTTATATTTCAGGGCCATTGTGCACTAGAGATGCCCTCGGGGACAGGGAAGACCGTGTCCCTGCTTGCCCTGATTGTGGCTTACATGAGGGTTGGTACATTCATTCCATTTTCTCACCCGTACTAGAAAGTAGAAGACTTTAAGACATTTTTTAATGAATTTAAATTTTTAGAACACAAGTTATGCAAATTGAAAACATTGACATATTTTGAATGAATTTCAAATTAGCATGAAGTTTAGAAATTTAGAGTTTAAAGGGCCTTTGTAGCATTTGTTATGTTCTAGCGATTAGCAAACATAGACGATTGTTGAAATTTAAAACTGTTTAGAATTAAAGGAGTATATTGCTGTTATGTTGCAGTACTATTCAATAATTTTAGAAAATTTATTGGATCATAAACGTTTTATAAATTTGTAAAATTGAAGATTTTTCTTACAATCTATAGACATCAATAGCTGAATACATGATAGAAGAAACAAATTGTTAACAAAAGCTCTTTATACATTGTATAAAATGCTGCTATTTGTTGGAAGATAACTTCTCAAATTTGTATCTTATTTTCTCCAACAGGCAAATCCAAACGATGTGACCAAACTTATCTATTGTTCTCGAACTGTGCCAGAATTGGAAAAGGTACTGGTTGATACATTTTTATATTTACTGTAATAATATTTTAGGCAAAGAAATACTTGAATGATTAACTCTGTAACACTAAATATGACAAAGAAACTCTGTAACACTAATTATGACAAAGAAACACTTGAATGATTAACTCTGTAACACTAAATATGACAAAGAAACGCTTGAATGATTAACTCTGTAACACTATATATGACAAAGAAATGCTTGAATGATTAACTCTGTAACACTAAATATGACAAAGAAACGCTTGAATGATTAAGTCTGTAACACTAAATATGACAAAGAAACGCTTGAATGATTAAGTCTGTAACACTATATATGACAAAGAAACGCTTGAATGATTAACTCTAACACTAAATATGACAAAGAAACGCTTGAATGATTAACTCTGTAACACTATATATGACAAAGAAACGCTTGAATGATTAACTCTGTAACACTAAATATGACAAAGAAATGCTTGAATGATTAACTCTAACACTAAATATGACAAAGAAACGCTTGAATGATTAAATCTGTAACACTAAATATGACAAAGAAACGCTTGAATGATTAAGTCTGTAACACTAAATATGACAAAGAAATACTTGAATGATTAACTCTGTAACACTATATATGACAAAGAAATACTTGAATGATTAACTCTGTAACACTATATATGACAAAGAAACGCTTGAATGATTAACTCTGTAACACTATATATGACAAAGAAACGCTTGAATGATTAACTCTGTAACACTAAATATGACAAAGAAATACTTGAATGATTAACTCTGTAACACTAAATATGACAAAGAAACGCTTGAATGATTAACTCTGTAACAATAAATATGACAAAGAAATACTTGAATGATTAACTCTGTAACACTAAATATGACAAAGAAACGCTTGAATGATTAACTCTGTAACACTAAATATGACAAAGAAATACTTGAATGATTAACTCTGTAACACTAAATATGACAAAGAAATACTTGAATGATTAACTCTGTAACACTAAATATGACAAAGAAACGCTTGAATGATTAACTCTGTAACACTAAATATGACAAAGAAATACTTGAATGATTAACTCTGTAACACTATATATGACAAAGAAACGCTTGAATGATTAACTCTGTAACACTAAATATGACAAAGAAACGCTTGAATGATTAACTCTGTAACACTAAATATGACAAAGAAATACTTGAATGATTAACTCTGTAACACTATATATGACAAAGAAATACTTGAATGATTAACTCTGTAACACTAAATATGACAAAGAAACGCTTGAATGATTAAGTCTGTAACACTAAATATGACAAAGAAACGCTTGAATGATTAAGTCTGTAACACTAAATATGACAAAGAAATACTTGAATGATTAACTCTGTAACACTATATATGACAAAGAAACGCTTGAATGATTAACTCTGTAACACTAAATATGACAAAGAAATGCATGAATGATTAACTCTGTAACACTAAATATGACAAAGAAACGCTTGAATGATTAAGTCTGTAACACTATATATGACAAAGAAATTCTTGAATGATTAACTCTGTAACACTATATATGACAAAGAAACGCTGGAATGATTAACTCTGTAACACTATATATGACAAAGAAATGCTTGAATGATTAACTCTGTAACACTAAATATGACAAAGAAACGCTTGAATGATTAAGTCTGTAACACTAAATATGACAAAGAAACGCTTGAATGATTAAGTCTGTAACACTATATATGACAAAGAAACGCTTGAATGATTAACTCTAACACTAAATATGACAAAGAAACGCTTGAATGATTAACTCTGTAACACTATATATGACAAAGAAACGCTTGAATGATTAACTCTGTAACACTAAATATGACAAAGAAATGCTTGAATGATTAACTCTGTAACACTAAATATGACAAAGAAACGCTTGAATGATTAAATCTGTAACACTAAATATGACAAAGAAACGCTTGAATGATTAAGTCTGTAACACTAAATATGACAAAGAAATACTTGAATGATTAACTCTGTAACACTATATATGACAAAGAAATACTTGAATGATTAACTCTGTAACACTATATATGACAAAGAAACGCTTGAATGATTAACTCTGTAACACTATATATGACAAAGAAACGCTTGAATGATTAACTCTGTAACACTAAATATGACAAAGAAATACTTGAATGATTAACTCTGTAACACTAAATATGACAAAGAAACGCTTGAATGATTAACTCTGTAACAATAAATATGACAAAGAAATACTTGAATGATTAACTCTGTAACACTAAATATGACAAAGAAACGCTTGAATGATTAACTCTGTAACACTAAATATGACAAAGAAATACTTGAATGATTAACTCTGTAACACTAAATATGACAAAGAAATACTTGAATGATTAACTCTGTAACACTAAATATGACAAAGAAACGCTTGAATGATTAACTCTGTAACACTAAATATGACAAAGAAATACTTGAATGATTAACTCTGTAACACTATATATGACAAAGAAACGCTTGAATGATTAACTCTGTAACACTAAATATGACAAAGAAACGCTTGAATGATTAACTCTGTAACACTAAATATGACAAAGAAATACTTGAATGATTAACTCTGTAACACTATATATGACAAAGAAATACTTGAATGATTAACTCTGTAACACTAAATATGACAAAGAAACGCTTGAATGATTAAGTCTGTAACACTAAATATGACAAAGAAACGCTTGAATGATTAAGTCTGTAACACTAAATATGACAAAGAAATACTTGAATGATTAACTCTGTAACACTATATATGACAAAGAAACGCTTGAATGATTAACTCTGTAACACTAAATATGACAAAGAAATGCATGAATGATTAACTCTGTAACACTAAATATGACAAAGAAACGCTTGAATGATTAAGTCTGTAACACTATATATGACAAAGAAACGCTTGAATGATTAACTCTGTAACACTATATATGACAAAGAAACGCTTGAATGATTAACTCTGTAACACTATATATGACAAAGAAACGCTTGAATGATTAACTCTAACACTAAATATGACAAAGAAACGCTTGAATGATTAACTCTGTAACACTATATATGACAAAGAGACGCTTGAATGATTAACTCTGTAACACTATATATGACAAAGAAACGCTTGAATGATTAACTCTGTAACACTACATGTGACAAAGAAATACTTGAATGATTAACTCTAACACTATATATGACAAAGAAATACTTGAATGATTAACTCTGTAACACTATATATGACAAAGAAATACTTGAATGATTAACTCTGTAACACTATATATGACAAAGAAACGCTTGAATGATTAACTCTGTAACACTATATATGACAAAGAAACGCTTGAATGATTAACTCTGTAACACTATATATGACAAAGAAATACTTGAATGATTAACTCTGTAACACTATATATGACAAAGAAACGCTTGAATGATTAACTCTAACACTAAATATGACAAAGAAACGCTTGAATGATTAAGTCTGTAACACTAAATATGACAAATAATGCTTGGAAGATTAACACTTTTATTCCTAATGCATAAATTGCTCTTTGGTATTTAAGATTTTGTCAGCTGCATTGCATTGAACCATAGCATTTAATTAGTCTAAACTATTTTAGACTTTCAATTTGTATGCTAGTGAAATAAATATTTAAAAAAAATGAATTTTACAAAACTTGATAATATTTTCTCTTTTCAATTACTTAGTTTAAGATCACAGATCCATAACATTAGGAAAGGCACACAGCTCTCATATCCGTTGCATGGTATAGCTAATAATGGGATAAATATCCATTGCATGGTATAGCTAATGATGGAATAAATATCCATTGCATGGTTCAGCTAATGATGGGATAAATATCCATTGCATGGTATAGCTAATGATGGGATAAATATCCATTGCATGGTACAACTAATGATGGGATAAATATCCATTGCATGGTACAGCTAATGATGGGATAAATATCCATTGCATGGTACAGCTAATGATGGGATAAATATCCATTGCATGGTACAGCTAACGATGGGATAAATATCCATTGCATGGTACAGCTAACGATGGGATAAATATCCATTGCATGGTACAGCTAACGATGGGATAAATATCCATTGCATGGTACAGCTAACGATGGGATAAATATCCATTGCATGGTACAGCTAACGATGGGATAAATATCCATTGCATGGTACAGCTAACGATGGGATAAATATCCATTGCATGGTACAGCTAACGATGGGATAAATATCCATTGCATGGTACAGCTAACGATGGGATAAATATCCATTGCATGGTACAGCTAACGATGGGATAAATATCCATTGCATGGTAAGCTAACGATGGGATAAATATCCATTGCATGGTACAGCTAACGATGGGATAAATATCCATTGCATGGTACAGCTAACGATGGGATAAATATCCATTGCATGGTACAGCTAACGATGGGATAAATATCCATTGCATGGTACAGTTAACGATGGGATATATATCCATTGCATGGTACAGCTAACGATGGGATAAATATCCATTGCATGGTACAGCTAACAATGGGATAAAAATCCATTGCATGGTACAGCTAATAATGGGATACATATCCATTGCATGGTACAGCTAGTAATGGGATACATATCCATTGCATGGTACAGCTAGTAATGGGATACATATCCATTGCATGGTACAGCTAGTAATGGGATACATATCCATTGCATGGTACAGCTAGTAATGGGATACATATCCATTGCATGGTACAGCTAATAATGGGATCAATATCCATTGCATGGTACAGCTAATAATGGGATCAATATCCATTGCATGGTACAGCTAATAATGGGATCAATATCCATTGCATGGTACAGCTAATAATGGGATCAATATCCATTGCATGGTACAGCTAATAATGTGATAAATATCCATTGCATGGTATAGCTAATAATGGGATAAATATCCATTGCATGGTATAGCTAATAATGTGATAAATATCCATTGCATGGTATAGCTAATAATGTGATAAATATCCATTGCATGGTACAGCTAATAATGTGATAAATATCCATTACATGGTACAGCTAATATGTCATAAATATCCATTGCATGGTACAGCTAATATGTGATAAATATCCATTGCATGGTACAGCTAATAATGGGATAAATATCCATTGCATGGTACAGCTAATAATGGGATAAATATCCATTGCATGGTATAGCTAATAATGGGATAAATATCCATTGCATGGTATAGCTAATATGTGATAAATATCCATTGCATGGTATAGCTAATATGTGATAAATATCCATTGCATGGTACAGCTAATATGTGATAAATATCCATTGCATGGTACAGCTAATATGTGATAAATATCCATTGCATGGTACAGCTAATATGTGATAAATATCCATTGCATGGTACAGCTAATAATGGGATAAATATCCATTGCATGGTATAGCTAATAATGGGATAAATATCCATTGCATGGTACAGCTAATATGTGATAAATATCCATTGCATGGTACAGCTAATATGTGATAAATATCCATTGCATGGTACAGCTAATATGTGATAAATATCCATTGCATGGTACAGCTAATAATGGGATAAATATCCATTGCATGGTACAGCTAATAATGGGATAAATATCCATTGCATGGTATAGCTAATAATGGGATAAATATCCATTGCATGGTATAGCTAATAATGTGATAAATATCCATTGCATGGTACAGTTAATATGTGATAAATATCCATTGCATGGTACAGCTAATATGTGATAAATATCCATTGCATGGTACAGCTAATAATGGGATAAATATCCATTGCATGGTATAGCTAATAATGGGATAAATATCCATTGCATGGTACAGTTAATATGTGATAAATATCCATTGCATGGTACAGCTAATAATGGGATAAATATCCATTGCATGGTACAGCTAATAATGGGATAAATATCCATTGCATGGTATAGCTAATAATGGGATAAAAGTACATCCATTGCATGGTACAGCTAATAATGTGATAAATATCCATTGCATGGTACAGCTAATATGTGATAAATATCCATTGCATGGTACAGCTAATAATGGGATAAATATCCATTGCATGGTACAGCTAATATGTGATAAATATCCATTGCATGGTACAGCTAATATGTGATAAATATCCATTGCATGGTACAGCTAATAATGGGATAAATATCCATTGCATGGTACAGCTAATATGTGATAAATATCCATTGCATGGTACAGCTAATAATGGGATAAATATCCATTGCATGGTATAGCTAATAATGGGATAAATATCCATTGCATGGTACAGCTAATAATGGGATAAATATCCATTGCATGGTATAGCTAATAATGGGATAAAAGTACATCCATTGCATGGTACAGCTAATAATGTGATAAATATCCATTGCATGGTACAGCTAATATGTGATAAATATCCATTGCATGGTACAGCTAATAATGGGATAAATATCCATTGCATGGTACAGCTAATATGTGATAAATATCCATTGCATGGTACAGCTAATATGTGATAAATATCCATTGCATGGTACAGCTAATAATGGGATAAATATCCATTGCATGGTACAGCTAATATGTGATAAATATCCATTGCATGGTACAGCTAATAATGGGATAAATATCCATTGCATGGTATAGCTAATAATGGGATAAATATCCATTGCATGGTACAGCTAATAATGGGATAAATATCTATTGCATGGTATAGCTAATAATGGGATAAAAGTACATCCATTGCATGGTACAGCTAATAATGTGATAAATATCCATTGCATGGTACAGCTAATATGTGATAAATATCCATTGCATGGTACAGCTAATAATGGGATAAATATCCATTACATGGTACAGCTAATATGTGATAAATATCCATTGCATGGTACAGCTAATATGTGATAAATATCCATTGCATGGTACAGCTAATAATGGGATAAATATCCATTGCATGGTACAGCTAATATGTGATAAATATCCATTGCATGGTACAGCTAATAATGGGATAAATATCCATTGCATGGTATAGCTAATAATGGGATAAATATCCATTGCATGGTATAGCTAATAATGGGATAAATATCCATTGCATGGTATAGCTAATATGTGATAAATATCCATTGCATGGTATAGCTAATAATGGGATAAAAGTACAGTTCAAAGAGACCCAGCAAGCATTGTCAGAAACTAATCAATATCTATCCACCCACCACAAATTTCTTCACACACCCCCCCTTATTTCCCTTTCAATCAACCTGTTTCTATTTCATCCAAAATAATGAACCTTGTCTGGTTATTAGTTGTAAAAAAAAAAAAAACAGTAGCAAAATGCACCAACTTAAAAATATAGTTTTAGTCATAAAACAAAAGCAAAATGCTCCAACTTAAAAATGTAGTTTTAGTCATAAAACAAAAGCAAAATGCACCAACTTAAAAACATAGTTTTAGTCACAAAACAAAAGCAAAATGCTCCAACTTAAAAATGTAGTTTTAGTCATAAAACAAAAGCAAAATGCACCAACTTAAAAATATAGTTTTAGTCATAAAACAAAAGCAAAATGCTCCAACTTAAAAACATAGTTTTAGTCACAAAACAAAAGCAAAATGCACCAACTTCAGTTTTGGAGCAAATTGAGTAGCTTTGGGTGCCCTCAATTATGCAAAGAATTAGAATTTTTCTGCCATTGATGCAAATGTAAAACTACAGGCAGCGATTGAAATCCTTGAACCATAAAACCTAGCACAGTATTTTTAACTTTTGAGAGTATAACTATTTACTGTTAAAGTATGAGGAGTATTTTGTGTAATTTAATACTTCTAAAGTATGAGAATTATTTTGTGTAATTTAATACTTCTAAAGTATGAGGAGTATTTTGTGTAATTTA
This sequence comes from Unio pictorum, assembly GCA_030141615.1. Lineage (NCBI taxonomy): Eukaryota > Metazoa > Mollusca > Bivalvia > Unionida > Unionidae > Unio > Unio pictorum. The sequence continues at coordinate 3,701,958 of JARLTB010000254.1, forward strand.
ATACTTCTAAAGTATGAGAATTATTTTGTGTAATTTAATACTTCTAAAGTATGAGGAGTATTTTTTCCAATTTTATACCATTTAAGTATGAGAATTATGTTGTGTAATTTAATTCTATTAAATTATGAGAATTATTTTGTGTAATTTAATACTGTTAAAGTATGAGGAGCATTTTGCATATTTTAATAATACTAGAGTATGAGGAGTATTTTTTCCAGTTTAATACCTTGTGTTTTTTTTTGTATTTTGTGTAATTCATTAATTTCTGAAGTATGGCGTCTTTTGTGTATTTTAATACCATTAAAGTATATTTTGTATTTTGTGTAATTCATTAATTTCTGAAGCATGACATGTCTCTCGTGTAATTTAATACTACTAAAGTATGAGGAGTATTTTGTGTAATTTAATATTCCAGATATCTTGAAACTTTTGTTATTCTACTCCTTTAGAATGGTTGGTGATATCAATATGGGGTTATCACTAAAAGACTTCTTCTAATGTCTAGCTGCTCCTCAATAATAAAAAACCCCAATATGGCATCCAAGATGGCCACTTTTGCAGCCATCTTAAAAAATCTTGCTTTCACAAGAAGGCTTATTTTAATGTTGTAAGTGAAAATAATGCTGATCTTAAGTCCAGTATGACTGCAGTAAAAGCTGTGTTTGTTGTTTGCCCATTAATTCGACAAGGACCTCTCTAGTCATTCGAGGGTTGGAGGAGCTGGTTCTGTTCTGTGCATGTGCAGGTGGCTGATGAGGCCAACCCTTGCATGGAATGTTCGTTTGCATAAGGGACTGGGGATGAGTGGGACATCTCCAGGAGGGTTGATGGCACATGCTTTTCTGGTTTGCCTCTTCAGCTCTGCAGCTGCAGTCCTGCTAGACTCGCACAACTTGGATCCTTTGTGCACAGAGGAATGACAAGTGACTCGGTCACTTGCTGTTTGCTCCCACAAATCAGGGTTTGTGTTGAACGCTGTCAAATCAGCTTTCAGACCCTGTTTGAAGTGTTTCTTTTGACCTCTGTGGGATCGCTGTCCTTGCTATAGCTCACCATAGAAGAGTCTTATAGGCAGCCAGTGGTCTGCCATGTGTACAACATGTCCCACCCATCAGGATGGTGTGGATGCTGGGGAGACTTGCTTGGGCGAGTACCTCGGTGTCTGTAACCTTATCCTGCCACTTGATGTTGAGGATTTTCCTGAGACTTGTGGTGTGAAAGTATTTCAGCTTTCTGGCTTGGTGTTACACTGTCCACATTTGACATGCGTAAAGTAGTGTGGGGTGCACAACTGCCCTGTAGACTTTTTGTTTGGTGTCTATGCTGATACATTTTCTGGATGACAAGAATGACTTACATGTTGACTTGTTTTAAGTGAGGAAGAGTTGTGCAGTGGATGACCAGGACTTATTCTCTTGCCAAAAACCATCAGCAGCCTGACAATGTTGAGACAGCCGGAGACAGTTGAGTCGGTGGATGACCAGGACGTTCTATGTGTCTCATCGTGCTCTTAGTCCTCCACAGTGCTTTGCTGGGAATCATCTTTCTATCTATTGATCAGCTGGTGATGCCTCAGTGCAGGCTGCTCTGCCAAATCCAGTCTTCACATGCTAGGTAGCCTAACTCACCAAGGGTTTAAGACCAGTCAGCTACCCTCTGCCTGGTTTAGCCGGGCAGTCAAGGCCATTTTCCGTAGTGTGGCTGCTATGCATGCCACAGCTTTACTGGAGCCACAGATGAGAGCTGAGTGCCAAGTGGGGACCAAAGGTGGCCTAGCTACCCCTAAAGGAGTACGACTGCTTAGCCAGACAGAGTTGTTAACACCTCCTAGGACACTCAATACACTCTTTAACAGCTACTCATGAATGGAAAGTCACGTCTCAAAGATACTGTTATCTAAACTATTCTCTATATGAAGTTTTCATCTATGGACTTCTTATGATACCTAACTGAAAATGATGCCATCCAATATGGATTCCATGATTTAAAAATCTTGTCAATAATTTCCCATAAAGACTTCTAATGTTTACTTTGTCTTAACTGAAAATAGTGTCAAACAGGCATCATGTAACACAGCAGCTAATTTGAAAATCTTGCTATTGCTGAAGAATATTTATAATGGTTTCAACACTTGACAGCTAAAAGAAAGATATGGTCTTATCTCAGATTTATGAAAAATATTTTCATGTATTATCTCACTGAGGGAATCTTCATAAAAATTTTGCAGCCCTAAACTCAGAAGATGCATTAGATAAAACCTTTGTAAAGTTTACTGAGTAGCAAAGTTGTATCTTGTATCAATGTTTAGCAGATTGTGGTAGCATTTTCACAAATGAAGAACTCCATGTACACTTTGCAGGTTGTAGAGGAATTGAAATCTCTGATGGTGTATTATGAAAAAGAACTGAAGGAGAAACCCAATATCCTGGGTCTGGCCCTTAGCTCACGGAAGAACCTCTGTATTCATTCACAGGTAACATGCATGCATCACAGGTGTTAATTAGAGATATGAACTTCAGCATCTTGAATCTGGCCTTCATGTCACAGAGATACTCATTATTTTCTATCCTAGGTAACATGAGTAGTACAAATTACACATTTTTCAAATTACACACAGAACGTAGGAATCAGTAAAACTCAGTCAACTGAACTTGACCTGCAGTTCACAAAATATCTTCTTTCACTCACAGGGAATATGCACAAAGTGAAAGAGACAAGGACAATGACTTGAGAATACTTGATGCACTGATAATAATCTAAAAAAAAGGAAATAATGTAATTTGCCTTGTGATTTTGCAATCATAATTTCATATTTTTAGGCAAGTTCTGTTTTTGGCAGCTTCCATAGCAACCAGGTTGAAAACCTTTTTTCCCACCTCTTCCCAAATTACACAGTAAAATTTCAAGCATAGATTTTTTATATTATCTATTATAATCTATAAACTGTTTGAAAACTAAAATCAGACTATTGAGAGCACTGGTCATCTCAATCTTTTTGTATTCATGAGGCCTGGACCCTGATAACAGATTTACAACAAGGATTCCAGGCACTTGAAATGAGATGCTACAGAATCATCCTTGGTATCTCTTACATGGACCATATCACAAATGAACAAGTGCATAACACCATCAGGCACAAATAAGGCCAAAATAAAGACCTCCTCACCACTGTAAAAAAGAGAAAGCTGACATGGTATGGGCATATCACTAGAGCTAACAGTCTATCCACAACAGTACTGCAGGGCCGAGTCCAGGGTGGCAGAACGATAGGTAGACAGAGAAAAAAGTGGAGTGACAACATCACAGAATGGACCAGGAAAAGTTTTGCGGAGACACAGACATTTGCACATGATCGACACAAGTGGAGGGAACTGGTGAGATGTTCAGCAGCACAGTGCCTCAATGACCAATCTATAAACAAATATATATATCTTGTTTTGGTGATGCCCAGGTGAATTTCACAACTTGAAAACCACTGTGTCTAATGTTATCCAACTTTCCTGTGACATGTTTAGTTAATTTTGTTTTGTATACCCTCCATAGCAACCGCTTATCTTTGACATCATCTTGGTGGAAACCTGTTTTTTTATTTTTAAAACTGTGATGGTAACTAAAGTGAAACTTTAGAAATTTCAACACATCAACTTGTGCAGTACTTAGTTTTTTATTATCACATAAATTAATGTAGAAGCACCTACCTCTCTTATTCCGTTTCTTCCTTAGATTGTTTTGATTTGTTATGTAATCATATTACACATGAGCAGTTGTATTTTTAGACCAAAAAGCCCTATGTAAGTAAGTCAAGCTTAATTTCAAATGTTTTTGATCAATCAGATCAAAGAAAATAGTGAAAGCAATGTAAACAATTTCAAAATGTATTTATTAGTGCTCCTTTAAGCTGGTGACCATAGTCCATTTTGAGTTTTAAAATATTATTTATATATACGTTATAAATGAAAAAACACTTTGTGTCCATTACGCTATTTGCCACTTTGTTTTTTCTTTAGGTGTTGGCATTTGAGTACAGAGATTAAGTCAGGTGACTGTTTTGCATTAGTGGCTTGCGTTTAGGCTTTAGTCAGAGACCAGTGAAGAAACAGGTACTATTATAATAATGAAAACAACAATAGTAATAATAATAATAATAAAAACAACAATAATAATAATAACGAGGACTTTGTATAAGACCTATTGTTTAGAAGCTCTAAGTGCTTTACAACATTAGACAACACCTAAAACAAAAAGTATATATAGTGATATAATTACAAAAAACAAACACCATGAAAATAGAAAACATAAACATGCTGAAAATATATAGGAAATATATATATATATATATATATATATATATATATATATATATATATATATATATATATATATATATATATATATATATATATATATATATATATATATATAAATATATTGGTAGGAAACATTATTAGGTCTTTAAGACCCCTGTGGAATATCACAACATAGATCAACAGGGCTGGAGAGTATTCCATTTGCAGACACAATTTGTGTCCTGTTGACTAAGTAGGACTTGAACCATAGTAAGGTTGTATTGTGAATGCCAAATACATGCTGGAGACAGTGAAGTAATACATCATGGTCTATTTTATCAAATACTGCAAACAAATCAAGGAGGGTGATGACTGTAATCTTTTCGCTATCCAAAGCAGAGAGAATGTCATTAACTACTTTCAGAAGAGTAGTTTCAGTACTGTGGTATGGGTGATGTGCAGACTGTACTTTTGTAAAAAGACCATTTGAATTCAGATGAGATACAAGATGGGTTAGAACAACTTTTTCTAATTCTTTAAATTGTTATGGTTGAGTGTTGATTTCTTCAGCAGAGGCTTTACAATGGCAGTTTTGAAAATTGTTGGGAATTCCCCGGATGAGAGAGAAGTATTAATAACATCAGTTAGTGATGGCAATATTGGATCAAAGCACACAAGCAGCAGTGATGTTGGAATTGGATCAAGTTCACATGACTTTAGTGCACTCTTCATCACGATTATACATACTAAATCTAGAGACATGGGTTCAAATGCTGCTTACAGTTGCCACTGAAATTCTGTATCACAACTGTATGGTGATAAGGCAATTGAAATTGTGTTGTCATGCTTATCTCTAATTGTTTATACTTTGTCATGGAAGAAATTTGCAAACAGGTCCGAAAGGTTAACTGGTAGAAGGTAGTTGGAATTAGTGTACATTTGTTCCTTGACATTAGCTTGTTAGTAATCTTGAAGAACTCTTTGCAGCTGGAATTTTCCATGATTTTAGAACAGTAGTGGGAACAACAATATAAAATCTGATTTTGCTGCAATGACTATGTTTTTGATATTCTTAGCAGCTTCATAGATTTGCTTTGGAATAGTGAATCTGGTGACAAGACAAAGCCTCTCAGCTTTACAGCAGTCTCTTTTAGCAGTGTGAAGATGGTCCCTAACACTGCTATACCACGGAGAGCACTTTTGAATTCATACTCTGTGCTTGGTGGCCGGGGCATGTTTTTCAAGCAATGAACACAGGCTGTTATCAAGTTGTTCTGCTGTAGGAGGTAAGAAAAGTTGTAAGGTTTGCTTGGATGTCATGTATTAGTTTGGTTCTATTTATCATATGGTGGTTTCTCTTAGTAGGAAATATAGGTGAAGGGTTAGGGACTGATACGTCCATATGGTATATTATGCAGAGGTGATCTGGTGCAAGTTCTTGGGATGCAAGGGTTGACCATAGAATATTATCATCAAGTCTATGAAGAATTCAGTCTAAAATGTGACCATGTTTATGGATGGGTTGGTTAACTGCCTGTTTGAGGTTGAAAACAAAAATGGAATCTAGGAGTTTTGATTTGTGTGGGTTTCCAGGACAGTCAAAGCAAAAGTTGAAATCTCCAAGAATAATCCGGTTGCCACCTATTGAATTTCCATACTCCAGGAGATTCAGAAACTGCTCTAAAATTGAAGATTCAGTCTGCTTTTTTTCTGCTGAAAAGGAGGGCAGTAGAGGCAAATAAAATAGACTGATCTTTGTTCCAGTGTGAGTGGTCAGACTAGTTCAAACGATGTTTGGTAGAAATTGTAGGTCATTGTGTGGTTATGACATTTTTTAATGTCATTCTTTGCAATGACAGCAATTCCACCTACATGAGAGTGGTGGGGAAAGACCTTGATGGAGTATCCGGTGGGTGTTAGCTCCATGCATTTGGGATCAACACCTGATCTTTTTAGCCATGTTTCTGTCAGGAAAAAGACTGATAATTGATAGTAAAAGTCACGCAGGTCATATAGGCATTCAACACTAACTTTTTTTTTTCGTTTTTTGGAATTGATTTTACGTATCTTTAAGTGGCATGTATTCACTTCATTGGATTCTTATACATCTATATTTTTTGGAAGGTTGATATTTAGATGCCACGAGAATTGCGTATGGCAAATTCAATGTTAAACTATGTAGACATTTTTTGACGAAATGAAACTAAAGGTGAGATTTATTACAATCTGGATTGAATGTCACTTACTATGATGTCACAATGAAAGCAAACAAATATGTACTACCCTATATTGTGATGATTTCATTTGAAGTGTTTTTTTTCTTGACCCATCTTTAGCACATAGCCACCATTGTGAAAAACCATAGAGATCAATAATTTTCATCTGGAAGTTTCTTGATGACAGTTATGGTGCAGAGTATTCAATAATCAGGATTGAATAGACTTTGATTGAAGAAAATTAGTGTTAAAATTTAAAAGAACAATTTATATTAAATTTAAAACGAGTAAATGTGCATACATGAACCGTATAACTTGTACAATTATTTTGTCATCAAGTTATTTAGTTATAATAATGGAACATTGAAGGAGAAACAGATGATAAAATTTTGCTGTTCAGTTTTATTTTTTGTTGAAAATACAAAATTAATTTCAAGACATGTTTGTATCTCAACTGTAGGTATCCTTAGAGCGAGATGGCAAGATTGTGGATGCACGCTGTCACAGTCTCACAGCTTCCCATGTCAGGGCTCAGCACAAACACAACCAAGACATACCTGTTTGTGGATTCTTTGAGGTACTATAGGATGAATATATTTTTCTTTTCATATCTCTGACATGCCTGCCATAAGGTGGAGCTTGTTGTGCTGTTGTCTGACCTTAATTATTCATCATCTACAGTTAAACATCATGGTTACTATGACTAAAACAATAAAATTGGTTTCCACGCAATTAATTATCTAGATTTTAAAGTTACCAAATTGGGGCAAGGTATAACTTTACTTCTTTTGGGCTATAAAGGTCAAAATTGAAGGTCACTGACAAAACCAAAAAAAAGAAAATCGTTTCTACAGTTCTATCATTCATAGTTACCAAGGTTTGTGTGTAAAGAAGCACCCAGTTGATTTTGGAGTAAACAAAAGTTGAATGTCAATGCCAGTTTTTGAAAGAATTTTAAAAAGTGTTTCTCCATAACTTTAGTTTATAGTGACATGCCTCAGCCAGACTTTGTAGATGGCTTGCACTTGGGGTAAGAAAGAAGTCTATTGATTTCAGGGTCAAAAGGTCAGGGCCACTGACTAAAAGAAATGGTTTCATCACAATAAAAAAACTTCTACATCAAAGACATTGTGATATTAAGAAACTAGTTGATTTTGGGGTCAGTATGGGAAATGTCAAGAGACTAGTCAAGGTCACTCTGCATGTAGAAATGTTTCTTTCATGTTTAACTTATCTACATATTGGAGTATTGCACATAAGATGGCCTATAATGTGTTGTTTGATACTCTTGTATGTTATGTTGTATGTGTGTTGTTATGATACTCTTGTATGTTATGTTGTATGTGTTGTTATGATATTCTTGTATGTTATGTTGTATGTGTGTTTTTATGATACTCTTGTATGTTATGTTGTATGTGTGTTATGATACTATTGCATGTTATGTTGTATGTGTGTTGTTATGATATTCTTGTATGTTATGTTGTATGTGTGTTATGATACTCTTGTATGTTATGTTGTATGTGTGTTGTTATGATACTCTTGTATGTTATGTTGTATGTGTGTTGTTATGATACTCTTGTTAACCATTTTCCCCCATGGTCTCTTATTTAATTTGCATAGTAGTAGATTCAGGGTTCAAATCAGAACTCATAAACAAAGAAAAATCTAAAGTTTCATTTTGACCTTAGACATTAAAAAGCCTTCAAAGATTAATAAAATCTAAATTAAACAAAAACAACAAACATTTTGAACAAATATTATACGACTCTACCCCAACCCCTAAAATAAATGCTTTTCTGCGCACTGTTCATTGTTATGCCAGCTTGCCGTTAAAAATGTTTTAGCACTTGCAGGTACATATATTTGCTTTTTAAGTATTTATTAATTTTCAGTTATCTTTATTTTCGTTTTATTTAGAAACTAACTCAAAGCATACTTTATAATACTTTTAATAAAATGATTGCTGTTCTCATCATGGAAAAAATCTTGTAACTTCTTGGTGTCTTTAAAAAACCAAAAATATTTGAAAATCTCAAGAGTACCCCCAAAAAATCCCCCACATTTTTAATTTAATTTTTTTTGTAACCATGTAAATAACAAGGTCCTGTTTGACTTCTTTTTTACATGGTAATATAGACAGTTTGAAAATTAAATTAAGCATTGCTTTATATAGATTCTGTTGATTACAGTGTATTATTATATATGTTAATATTATTGCAATTGCTTATACATGCATGTATGTAGGACTATGTCTGTAGAACATGAGCAAAGAATAGCAGATTTTGTAGACATTTGTTATATTGAAAGAGACAGAGTTAAGGAGGTATTCTATCCTATGGATCCTATATTTTTGTTCATTTGTTTTACAGAACTTTGATGTACATGGAAAAGAAGAACCGCTGCCTGCAGGCATCTATGGCTTGGTACTGTTGTTTCTGTCAAAATGTTACTCTTTACAAGCTCAGGGCTGTAGAATAGACCAGATGCATGCCATAGGAGGTGACTGATGGAGTTTCTCAGTGATTAGCATATCTGATTCATGACCAAAACAAAGTGGGTTTAGTTCCTATCATAGGGTCAGATGGATTAGTTATCATGGTGGGTTAGTGGCTAGGGCAGTTTGCTCCAAAGTTCCTTGGCACTAAAACGCCTACTTTGTTACTGTGCTGTAAAACACCAAAATCAACCAACTGAGCCAAAACAGTTTAAATGCTAAACTATGAACATCATGCTTCTTTTATCAACTTTCCATCAGCGAAGTTTGATTCTCAAAAATGTTTGGTCAGTTTTAGGTTATTTGGAATTCATTACTGATGACGTGGTCTGATTGATTCTGATTTACTTTCTGTCATAATTTACTGGAAACTTTCTTTTTTGACTTTGTTATTCATGTTTGCACGAGATTACTGTCCATGTGAAATTTTTCATTTCATGTTGGTACTAACAGCATATTTGAAAGAAAATCAGGTCTACTTAAAAAAGAACCTTTTATATGTATTGGATCTAGTTAAGCAAGAACCTTTTAGATGTATTGGATCTAGCTAAACATCAAACTTTTAGATGTATAGGATCAAGTTAAGCATCAAACTTTTAGTTGTATTGGATCTAGTTAAGCAAGAACTTTTATGTGTATTGGATCTAGTTAAGCAAGAACTTTTAGATGTATTGAATCTAGTTAAGCATCAAACTTTTAGTTGTATTGGATCTAGTTAAACATCAAACTTTTAGATGTATTGAATCTAGTTAAACATCAAACTTTTAGATGTATTGAATCTAGTTAAGCATCAAACTTTTAGTTGTATTGGATCTAGTTAAGCAAGAACTTTTATGTGTATTGGATCTAGTTAAGCATCAAACTTTTAGATGTATTGGATCTAGTTAAGCAAGAACTTTTAGTTGTATTGGATCTAGTTAAGCAAGAACTTCTATATGTATTGGATCTAGTTAAGCAAGAACCTTTTAGATGTATTGGATCTAGTTAAGCATCAAACTTTTAGATGTATAGGATCAAGTTAAGCAAGAACTTTTAGATGTATTGGATCTAGTTAAGCAAGAACCTTTTAGATGTATTGGATCTAGTTAAGCATCAAACTTTTAGATGTATAGGATCAACTTAAGCAAGAACTTTTAGATGTATTGGATCTAGTTAAGCAAGAACCTTTTAGATATATTGGATCAAGTTAAGCATCAAACTTTTAGATGTATTGGATCAAGTTAAGCAAGAACTTTTAGATGTATTGGATCTAGTTAAGCAAGAACCTTTTAGATGTATTGGATCTAGTTAAGCATCAAACTTTTAGATGTATTGGATCTAGTTAAGCATCAAACTTTTAGATGTATTGGATCTAGTTAAGCATCAAACTTTTAGATGTATTGGATCTAGTTAAGCATCAAACTTTTAGATGTATTGGGTTTAGTTAAACAAGAACCTTTTAGATGTATTGGATCTAGCTAAATAAGCATCAAACTTTTAGTTGTATTGGATCTAGTTAAGCATCAAACTTTTAGATGTATTGGGTTTAGTTAAGCAAGAACCTTGTAGATGTATTGGATCTAGCTCAATAAGCATCAAACTTTTAGTTGTATTGGATCTAGTTAAGCAACAACATTTTAGATGTATTGGATCTAGGTAAATAAGCATCAAACTTTTAGATGTATTGGATCTAGTTAAGCAAGAACCTTTAGATGTATTGGATCTAGTTAAGCATCAAACTTTTAGTTGTATTGGATCTAGTTAAGCATCAAACTTTTAGATGTATTGGATCTAGTTAAGCAAGAACTTTTAGTTGTATTGCATCTAGTTAAGCAAGAACTTTTAGATGTATTGGATCTAGTTAAGCATCAAACTTTTAGTTGTATTGGATCTAGTTAAGCATCAAACTTTTAGATGTATTGGGTTTAGTTAAGCAAGAACCTTTTAGATGTATTGGATCTAGTTAAGCAAGAAACTTTTAGATGTATTGGATCTAGTTAAGCATCAAACTTTTAGATGTATTGGATCTAGTTAAGCATCAAACTTTTAGATGTATTGGATCTAGTTAAGCATCAAACTTTTAGATGTATTGGATCTAGTTAAGCATCAAACTTTTAGATGTATTGGGTTTAGTTAAACAAGAACCTTTTAGATGTATTGGATCTAGCTAAATAAGCATCAAACTTTTAGTTGTATTGGATCTAGTTAAGCATCAAACTTTTAGATGTATTGGGTTTAGTTAAGCAAGAACCTTTTAGATGTATTGGATCTAGCTCAATAAGCATCAAACTTTTAGTTGTATTGGATCTAGTTAAGCAACAACATTTTAGATGTATTGGATCTAGCTAAATAAGCATCAAACTTTTAGATGTATTGGATCTAGTTAAGCAAGAACCTTTAGATGTATTGGATCTAGTTAAGCATCAAACTTTTAGTTGTATTGGATCTAGTTAAGCATCAAACTTTTAGATGTATTGGATCTAGTTAAGCAAGAACTTTTAGTTGTATTGCATCTAGTTAAGCAAGAACTTTTAGATGTATTGGATCTAGTTAAGCATCAAACTTTTAGTTGTATTGGATCTAGTTAAGCATCAAACGTTTAGATGTATTGGGTTTAGTTAAGCAAGAACCTTTTAGATGTATTGGATCTAGTTAAGCAAGAAACTTTTAGATGTATTGGATCTAGTTAAGCAAGAACTTTTAGATGTATTGGATCTAGTTAAGCAAGAACCTTTTAGATGTATTGGATCTAGTTAAGCAAGAACCTTTTAGATGTATTGGATCTAGTTAAGCAAGAACCTTTTAGATGTATTGGATCTAGTTAAGCATCAAACTTTTAGTTGTATTGGATCTAGTTAAGCAAGAACTTTTAGATATATTGGATCAAGTTAAGCATCAAACTTTTAGATGTATTGGATCTAGTTAAGCATCAAACTTTTATATGTATTGGATCTAGTTAAGCAAGAACTTTTAGATGTATTGGATCTAGTTAAGCAAGAACTTTTAGATGTATTGGATCTAGTTAAGCAAGAACTTTTAGATGTATTGGATCTAGTTAAGCAAGAACTTTTAGATGTATTGGATCTAGTTAAGCATCAAACTTTTAGATGTATTGGATCTAGTTAAGCAAGAACTTTTATGTGTATTGGATCTAGTTAAGCATCAAACTTTTAGATGTATAGGATCTAGTTAAACAAGAACTTTTAGATGTATTGGATCTAGTTAAGCAAGAACTTTTAGATGTATTGGATCAAGTTAATCAAGAACCTTTTAGTTGTATTGGATCTAGTTAAGCAAGAACTTTTAGTTGTATTGGATCAAGTTAAGCAAGAACCTTTTAGATGTATTGGATCTAGTTAAGCATCAAACTTTTAGATGTATTGGGTTTAGCTAAGCAAGAACCTTTTAGATGTATTGGATCTAGCTAAATAAGCATCAAACTTTTAGTTGTATTGGATCTAGTTAATCAACAACCTTTTAGATGTATTGGATCTAGTTAAGCATCAAACTTTTAGTTGTATTGGATCTGGTTAAGCATCAAACGTTTAGATGTATTGGATCTAGTTAAGCATCAAACTTTTATATGTATTGGATCTAGTTAAGCAAGAACTTTTAGTTGTATTGGATCTAGTTAAGCATCAAACTTTTAGATGTATTGGGTTTAATTAAGCAAGAACCTTTTAGATGTATTGGATCTAGTTAAGCAAGAACCTTTTAGATGTATTGGATCTAGTTAAGCAAGAACCTTTTAGATATATTGGATCTAGTTAAGCATCAAACTTTTAGTTGTATTGGATCTAGTTAACCAAGAACTTTTAGATATATTGGATCAAGTTAAGCAAGAACCTTTTAGATGTATTGGATCTAGTTAAGCATCAAACTTTTAGTTGTATTGGATCTAGTTAAGCATCAAACTTTTAGATGTATTGGGTTTAGTTAAGCAAGAACCTTGTAGATGTATTGGATCTAGTGAAGCAAGAACCTTTTAGATGTATTGGATCTAGCTAAATAAGCATCAAACTTTTAGATGTATTGGATCTAGTTAAGCAAGAACTTTTAGATGTATTGGATCTAGTTAAGCATCAAACTTTTAGATGTATAGGATCTAGTTAATCATCAAACTTTTAGATGTATTGGATCTAGTTAATCATCAAACTTTTAGATGTATAGGATCTAGTTAATCATCAAACTTTTAGATGTATTGGATCTAGTTCAGCAAGAACTTTTAGATGTATTGGATCTAGTTAAGCAAGAACCTTTTAGTTGTATTGGATCTAGTTAAGCAAGAACTTTTAGATGTATTGGATCTAGTTAAGCATCAAACTTTTAGATGTATTGGATCTAGTTAAGCAAGAACTTTTATGTGTATTGGATCTAGTTAAGCATCAAACGTTTAGATGTATAGGATCTAGTTAAGCAAGAACTTTTAGATGTATTGGATCTAGTTAAGCAAGAACTTTTAGATGTATTGGATCTAGTTAAGCAAGAACTTTTAGTTGTATTGGATCAAGTTAAGCAAGAACCTTTTAGATGTATTGGATCTAGTTAAGCATCAAACTTTTAGATGTATTGGGTTTAGTTAAGCAGGAACCTTTTAGATGTATTGGATCTAGCTAAATAAGCATCAAACTTTTAGTTGTATTGGATCTAGTTAATCAACAACCTTTTAGATGTATTGGATCTAGTTAAGCATCAAACTTTTAGTTGTATTGGATCTGGTTAAGCATCAAACGTTTAGATGTATTGGATCTAGTTAAGCATCAAACTTTTATATGTATTGGATCTAGTTAAGCAAGAACTTTTAGATGTATTGGATCTAGTTAAGCAAGAACTTTTAGATGTATTGGATCTAGTTAAGCAAGAACTTTTAGTTGTATTGGATCTAGTTAAGCATCAAACTTTTAGATGTATTGGGTTTAATTAAGCAAGAAATTTTTAGATGTATTGGATCTAGTTAAGCAAGAACCTTTTAGATGTATTGGATCTAGTTAAGCAAGAACCTTTTAGATGTATTGGATCTAGTTAAGCATCAAACTTTTAGTTGTATTGGATCTAGTTAACCAAGAACTTTTAGTTGTATTAGATCAAGTTAAGCAAGAACCTTTTAGATGTATTGGATCTAGTTAAGCATCAAACTTTTAGTTGTATTGGATCTAGTTAAGCATCAAACTTTTAGATGTATTGGGTTTAGTTAAGCAAGAACCTTGTAGATGTATTGGATCTAGTTAAGCAAGAACCTTTTAGATGTATTGGATCTAGCTAAATAAGCATCAAACTTTTAGATGTATTGGATCTAGTTAAGCAAGAACCTTTTAGATGTATTGGATCTAGTTAAGCAAGAACTTTTAGATTATTGGATCTAGTTAAGCATCAAACTTTTAGATCTATTGGATCTAGTTAAGCAAGATCCTTTTAGATGCATTGGATCTAGTTAAGCATCAAACTTTTAGTTGTATTGGATCAAGTTAAGCAAGAACCTTTTAGATGTATTGGATCTAGTTAAGCATCAAACTTTTAGTTGTATTGGATCTAGTTAATCATCAAACTTTTAGATGTATTAGGTTTAGTTAAGCAAGAACCTTGTAGATGTATTGGATCTAGTTAAGCAAGAACCTTTTAGATGTATTGGATCTAGTTAAGCAAGAACCTTTTAGATGTATTGGATCTAGTTAAGCATCAAACTTTTAGTTGTATTGGATCTAGTTAAGCAAGAACTTTTAGATGTATTGGATCAAGTTAAGCATCAAACTTTTAGATGTATTGGATCTAGTTAAGCATCAAACTTTTATATGTATTGGATCTAGTTAAGCAAGAACTTTTAGATGTATTGGATCTAGTTAAGCAAGAACTTTTAGATGTATTGGATCTAGTTAAGCAAGAACTTTTAGATGTATTGGATCTAGTTAAGCAAGAACTTTTAGATGTATTGGATCTAGTTAAGCATCAAACTTTTAGATGTATTGGATCTAGTTAAGCAAGAACTTTTATGTGTATTGGATCTAGTTAAGCATCAAACTTTTAGATGTATAGGATCTAGTTAAACAAGAACTTTTAGATGTATTGGATCTAGTTAAGCAAGAACTTTTAGATGTATTGGATCAAGTTAATCAAGAACCTTTTAGTTGTATTGGATCTAGTTAAGCAAGAACTTTTAGTTGTATTGGATCAAGTTAAGCAAGAACCTTTTAGATGTATTGGATCTAGTTAAGCATCAAACTTTTAGATGTATTGGGTTTAGCTAAGCAAGAACCTTTTAGATGTATTGGATCTAGCTAAATAAGCATCAAACTTTTAGTTGTATTGGATCTAGTTAATCAACAACCTTTTAGATGTATTGGATCTAGTTAAGCATCAAACTTTTAGTTGTATTGGATCTGGTTAAGCATCAAACGTTTAGATGTATTGGATCTAGTTAAGCATCAAACTTTTATATGTATTGGATCTAGTTAAGCAAGAACTTTTAGTTGTATTGGATCTAGTTAAGCATCAAACTTTTAGATGTATTGGGTTTAATTAAGCAAGAACCTTTTAGATGTATTGGATCTAGTTAAGCAAGAACCTTTTAGATGTATTGGATCTAGTTAAGCAAGAACCTTTTAGATATATTGGATCTAGTTAAGCATCAAACTTTTAGTTGTATTGGATCTAGTTAACCAAGAACTTTTAGATATATTGGATCAAGTTAAGCAAGAACCTTTTAGATGTATTGGATCTAGTTAAGCATCAAACTTTTAGTTGTATTGGATCTAGTTAAGCATCAAACTTTTAGATGTATTGGGTTTAGTTAAGCAAGAACCTTGTAGATGTATTGGATCTAGTGAAGCAAGAACCTTTTAGATGTATTGGATCTAGCTAAATAAGCATCAAACTTTTAGATGTATTGGATCTAGTTAAGCAAGAACTTTTAGATGTATTGGATCTAGTTAAGCATCAAACTTTTAGATGTATAGGATCTAGTTAATCATCAAACTTTTAGATGTATTGGATCTAGTTAATCATCAAACTTTTAGATGTATAGGATCTAGTTAATCATCAAACTTTTAGATGTATTGGATCTAGTTCAGCAAGAACTTTTAGATGTATTGGATCTAGTTAAGCAAGAACCTTTTAGTTGTATTGGATCTAGTTAAGCAAGAACTTTTAGATGTATTGGATCTAGTTAAGCATCAAACTTTTAGATGTATTGGATCTAGTTAAGCAAGAACTTTTATGTGTATTGGATCTAGTTAAGCATCAAACGTTTAGATGTATAGGATCTAGTTAAGCAAGAACTTTTAGATGTATTGGATCTAGTTAAGCAAGAACTTTTAGATGTATTGGATCTAGTTAAGCAAGAACTTTTAGTTGTATTGGATCAAGTTAAGCAAGAACCTTTTAGATGTATTGGATCTAGTTAAGCATCAAACTTTTAGATGTATTGGGTTTAGTTAAGCAGGAACCTTTTAGATGTATTGGATCTAGCTAAATAAGCATCAAACTTTTAGTTGTATTGGATCTAGTTAATCAACAACCTTTTAGATGTATTGGATCTAGTTAAGCATCAAACTTTTAGTTGTATTGGATCTGGTTAAGCATCAAACGTTTAGATGTATTGGATCTAGTTAAGCATCAAACTTTTATATGTATTGGATCTAGTTAAGCAAGAACTTTTAGATGTATTGGATCTAGTTAAGCAAGAACTTTTAGATGTATTGGATCTAGTTAAGCAAGAACTTTTAGTTGTATTGGATCTAGTTAAGCATCAAACTTTTAGATGTATTGGGTTTAATTAAGCAAGAAATTTTTAGATGTATTGGATCTAGTTAAGCAAGAACCTTTTAGATGTATTGGATCTAGTTAAGCAAGAACCTTTTAGATGTATTGGATCTAGTTAAGCATCAAACTTTTAGTTGTATTGGATCTAGTTAACCAAGAACTTTTAGTTGTATTAGATCAAGTTAAGCAAGAACCTTTTAGATGTATTGGATCTAGTTAAGCATCAAACTTTTAGTTGTATTGGATCTAGTTAAGCATCAAACTTTTAGATGTATTGGGTTTAGTTAAGCAAGAACCTTGTAGATGTATTGGATCTAGTTAAGCAAGAACCTTTTAGATGTATTGGATCTAGCTAAATAAGCATCAAACTTTTAGATGTATTGGATCTAGTTAAGCAAGAACCTTTTAGATGTATTGGATCTAGTTAAGCAAGAACTTTTAGATTATTGGATCTAGTTAAGCATCAAACTTTTAGATCTATTGGATCTAGTTAAGCAAGATCCTTTTAGATGCATTGGATCTAGTTAAGCATCAAACTTTTAGTTGTATTGGATCAAGTTAAGCAAGAACCTTTTAGATGTATTGGATCTAGTTAAGCATCAAACTTTTAGTTGTATTGGATCTAGTTAATCATCAAACTTTTAGATGTATTAGGTTTAGTTAAGCAAGAACCTTGTAGATGTATTGGATCTAGTTAAGCAAGAACCTTTTAGATGTATTGGATCTAGCTAAATAAGCATCAAACTTTTAGATGTATTGGATCTAGTTAAGCAAGAACCTTTTAGATGTATTGGATCTAGTTAAGCATCAAACTTTTAGTTGTATTGGATCTAGTTAAGGAAGAACTTTTAGTTGTATTGGATCTAGTTAAACAAGAACTTTTAGATTATTGGATCTAGCTAAGCAAGAACCTTTTAGATATATTGGATCTAGTTAAGCAAGAACTTTTGGATTATTGGATCTAGTTAAGCAAGAACCTTTTAGATGTATTGGATCTAGTTATGCAAGAACCTTTTAGATGTATTGGATCTAGTTAAGCATCAAACTTTTAGATGTATTGGATCTAGTTAAGCAAGAACCTTTTAGATGTATTGGATCTAGTTAAGCATCAAACTTTTAGATGTATTGGATCTAGTTAAGCATCAAACTTTTAGATGTATTGGATCTAGTTAAGCAAGAACTTTTAGATGTATTGGATCTAGTTAAGCAAGAACTTTTAGATGTATTGGATCAAGTTAAGCAAGAACCTTTTAGATGTATTGAATCTAGTTAAGCAAGAACCTTTAGATGTATTGGATCTAGTTAAGCATCAAACCTTTAGATGTATTGGATCTAGTTAAGCAAGAACTTTTAGATGTATTGGATCAAGTTAAGCAAGAACTTTTAGATGTATTGGATCTAGTTAAGCAAGAACTTTTAGTTGTATTGGATCTAGTTAAGCAAGAACCTTTTAGATGTATTGGATCTAGTTAAGCAAGAACTTTTGGATTATTGGATCTAGTTAAGCAAGAAC
The DNA here is from genome assembly GCA_030141615.1 of Unio pictorum. Classification (NCBI taxonomy): domain Eukaryota; kingdom Metazoa; phylum Mollusca; class Bivalvia; order Unionida; family Unionidae; genus Unio; species Unio pictorum. Next base: position 3,720,201 of record JARLTB010000254.1, read on the forward strand.
CTTTTAGATGTATTGGATCTAGTTAAGCATCAAACTTTTAGTTGTATCGGATGTAGTTAAGCATCTAACTTTTAGTTGTATTGGATCTAGTTAAGCATCAAACTTTTAGATGTATTGGGTTTAGTTAAGCAAGAACCTTTTAGATGTATTGGATCTAGTTAAGCAAGAACTTTTAGTTGTATTGGATCAAGTTAATCAAGAACCTTTTCGATGTATTGGATCTAGTTAAGCATCAAACTTTTATATGTATTGGATCTAGTTAAGCATCAAACTTTTAGATGTATTGGATCTAGTTAAGCATCAAACTTTTAGATGTATTGGATCTAGTTAAGCAAGAACTTTTAGATGTATTGGATCTAGTTAATCATCAAACTTTTAGATGTATTGGATCTAGTTAAGGAAGAACTTTTAGTTGTATTGGATCTAGTTAAACAAGAACTTTTAGATTATTGGATCTAGCTAAGCAAGAACCTTTTAGATATATTGGATCTAGTTAAGCAAGAACTTTTGGATTATTGGATCTAGTTAAGCAAGAACCTTTTAGATGTATTGGATCTAGTTAAGCAAGAACCTTTTAGATGTATTGGATCTAGTTAAGCATCAAACTTTTAGATGTATTGGATCTAGTTAAGCAAGAACCTTTTAGATGTATTGGATCTATTTAAGCATCAAACTTTTAGATGTATTGGATCTAGTTAAGCATCAAACTTTTAGATGTATTGGATCTAGTTAAGCAAGAACTTTTAGATGTATTGGATCTAGTTAAGCAAGAACTTTTAGATGTATTGGATCAAGTTAAGCAAGAACCTTTTAGATGTATTGAATCTAGTTAAGCAAGAACCTTTAGATGTATTGGATCTAGTTAAGCATCAAACCTTTAGATGTATTGGATCTAGTTAAGCAAGAACTTTTAGATGTATTGGATCAAGTTAAGCAAGAACTTTTAGATGTATTGGATCTAGTTAAGCAAGAACTTTTAGTTGTATTGGATCTAGTTAAGCAAGAACCTTTTAGATGTATTGGATCTAGTTAAGCAAGAACTTTTGGATTATTGGATCTAGTTAAGCAAGAACCTTTTAGATGTATTGGATCTAGTTAAGCATCAAACTTTTAGTTGTATCGGATGTAGTTAAGCATCAAACTTTTAGTTGTATTGGATCTAGTTAAGCATCAAACTTTTAGATGTATTGGGTTTAGTTAAGCAAGAACCTTTTAGATGTATTAGATCTAGTTAAGCAAGAACTTTTAGTTGTATTGGATCAAGTTAATCAAGAACCTTTTAGATGTATTGGATCTAGTTAAGCATCAAACTTTTATATGTATTGGATCTAGTTAAGCATCAAACGTTTAGATGTATTGGATCTAGTTAAGCATCAAACTTTTAGATGTATTGGATCTAGTTAAGCAAGAACTTTTAGATGTATTGGATCTAGTTAATCATCAAACTTTTAGATGTATTGGATCTAGTTAAGCAAGAACCTTTTAGATGTATCGGATCTAGTTAAGCAAGAACTTTTAGTTGTAATGGATCAAGTTAAGCAAGAACTTTTAGATGTATTGGATCAAGTTAAGCAAGAACCTTTTAGTTGTATTGGATCTAGTTAAGCAAGAACTTTTAGTTGTATTCGATCAAGTTAAGCAAGAACCTTTTAGATGTATTGGATCTAGTTAAGCATCAAACTTTTAGTTGTATTGGATCTAGTTAAGCATCAAACTTTTAGATGTATTGGCTCTAGTTAAGCAAGAACTTTTAGATGTATTGGGTCTAGTTAAGCAAGAACTTTTTGATGTATTGGATCTAGCTAAACATCAAACTTTTAGTTGTATTGGATCTAGTTAAGCAAGAACTTTTAGATGTATTGGATTTAGTTAAGCAAGAACTTTTAGATGTATTGGATCTAGTTAAGCAAGAACTTTTAGATGTATTGGATCAAGCTAAGCATCAAACTTTTAGATGTATTGGATCTAGTTAAGCAAGAACTTTTAGTTGTATTGGATCTAGTTAAGCAAGAACTTTTAGATGTATTGGATCTAGTTAAGCAAGAACTTTTAGATGTATTGGATCTAGTTAAGCATCAAACCTTTAGATGTATTGGATCTAGTTAAACATCAAACTTTTAGTTGTATTGGATCTAGTTAAGCAAGAACTTTTAGATGTATTGGATTAAGTTAAGCATCAAACCTTTAGATGTATTGGATCTAGTTCAACATGAACTTTTAGATGTATTGGATCTAGTTAAGCAAGAACTTTTAGTTGTATTGGATCTAGTTAAGCAAGAACTTATAGATGTATTGGATCTAGTTAGGCAAGAACCTTTTAGATGTATTGGATCTAGTTAAGCAAGAACTTTTAGTTGTATTGGATCTAGTTAAGCAAGAACTTTTAGATGTATTGGATCTAGTTAAGCAAGAACTTTTATATGTATTGGATCTAGTTAAGCATCAAACTTTTAGATGTATTGGATCAAGTTAAGCAAGAACCTTTTAGTTGTATTGGATCTAGTTAAGCAAGAACTTTTATATGTATTGGATGTAGTTAAGCATCAAACTTTTAGATGTATTGGTTCTAGTTAAGCAAGAACTTTTATGTGTATTGGATCTAGTTAAGCATCAAACTTTTAGTTGTATTGGATCTAGTTAAGCAAGAACTTTTATGTGTATTGGATCTAGTTAAGCATCAAACTTTTAGTTGTATTGGATCTAGTTAAGCATCAAACTTTTAGTTGTATTGGATGTAGCTAAACATCAAACTTTTAGTTGTATTGGATCTAGTTAAGCAAGAACTTTTATATGTATTGGATCTAGTTAAGCAAGAACTTTTAGATGTATTGGATCTAGCTAAACATGAAACTTTTAGTTGTATTGGATCTAGTTATGCATCAAACTTTTAGATGTATTGGATCTAGTTAAGCAAGAACTTTTAGATGTATTGGATCTAGTTAAGCAAGAACTTTTAGTTGTATTGGATCTAGTTAAGCAAGAACTTTTAGATGTATTGGATCTAGTTAAGCATCAATGTTTTAGATGTATTGGATCTAGTTAAGCAAGAACTTTTAGATGTATTGGATCTAGTTAAGCAAGAACTTTTAGATGTATTGGATCTACTTAAGCAAGAACCTTTTAGATGTATTGGATCTAGTTAACCAAGAACTTTTAGTTGTATTGGATCAAGTTAAGCAAGAACCTTTTAGATGTATTGGATCTAGTTAAGCAAGAACCTTTTAGATGTATTGGATCTAGTGAAGCATCAAACTTTTAAATGTATTGGATCTAGTTAAGCAAGAACCTTTTAGATGTATTGGATCTAGTGAAGCATCAAACTTTTAGATGTATTGGATCTTGTTAAGCATCAAACTTTTAGATGTATTGGGTTTAGTTAAACAAGAACCTTTTAGATGTATTGGATCTAGCTAAATAAGCATCAAACTTTTAGTTGTATTGGATCTATTTAAGCATCAAACTTTTAGATGTATTGGGTTTAGTTAAGGAAGAACCTTTTAGATGTATTGTATCTAGTTAAGCAACAACCTTTTAGATGTATTGGATCTAGCTAAATAAGGATCAAACTTTTAGATGTATTGGATCTAGTTAAGCAAGAACCTTTAGATGTATTGGATCTAGTTAAGCATCAAACTTTTAGATGTATTGGATCTAGTTAAGCAAGAACTTTTAGATGTATTGCATCTAGTTAAGCAAGAACTTGTAGATGTATTGGATCTAGTTAAGCATCAAACTTTTAGTTGTATTGGATCTAGTTAAGCATCAAACTTTTAGATGTATTGGGTTTAGTTAAGCAAGAACCTTTTAGATGTATTGGATCTAGTTAAGCAAGAAACTTTTAGATGTATTGGATCTAGTTAAGCAAGAACTTTTAGATGTATTGGATCTAGTTAAGCAAGAACCTTTTAGATGTATTGGATCTAGTTAAGCAAGAACCTTTTAGATGTATTGGATCTAGTTAAGCAAGAACCTATTAGATGTATTGGATCTAGTTAAGCATCAAACTTTTAGTTGTATTGGATCTAGTTAAGGAAGAACTTTTAGATGTATTGGATCAAGTTAAGCATCAAACTTTTAGAAGTATTGGATCTAGTTAAGCATCAAACTTTTATATGTATTGGATCTAGTTAAGCAAGAACTTTTAGATGTATTGGATCTAGTTAAGCAAGAACTTTTAGATGTATTGGATCAAGTTAAGCAAGAACTTTTAGATGTATTGGATCTAGTTAAGCAAGAACTTTTAGATGTATTGGATCTAGTTAAGCATCAAACTTTTAGATGTATTGGATCTAGTTAAGCAAGAACTTTTATGTGTATTGGATCTAGTTAAGCATCAAACTTTTAGATGTATAGGATCTAGTTAAACAAGAACTTTTAGATGTATTGGATCTAGTTAAGCAAGAACTTTTAGATGTATTGGATCAAGTTAAGCAAGAACCTTTTAGTTGTATTGGATCTAGTTAAGCAAGAACTTTTAGTTGTATTGGATCAAGTTAAGCAAGAACCTTTTAGATGTATTGGATCTAGTTAAGCATCAAACTTTTAGTTGTATTGGATCTAGTTAAGCATCAAACTTTTAGATGTATTGGCTCTAGTTAAGCAAGAACTTTTGGATGTATTGGGTCTAGTTAAGCAAGAACTTTTTGATGTATTGGATCTAGCTAATCATCAAACTTTTAGTTGTATTGGATCTAGTTAAGCAAGAACTTTTAGATGTATTGGATTTAGTTAAGCAAGAACTTTTAGATGTATTGGATCTAGTTAAGCAAGAACTTTTAGATGTATTGGATCAAGCTAAGCATCAAACTTTTAGATGTATTGGATCTAGTTAAGCAAGAACTTTTAGTTGTATTGGATCTAGTTAAGCAAGAACTTTTAGATGTATTCGATCTAGTTAAGCAAGAACTTTTAGATGTATTGGATCTAGTTAAGCATCAAACCTTTAGATGTATTGGATCTAGTTAAACATCAAACTTTTAGTTGTATTGGATCTAGTTAAGCAAGAACTTTTAGATGTTTTGGATCAAGTTAAGCATCAAACCTTTAGATGTATTGGATCTAGTTCAACATGAACTTTTAGATGTATTGGATCTAGTTAAGCAAGAACTTTTAGTTGTATTGGATCTAGTTAAGCAAGAACTTTTAGATGTATTGGATCTAGTTAGGCAAGAACCTTTTAGATGTATTGGATCTAGTTAAGCAAGAACTTTTAGTTGTATTGGATCTAGTTAAGCAAGAACTTTTAGATGTATTGGATCTAGTTAAGCAAGAACTTTTATATGTATTGGATCTAGTTAAGCATCAAACTTTTAGATGTATTGGATCAAGTTAAGCAAGAACCTTTTAGTTGTATTGGATCTAGTTAAGCAAGAACTTTTATATGTATTGGATGTAGTTAAGCATCAAACTTTTAGATGTATTGGTTCTAGTTAAGCAAGAACTTTTATGTGTATTGGATCTAGTTAAGCATCAAACTTTTAGTTGTATTGGATCTAGTTAAGCAAGAACTTTTATGTGTATTGGATCTAGTTAAGCATCAAACTTTTAGTTGTATTGGATCTAGTTAAGCATCAAACTTTTAGTTGTATTGGATCTAGCTAAACATCAAACTTTTAGTTGTATTGGATCTAGTTAAGCAAGAACTTTTATATGTATTGGATCTAGTTAAGCAAGAACTTTTAGATGTATTGGATCTAGCTAAACATGAAACTTTTAGTTGTATTGGATCTAGTTATGCATCAAACTTTTAGATGTATTGGATCTAGTTAAGCAAGAACTTTTAGATGTATTGGATCTAGTTAAGCAAGAACTTTTAGTTGTATTGGATCTAGTTAAGCAAGAACTTTTAGATGTATTGGATCTAGTTAAGCATCAATCTTTTAGATGTATTGGATCTAGTTAAGCAAGAACTTTTAGATGTATTGGATCTAGTTAAGCAAGAACTTTTAGATGTATTGGATCTACTTAAGCAAGAACCTTTTAGATGTATTGGATCTAGTTAACCAAGAACTTTTAGTTGTATTGGATCAAGTTAAGCAAGAACCTTTTAGATGTATTGGATCTAGTTAAGCAAGAACCTTTTAGATGTATTGGATCTAGTGAAGCATCAAACTTTTAGATGTATTGGATCTAGTTAAGCAAGAACCTTTTAGATGTATTGGATCTAGTAAAGCATCAAACTTTTAGATGTATTGGATCTAGTTAAGCATCAAACTTTTAGATGTATTGGGTTTAGTTAAACACGAACCTTTTAGATGTATTGGATCTAGCTAAATAAGCATCAAACTTTTAGTTGTATTGGATCTAGTTAAGCATCAAACTTTTAGATGTATTGGGTTTAGTTAAGCAAGAACCTTTTAGATGTATTGTATCTAGCTCAATAATCATCAAACTTTTAGTTGTATTGGATCTAGTTAAGCAACAACCTTTTAGATGTATTGGATCTAGCTAAATAAGGATCAAACTTTTAGATGTATTGGATCTAGTTAACCAAGAACCTTTAGATGTATTGGATCTAGTTAAGCATCAAACTTTTAGTTGTATTGGATCTAGTTAAGCATCAAACTTTTAGATGTATTGGATCTAGTTAAGCAAGAACTTTTAGATGTATTGCATCTAGTTAAGCAAGAACTTTTAGATGTATTGGATCTAGTTAAGCATCAACCTTTTAGTTGTATTGGATCTAGTTAAGCATCAAACTTTTAGATGTATTGGGTTTAGTTAAGCAAGAACCTTTTAGATGTATTGGATCTAGTTAAGCAAGAAACTTTTAGATGTATTGGATCTAGTTAAGCAAGAACTTTTAGATGTATTGGATCTAGTTAAGCAAGAACCTTTTAGATGTATTGGATCTAGTTAAGCAAGAACCTTTTAGATGTATTGGATCTAGTTAAGCAAGAACCTTTTAGATGTATTGGATCTAGTTAAGCATCAAACTTTTAGTTGTATTGGATCTAGTTAAGGAAGAACTTTTAGATGTATTGGATCAAGTTAAGCATCAAACTTTTAGATGTATTGGATCTAGTTAAGCATCAAACTTTTATATGTATTGGATCTAGTTAAGCAAGAACTTTTATGTGTATTGGATCTAGTTAAGCATCAAACTTTTAGATGTATAGGATCTAGTTAAACAAGAACTTTTAGATGTATTGGATCTAGTTAAGCAAGAACTTTTAGATGTATTGGATCAAGTTAATCAAGAACCTTTTAGTTGTATTGGATCTAGTTAAGCAAGAACTTTTAGTTGTATTGGATCAAGTTAAGCAAGAACCTTTTAGATGTATTGGATCTAGTTAAGCATCAAACTTTTAGATGTATTGGGTTTAGTTAAGCAAGAACCTTTTAGATGTATTCGATCTTGCTAAATAAGCATCAAACTGTTAGTTGTATTGGATCTAGTTAATCAACAACCTTTTAGATGTATTGGATCTATTTAAGCATCAAACTTTTAGTTGTATTGGATCTGGTTAAGCATCAAACGTTTAGATGTATTGGATCTAGTTAAGCATCAAACTTTTATATGTATTGGATCTAGTTAAGCAAGAACTTTTAGATGTATTGGATCTAGTTAAGCAAGAACTTTTAGTTGTATTGGATCTAGTTAAGCATCAAACTTTTTGATGTATTGGGTTTAATTAAGCAAGAACCTTTTAGATGTATTGGATCAAGTTAATCAAGAACCTTTTAGATGTATTGGATCTAGTTAAGCATCAAACTTTTATATGTATTGGATCTAGTTAAGCATCAAACGTTTAGATGTATTGGATCTAGTTAAGCATCAAACTTTTAGATGTATTGGATCTAGTTAAGCAAGAACTTTTAGATGTATTGGATCTAGTTAATCATCAAACTTTTAGATGTATTGGATCTAGTTAAGGAAGAACTTTTAGTTGTATTGGATCTAGTTAAACAAGAACTTTTAGATTATTGGATCTAGCTAAGCAAGAACCTTTTAGATATATTGGATCTAGTTAAGCAAGAACTTTTGGATTATTGGATCTAGTTAAGCAAGAACCTTTTAGATGTATTGGATCTAGTTAAGCATCAAACTTTTAGATGTATTGAATCTAGTTAAGCATCAAACTTTTAGATGTATTGGATCTAGTTAAGCAAGAACTTTTAGATGTATTGGATCTAGTTAAGCAAGAACTTTTAGATGTATTCGATCAAGTTAAGCAAGAACCTTTTAGATGTATTGAATCTAGTTAAGCAAGAACCTTTAGATGTATTGGATCTAGTGAAGCATCAAAGCTTTAGATGTATTGGATCTAGTTAAGCAAGAACTTTTAGATGTATTGGATCAAGTTAAGCAAGAACTTTTAGATGTATTGGATCTAGTTAAGCAAGAACTTTTAGTTGTATTGGATCTAGTTAAGCAAGAACCTTTTAGATGTATTGGATCTAGTTAAGCAAGAACTTTTGGATTATTGGATCTAGTTAAGCAAGAACCTTTTAGATGTATTGGATCTAGTTAAGCATCAAACTTTTAGTTGTATCGGATGTAGTTAAGCATCAAACTTTTAGTTGTATTGGATCTAGTTAAGCATCAAACTTTTAGATGTATTGGGTTTAGTTAAGCAAGAACCTTTTAGATGTATTGGATCTAGTTAAGCAAGAACTTTTAGTTGTATTGGATCAAGTTAATCAAGAATCTTTTAGATGTATTGGATCTAGTTAAGCATCAAACTTTTATATGTATTGGATCTAGTTAAGCATCAAACGTTTAGATGTATTGGATCTAGTTAAGCATCAAACTTTTAGATGTATTGGATCTAGTTAAGCAAGAACTTTTAGATGTATTGGATCTAGTTAATCATCAAACTTTTAGATGTATTGGATCTAGTTAAGCAAGAACCTTTTAGATGTATCGGATCTAGTTAAGCAAGAACTTTTAGTTGTATTGGATCAAGTTAAGCAAGAACTTTTAGATGTATTGGATCAAGTTAAGCAAGAACCTTTTAGTTGTATTGGATCTAGTTAAGCAAGAACTTTTAGTTGTATTGGATCAAGTTAAGCAAGAACCTTTTAGATGTATTGGATCTAGTTAAGCATCAAACTTTTAGTTGTATTGGATCTAGTTAAGCATCAAACTTTTAGATGTATTGGCTCTAGTTAAGCAAGAACTTTTAGATGTATTGGGTCTAGTTAAGCAAGAACTTTTTGATGTATTGGATCTAGCTAAACATCAAACTTTTAGTTGTATTGGATCTAGTTAAGCAAGAACTTTTAGATGTATTGGATTTAGTTAAGCAAGAACTTTTAGATGTATTGGATCTAGTTAAGCAAGAACTTTTAGATGTATTGGATCAAGCTAAGCATCAAACTTTTAGATGTATTGGATCTAGTTAAGCAAGAACTTTTAGTTGTATTGGATCTAGTTAAGCAAGAACTTTTAGATGTATTGGATCTAGTTAAGCAAGAACTTTTAGATGTATTGGATCTAGTTAAGCATCAAACCTTTAGATGTATTGGATCTAGTTAAACATCAAACTTTTAGTTGTATTGGATCTAGTTAAGCAAGAACTTTTAGATGTATTGGATCAAGTTAAGCATCAAACCTTTAGATGTATTGGATCTAGTTCAACATGAACTTTTAGATGTATTGGATCTAGTTAAGCAAGAACATTTAGTTGTATTGGATCTAGTTAAGCAAGAACTTTTAGATGTATTGGATCTAGTTAGGCAAGAACCTTTTAGATGTATTGGATCTAGTTAAGCAAGAACTTTTAGTTGTATTGGATCTAGTTAAGCAAGAACTTTTAGATGTATTGGATCTAGTTAAGCAAGAACTTTTATATGTATTGGATCTAGTTAAGCATCAAACTTTTAGATGTATTGGATCATGTTAAGCAAGAACCTTTTAGTTGTATTGGATCTAGTTAAGCAAGAACTTTTATATGTATTGGATGTAGTTAAGCATCAAACTTTTAGATGTATTGGTTCTAGTTAAGCAAGAACTTTTATGTGTATTGGATCTAGTTAAGCATCAAACTTTTAGTTGTATTGGATCTAGTTAAGCAAGAACTTTTATGTGTATTGGATCTAGTTAAGCATCAAACTTTTAGTTGTATTGGATCTAGTTAAGCATCAAACTTTTAGTTGTATTGGATGTAGCTAAACATCAAACTTTTAGTTGTATTGGATCTAGTTAAGCAAGAACTTTTATATGTATTGGATCTAGTTAAGCAAGAACTTTTAGATGTATTGGATCTAGCTAAACATGAAACTTTTAGTTGTATTGGATCTAGTTCTGCATCAAACTTTTAGATGTATTGGATCTAGTTAAGCAAGAACTTTTAGATGTATTGGATCTAGTTAAGCAAGAACTTTTAGTTGTATTGGATCTAGTTAAGCAAGAACTTTTAGATGTATTGGATCTAGTTAAGCATCAATCTTTTAGATGTATTGGATCTAGTTAAGCAAGAACTTTTAGATGTATTGGATCTAGTTAAGCAAGAACTTTTAGATGTATTGGATCTACTTAAGCAAGAACCTTTTAGATGTATTGGATCTAGTTAACCAAGAACTTTTAGTTGTATTGGATCAAGTTAAGCAAGAACCTTTTAGATGTATTGGATCTAGTTAAGCAAGAACCTTTTAGATGTATTGGATCTAGTGAAGCATCAAACTTTTAGATGTATTGGATCTAGTTAAGCAAGAACCTTTTAGATGTATTGGATCTAGTGAAGCATCAAACTTTTAGATGTATTGGATCTAGGTAAGCATCAAACTTTTAGATGTATTGGGTTTAGTTAAACAAGAACCTTTTAGATGTATTGTATCTAGCTCAATAAGCATCAAACTTTTAGTTGTATTGGATCTTGTTAAGCAACAACCTTTTAGATGTATTGGATCTAGCTAAATAAGGATCAAACTTTTAGATGTATTGGATCTGGTTAAGCAAGAACCTTTAGATGTATTGGATCTAGTTAAGCATCAAACTTTTATATGTATTGGATCTAGTTAAGCAAGAACTTTTAGTTGTATTGGATCTAGTTAAGCATCAAACTTTTAGATGTATTGGGTTTAATTAAGCAAGAACCTTTTAGATGTATTGGATCTAGTTAAGCAAGAACCTTTTAGATGTATTGGATCTAGTTAAGCAAGAACCTTTTAGATATATTGGATCTAGTTAAGCATCAAACTTTTAGTTGTATTGGATCTAGTTAACCAAGAACTTTTAGATATATTGGATCAAGTTAAGCAAGAACCTTTTAGATGTATTGGATCTAGTTAAGCATCAAACTTTTAGTTGTATTGGATCTAGTTAAGCATCAAACTTTTAGATGTATTGGGTTTAGTTAAGCAAGAACCTTGTAGATGTATTGGATCTAGTGAAGCAAGAACCTTTTAGATGTATTGGATCTAGCTAAATAAGCATCAAACTTTTAGATGTATTGGATCTAGTTAAGCAAGAACTTTTAGATGTATTGGATCTAGTTAAGCATCAAACTTTTAGATGTATAGGATCTAGTTAATCATCAAACTTTTAGATGTATTGGATCTAGTTAATCATCAAACTTTTAGATGTATAGGATCTAGTTAATCATCAAACTTTTAGATGTATTGGATCTAGTTCAGCAAGAACTTTTAGATGTATTGGATCTAGTTAAGCAAGAACCTTTTAGTTGTATTGGATCTAGTTAAGCAAGAACTTTTAGATGTATTGGATCTAGTTAAGCATCAAACTTTTAGATGTATTGGATCTAGTTAAGCAAGAACTTTTATGTGTATTGGATCTAGTTAAGCATCAAACGTTTAGATGTATAGGATCTAGTTAAGCAAGAACTTTTAGATGTATTGGATCTAGTTAAGCAAGAACTTTTAGATGTATTGGATCTAGTTAAGCAAGAACTTTTAGTTGTATTGGATCAAGTTAAGCAAGAACCTTTTAGATGTATTGGATCTAGTTAAGCAAGAAACTTTTAGATGTATTGGGTTTAGTTAAGCAGGAACCTTTTAGATGTATTGGATCTAGCTAAATAAGCATCAAACTTTTAGTTGTATTGGATCTAGTTAATCAACAACCTTTTAGATGTATTGGATCTAGTTAAGCATCAAACTTTTAGTTGTATTGGATCTGGTTAAGCATCAAACGTTTAGATGTATTGGATCTAGTTAAGCATCAAACTTTTATATGTATTGGATCTAGTTAAGCAAGAACTTTTAGATGTATTGGATCTAGTTAAGCAAGAACTTTTAGATGTATTGGATCTAGTTAAGCAAGAACTTTTAGTTGTATTGGATCTAGTTAAGCATCAAACTTTTAGATGTATTGGGTTTAATTAAGCAAGAAATTTTTAGATGTATTGGATCTAGTTAAGCAAGAACCTTTTAGATGTATTGGATCTAGTTAAGCAAGAACCTTTTAGATGTATTGGATCTAGTTAAGCATCAAACTTTTAGTTGTATTGGATCTAGTTAACCAAGAACTTTTAGTTGTATTAGATCAAGTTAAGCAAGAACCTTTTAGATGTATTGGATCTAGTTAAGCATCAAACTTTTAGTTGTATTGGATCTAGTTAAGCATCAAACTTTTAGATGTATTGGGTTTAGTTAAGCAAGAACCTTGTAGATGTATTGGATCTAGTTAAGCAAGAACCTTTTAGATGTATTGGATCTAGCTAAATAAGCATCAAACTTTTAGATGTATTGGATCTAGTTAAGCAAGAACCTTTTAGATGTATTGGATCTAGTTAAGCAAGAACTTTTAGATTATTGGATCTAGTTAAGCATCAAACTTTTAGATCTATTGGATCTAGTTAAGCAAGATCCTTTTAGATGCATTGGATCTAGTTAAGCATCAAACTTTTAGTTGTATTGGATCAAGTTAAGCAAGAACCTTTTAGATGTATTGGATCTAGTTAAGCATCAAACTTTTAGTTGTATTGGATCTAGTTAATCATCAAACTTTTAGATGTATTAGGTTTAGTTAAGCAAGAACCTTGTAGATGTATTGGATCTAGTTAAGCAAGAACCTTTTAGATGTATTGGATCTAGCTAAATAAGCATCAAACTTTTAGATGTATTGGATCTAGTTAAGCAAGAACCTTTTAGATGTATTGGATCTAGTTAAGCATCAAACTTTTAGTTGTATTGGATCTAGTTAAGGAAGAACTTTTAGTTGTATTGGATCTAGTTAAACAAGAACTTTTAGATTATTGGATCTAGCTAAGCAAGAACCTTTTAGATATATTGGATCTAGTTAAGCAAGAACTTTTGGATTATTGGATCTAGTTAAGCAAGAACCTTTTAGATGTATTGGATCTAGTTATGCAAGAACCTTTTAGATGTATTGGATCTAGTTAAGCATCAAACTTTTAGATGTATTGGATCTAGTTAAGCAAGAACCTTTTAGATGTATTGGATCTAGTTAAGCATCAAACTTTTAGATGTATTGGATCTAGTTAAGCATCAAACTTTTAGATGTATTGGATCTAGTTAAGCAAGAACTTTTAGATGTATTGGATCTAGTTAAGCAAGAACTTTTAGATGTATTGGATCAAGTTAAGCAAGAACCTTTTAGATGTATTGAATCTAGTTAAGCAAGAACCTTTAGATGTATTGGATCTTGTTAAGCATCAAACCTTTAGATGTATTGGATCTAGTTAAGCAAGAACTTTTAGATGTATTGGATCAAGTTAAGCAAGAACTTTTAGATGTATTGGATCTAGTTAAGCAAGAACTTTTAGTTGTATTGGATCTAGTTAAGCAAGAACCTTTTAGATGTATTGGATCTAGTTAAGCAAGAACTTTTGGATTATTGGATCTAGTTAAGCAAGAACCTTTTAGATGTATTGGATCTAGTTAAGCATCAAACTTTTAGTTGTATCGGATGTAGTTAAGCATCTAACTTTTAGTTGTATTGGATCTAGTTAAGCATCAAACTTTTAGATGTATTGGGTTTAGTTAAGCAAGAACCTTTTAGATGTATTGGATCTAGTTAAGCAAGAACTTTTAGTTGTATTGGATCAAGTTAATCAAGAACCTTTTCGATGTATTGGATCTAGTTAAGCATCAAACTTTTATATGTATTGGATCTAGTTAAGCATCAAACTTTTAGATGTATTGGATCTAGTTAAGCATCAAACTTTTAGATGTATTGGATCTAGTTAAGCAAGAACTTTTAGATGTATTGGATCTAGTTAATCATCAAACTTTTAGATGTATTGGATCTAGTTAAGGAAGAACTTTTAGTTGTATTGGATCTAGTTAAACAAGAACTTTTAGATTATTGGATCTAGCTAAGCAAGAACCTTTTAGATATATTGGATCTAGTTAAGCAAGAACTTTTGGATTATTGGATCTAGTTAAGCAAGAACCTTTTAGATGTATTGGATCTAGTTAAGCAAGAACCTTTTAGATGTATTGGATCTAGTTAAGCATCAAACTTTTAGATGTATTGGATCTAGTTAAGCAAGAACCTTTTAGATGTATTGGATCTATTTAAGCATCAAACTTTTAGATGTATTGGATCTAGTTAAGCATCAAACTTTTAGATGTATTGGATCTAGTTAAGCAAGAACTTTTAGATGTATTGGATCTAGTTAAGCAAGAACTTTTAGATGTATTGGATCAAGTTAAGCAAGAACCTTTTAGATGTATTGAATCTAGTTAAGCAAGAACCTTTAGATGTATTGGATCTAGTTAAGCATCAAACCTTTAGATGTATTGGATCTAGTTAAGCAAGAACTTTTAGATGTATTGGATCAAGTTAAGCAAGAACTTTTAGATGTATTGGATCTAGTTAAGCAAGAACTTTTAGTTGTATTGGATCTAGTTAAGCAAGAACCTTTTAGATGTATTGGATCTAGTTAAGCAAGAACTTTTGGATTATTGGATCTAGTTAAGCAAGAACCTTTTAGATGTATTGGATCTAGTTAAGCATCAAACTTTTAGTTGTATCGGATGTAGTTAAGCATCAAACTTTTAGTTGTATTGGATCTAGTTAAGCATCAAACTTTTAGATGTATTGGGTTTAGTTAAGCAAGAACCTTTTAGATGTATTAGATCTAGTTAAGCAAGAACTTTTAGTTGTATTGGATCAAGTTAATCAAGAACCTTTTAGATGTATTGGATCTAGTTAAGCATCAAACTTTTATATGTATTGGATCTAGTTAAGCATCAAACGTTTAGATGTATTGGATCTAGTTAAGCATCAAACTTTTAGATGTATTGGATCTAGTTAAGCAAGAACTTTTAGATGTATTGGATCTAGTTAATCATCAAACTTTTAGATGTATTGGATCTAGTTAAGCAAGAACCTTTTAGATGTATCGGATCTAGTTAAGCAAGAACTTTTAGTTGTAATGGATCAAGTTAAGCAAGAACTTTTAGATGTATTGGATCAAGTTAAGCAAGAACCTTTTAGTTGTATTGGATCTAGTTAAGCAAGAACTTTTAGTTGTATTGGATCAAGTTAAGCAAGAACCTTTTAGATGTATTGGATCTAGTTAAGCATCAAACTTTTAGTTGTATTGGATCTAGTTAAGCATCAAACTTTTAGATGTATTGGCTCTAGTTAAGCAAGAACTTTTAGATGTATTGGGTCTAGTTAAGCAAGAACTTTTTGATGTATTGGATCTAGCTAAACATCAAACTTTTAGTTGTATTGGATCTAGTTAAGCAAGAACTTTTAGATGTATTGGATTTAGTTAAGCAAGAACTTTTAGATGTATTGGATCTAGTTAAGCAAGAACTTTTAGATGTATTGGATCAAGCTAAGCATCAAACTTTTAGATGTATTGGATCTAGTTAAGCAAGAACTTTTAGTTGTATTGGATCTAGTTAAGCAAGAACTTTTAGATGTATTGGATCTAGTTAAGCAAGAACTTTTAGATGTATTGGATCTAGTTAAGCATCAAACCTTTAGATGTATTGGATCTAGTTAAACATCAAACTTTTAGTTGTATTGGATCTAGTTAAGCAAGAACTTTTAGATGTATTGGATTAAGTTAAGCATCAAACCTTTAGATGTATTGGATCTAGTTCAACATGAACTTTTAGATGTATTGGATCTAGTTAAGCAAGAACTTTTAGTTGTATTGGATCTAGTTAAGCAAGAACTTATAGATGTATTGGATCTAGTTAGGCAAGAACCTTTTAGATGTATTGGATCTAGTTAAGCAAGAACTTTTAGTTGTATTGGATCTAGTTAAGCAAGAACTTTTAGATGTATTGGATCTAGTTAAGCAAGAACTTTTATATGTATTGGATCTAGTTAAGCATCAAACTTTTAGATGTATTGGATCAAGTTAAGCAAGAACCTTTTAGTTGTATTGGATCTAGTTAAGCAAGAACTTTTATATGTATTGGATGTAGTTAAGCATCAAACTTTTAGATGTATTGGTTCTAGTTAAGCAAGAACTTTTATGTGTATTGGATCTAGTTAAGCATCAAACTTTTAGTTGTATTGGATCTAGTTAAGCAAGAACTTTTATGTGTATTGGATCTAGTTAAGCATCAAACTTTTAGTTGTATTGGATCTAGTTAAGCATCAAACTTTTAGTTGTATTGGATGTAGCTAAACATCAAACTTTTAGTTGTATTGGATCTAGTTAAGCAAGAACTTTTATATGTATTGGATCTAGTTAAGCAAGAACTTTTAGATGTATTGGATCTAGCTAAACATGAAACTTTTAGTTGTATTGGATCTAGTTATGCATCAAACTTTTAGATGTATTGGATCTAGTTAAGCAAGAACTTTTAGATGTATTGGATCTAGTTAAGCAAGAACTTTTAGTTGTATTGGATCTAGTTAAGCAAGAACTTTTAGATGTATTGGATCTAGTTAAGCATCAATCTTTTAGATGTATTGGATCTAGTTAAGCAAGAACTTTTAGATGTATTGGATCTAGTTAAGCAAGAACTTTTAGATGTATTGGATCTACTTAAGCAAGAACCTTTTAGATGTATTGGATCTAGTTAACCAAGAACTTTTAGTTGTATTGGATCAAGTTAAGCAAGAACCTTTTAGATGTATTGGATCTAGTTAAGCAAGAACCTTTTAGATGTATTGGATCTAGTGAAGCATCAAACTTTTAAATGTATTGGATCTAGTTAAGCAAGAACCTTTTAGATGTATTGGATCTAGTGAAGCATCAAACTTTTAGATGTATTGGATCTTGTTAAGCATCAAACTTTTAGATGTATTGGGTTTAGTTAAACAAGAACCTTTTAGATGTATTGGATCTAGCTAAATAAGCATCAAACTTTTAGTTGTATTGGATCTATTTAAGCATCAAACTTTTAGATGTATTGGGTTTAGTTAAGGAAGAACCTTTTAGATGTATTGTATCTAGTTAAGCAACAACCTTTTAGATGTATTGGATCTAGCTAAATAAGGATCAAACTTTTAGATGTATTGGATCTAGTTAAGCAAGAACCTTTAGATGTATTGGATCTAGTTAAGCATCAAACTTTTAGATGTATTGGATCTAGTTAAGCAAGAACTTTTAGATGTATTGCATCTAGTTAAGCAAGAACTTGTAGATGTATTGGATCTAGTTAAGCATCAAACTTTTAGTTGTATTGGATCTAGTTAAGCATCAAACTTTTAGATGTATTGGGTTTAGTTAAGCAAGAACCTTTTAGATGTATTGGATCTAGTTAAGCAAGAAACTTTTAGATGTATTGGATCTAGTTAAGCAAGAACTTTTAGATGTATTGGATCTAGTTAAGCAAGAACCTTTTAGATGTATTGGATCTAGTTAAGCAAGAACCTTTTAGATGTATTGGATCTAGTTAAGCAAGAACCTATTAGATGTATTGGATCTAGTTAAGCATCAAACTTTTAGTTGTATTGGATCTAGTTAAGGAAGAACTTTTAGATGTATTGGATCAAGTTAAGCATCAAACTTTTAGAAGTATTGGATCTAGTTAAGCATCAAACTTTTATATGTATTGGATCTAGTTAAGCAAGAACTTTTAGATGTATTGGATCTAGTTAAGCAAGAACTTTTAGATGTATTGGATCAAGTTAAGCAAGAACTTTTAGATGTATTGGATCTAGTTAAGCAAGAACTTTTAGATGTATTGGATCTAGTTAAGCATCAAACTTTTAGATGTATTGGATCTAGTTAAGCAAGAACTTTTATGTGTATTGGATCTAGTTAAGCATCAAACTTTTAGATGTATAGGATCTAGTTAAACAAGAACTTTTAGATGTATTGGATCTAGTTAAGCAAGAACTTTTAGATGTATTGGATCAAGTTAAGCAAGAACCTTTTAGTTGTATTGGATCTAGTTAAGCAAGAACTTTTAGTTGTATTGGATCAAGTTAAGCAAGAACCTTTTAGATGTATTGGATCTAGTTAAGCATCAAACTTTTAGTTGTATTGGATCTAGTTAAGCATCAAACTTTTAGATGTATTGGCTCTAGTTAAGCAAGAACTTTTGGATGTATTGGGTCTAGTTAAGCAAGAACTTTTTGATGTATTGGATCTAGCTAAACATCAAACTTTTAGTTGTATTGGATCTAGTTAAGCAAGAACTTTTAGATGTATTGGATTTAGTTAAGCAAGAACTTTTAGATGTATTGGATCTAGTTAAGCAAGAACTTTTAGATGTATTGGATCAAGCTAAGCATCAAACTTTTAGATGTATTGGATCTAGTTAAGCAAGAACTTTTAGTTGTATTGGATCTAGTTAAGCAAGAACTTTTAGATGTATTCGATCTAGTTAAGCAAGAACTTTTAGATGTATTGGATCTAGTTAAGCATCAAACCTTTAGATGTATTGGATCTAGTTAAACATCAAACTTTTAGTTGTATTGGATCTAGTTAAGCAAGAACTTTTAGATGTTTTGGATCAAGTTAAGCATCAAACCTTTAGATGTATTGGATCTAGTTCAACATGAACTTTTAGATGTATTGGATCTAGTTAAGCAAGAACTTTTAGTTGTATTGGATCTAGTTAAGCAAGAACTTTTAGATGTATTGGATCTAGTTAGGCAAGAACCTTTTAGATGTATTGGATCTAGTTAAGCAAGAACTTTTAGTTGTATTGGATCTAGTTAAGCAAGAACTTTTAGATGTATTGGATCTAGTTAAGCAAGAACTTTTATATGTATTGGATCTAGTTAAGCATCAAACTTTTAGATGTATTGGATCAAGTTAAGCAAGAACCTTTTAGTTGTATTGGATCTAGTTAAGCAAGAACTTTTATATGTATTGGATGTAGTTAAGCATCAAACTTTTAGATGTATTGGTTCTAGTTAAGCAAGAACTTTTATGTGTATTGGATCTAGTTAAGCATCAAACTTTTAGTTGTATTGGATCTAGTTAAGCAAGAACTTTTATGTGTATTGGATCTAGTTAAGCATCAAACTTTTAGTTGTATTGGATCTAGTTAAGCATCAAACTTTTAGTTGTATTGGATCTAGCTAAACATCAAACTTTTAGTTGTATTGGATCTAGTTAAGCAAGAACTTTTATATGTATTGGATCTAGTTAAGCAAGAACTTTTAGATGTATTGGATCTAGCTAAACATGAAACTTTTAGTTGTATTGGATCTAGTTATGCATCAAACTTTTAGATGTATTGGATCTAGTTAAGCAAGAACTTTTAGATGTATTGGATCTAGTTAAGCAAGAACTTTTAGTTGTATTGGATCTAGTTAAGCAAGAACTTTTAGATGTATTGGATCTAGTTAAGCATCAATCTTTTAGATGTATTGGATCTAGTTAAGCAAGAACTTTTAGATGTATTGGATCTAGTTAAGCAAGAACTTTTAGATGTATTGGATCTACTTAAGCAAGAACCTTTTAGATGTATTGGATCTAGTTAACCAAGAACTTTTAGTTGTATTGGATCAAGTTAAGCAAGAACCTTTTAGATGTATTGGATCTAGTTAAGCAAGAACCTTTTAGATGTATTGGATCTAGTGAAGCATCAAACTTTTAGATGTATTGGATCTAGTTAAGCAAGAACCTTTTAGATGTATTGGATCTAGTAAAGCATCAAACTTTTAGATGTATTGGATCTAGTTAAGCATCAAACTTTTAGATGTATTGGGTTTAGTTAAACACGAACCTTTTAGATGTATTGGATCTAGCTAAATAAGCATCAAACTTTTAGTTGTATTGGATCTAGTTAAGCATCAAACTTTTAGATGTATTGGGTTTAGTTAAGCAAGAACCTTTTAGATGTATTGTATCTAGCTCAATAATCATCAAACTTTTAGTTGTATTGGATCTAGTTAAGCAACAACCTTTTAGATGTATTGGATCTAGCTAAATAAGGATCAAACTTTTAGATGTATTGGATCTAGTTAACCAAGAACCTTTAGATGTATTGGATCTAGTTAAGCATCAAACTTTTAGTTGTATTGGATCTAGTTAAGCATCAAACTTTTAGATGTATTGGATCTAGTTAAGCAAGAACTTTTAGATGTATTGCATATAGTTAACCATTTACTTTTAGATGTATTGGATCTTGTTAAGCATCAACCTTTTAGTTGTATTGGATCTAGTTAAGCATCAAACTTTTAGATGTATTGGGTTTAGTTAAGCAAGAACCTTTTAGATGTATTGGATCTAGTTAAGCAAGAAACTTTTAGATGTATTGGATCTAGTTAAGCAAGAACTTTTAGATGTATTGGATCTAGTTAAGCAAGAACCTTTTAGATGTATTGGATCTAGTTAAGCAAGAACCTTTTAGATGTATTGGATCTAGTTAAGCAAGAACCTTTTAGATGTATTGGATCTAGTTAAGCATCAAACTTTTAGTTGTATTGGATCTAGTTAAGGAAGAACTTTTAGATGTATTGGATCAAGTTAAGCATCAAACTTTTAGATGTATTGGATCTAGTTAAGCATCAAACTTTTATATGTATTGGATCTAGTTAAGCAAGAACTTTTATGTGTATTGGATCTAGTTAAGCATCAAACTTTTAGATGTATAGGATCTAGTTAAACAAGAACTTTTAGATGTATTGGATCTAGTTAAGCAAGAACTTTTAGATGTATTGGATCAAGTTAATCAAGAACCTTTTAGTTGTATTGGATCTAGTTAAGCAAGAACTTTTAGTTGTATTGGATCAAGTTAAGCAAGAACCTTTTAGATGTATTGGATCTAGTTAAGCATCAAACTTTTAGATGTATTGGGTTTAGTTAAGCAAGAACCTTTTAGATGTATTCGATCTTGCTAAATAAGCATCAAACTGTTAGTTGTATTGGATCTAGTTAATCAACAACCTTTTAGATGTATTGGATCTATTTAAGCATCAAACTTTTAGTTGTATTGGATCTGGTTAAGCATCAAACGTTTAGATGTATTGGATCTAGTTAAGCATCAAACTTTTATATGTATTGGATCTAGTTAAGCAAGAACTTTTAGATGTATTGGATCTAGTTAAGCAAGAACTTTTAGTTGTATTGGATCTAGTTAAGCATCAAACTTTTAGATGTATTGGGTTTAATTAAGCAAGAACCTTTTAGATGTATTGGATCAAGTTAATCAAGAACCTTTTAGATGTATTGGATCTAGTTAAGCATCAAACTTTTATATGTATTGGATCTAGTTAAGCATCAAACGTTTAGATGTATTGGATCTAGTTAAGCATCAAACTTTTAGATGTATTGGATCTAGTTAAGCAAGAACTTTTAGATGTATTGGATCTAGTTAATCATCAAACTTTTAGATGTATTGGATCTAGTTAAGGAAGAACTTTTAGTTGTATTGGATCTAGTTAAACAAGAACTTTTAGATTATTGGATCTAGCTAAGCAAGAACCTTTTAGATATATTGGATCTAGTTAAGCAAGAACTTTTGGATTATTGGATCTAGTTAAGCAAGAACCTTTTAGATGTATTGGATCTAGTTAAGCAAGAACCTTTTAGATGTATTGGATCTAGTTAAGCATCAAACTTTTAGATGTATTGGATCTAGTTAAGCAAGAACCTTTTAGATGTATTGGATCTAGTTAAGCATCAAACTTTTAGATGTATTGGATCTAGTTAAGCATCAAACTTTTAGATGTATTGGATCTAGTTAAGCAAGAACTTTTAGATGTATTGGATCTAGTTAAGCAAGAACTTTTAGATGTATTCGATCAAGTTAAGCAAGAACCTTTTAGATGTATTGAATCTAGTTAAGCAAGAACCTTTAGATGTATTGGATCTAGTGAAGCATCAAAGCTTTAGATGTATTGGATCTAGTTAAGCAAGAACTTTTAGATGTATTGGATCAAGTTAAGCAAGAACTTTTAGATGTATTGGATCTAGTTAAGCAAGAACTTTTAGTTGTATTGGATCTAGTTAAGCAAGAACCTTTTAGATGTATTGGATCTAGTTAAGCAAGAACTTTTGGATTATTGGATCTAGTTAAGCAAGAACCTTTTAGATGTATTGGATCTAGTTAAGCATCAAACTTTTAGTTGTATCGGATGTAGTTAAGCATCAAACTTTTAGTTGTATTGGATCTAGTTAAGCATCAAACTTTTAGATGTATTGGGTTTAGTTAAGCAAGAACCTTTTAGATGTATTGGATCTAGTTAAGCAAGAACTTTTAGTTGTATTGGATCAAGTTAATCAAGAATCTTTTAGATGTATTGGATCTAGTTAAGCATCAAACTTTTATATGTATTGGATCTAGTTAAGCATCAAACGTTTAGATGTATTGGATCTAGTTAAGCATCAAACTTTTAGATGTATTGGATCTAGTTAAGCAAGAACTTTTAGATGTATTGGATCTAGTTAATCATCAAACTTTTAGATGTATTGGATCTAGTTAAGCAAGAACCTTTTAGATGTATCGGATCTAGTTAAGCAAGAACTTTTAGTTGTATTGGATCAAGTTAAGCAAGAACTTTTAGATGTATTGGATCAAGTTAAGCAAGAACCTTTTAGTTGTATTGGATCTAGTTAAGCAAGAACTTTTAGTTGTATTGGATCAAGTTAAGCAAGAACCTTTTAGATGTATTGGATCTAGTTAAGCATCAAACTTTTAGTTGTATTGGATCTAGTTAAGCATCAAACTTTTAGATGTATTGGCTCTAGTTAAGCAAGAACTTTTAGATGTATTGGGTCTAGTTAAGCAAGAACTTTTTGATGTATTGGATCTAGCTAAACATCAAACTTTTAGTTGTATTGGATCTAGTTAAGCAAGAACTTTTAGATGTATTGGATTTAGTTAAGCAAGAACTTTTAGATGTATTGGATCTAGTTAAGCAAGAACTTTTAGATGTATTGGATCAAGCTAAGCATCAAACTTTTAGATGTATTGGATCTAGTTAAGCAAGAACTTTTAGTTGTATTGGATCTAGTTAAGCAAGAACTTTTAGATGTATTGGATCTAGTTAAGCAAGAACTTTTAGATGTATTGGATCTAGTTAAGCATCAAACCTTTAGATGTATTGGATCTAGTTAAACATCAAACTTTTAGTTGTATTGGATCTAGTTAAGCAAGAACTTTTAGATGTATTGGATCAAGTTAAGCATCAAACCTTTAGATGTATTGGATCTAGTTCAACATGAACTTTTAGATGTATTGGATCTAGTTAAGCAAGAACATTTAGTTGTATTGGATCTAGTTAAGCAAGAACTTTTAGATGTATTGGATCTAGTTAGGCAAGAACCTTTTAGATGTATTGGATCTAGTTAAGCAAGAACTTTTAGTTGTATTGGATCTAGTTAAGCAAGAACTTTTAGATGTATTGGATCTAGTTAAGCAAGAACTTTTATATGTATTGGATCTAGTTAAGCATCAAACTTTTAGATGTATTGGATCATGTTAAGCAAGAACCTTTTAGTTGTATTGGATCTAGTTAAGCAAGAACTTTTATATGTATTGGATGTAGTTAAGCATCAAACTTTTAGATGTATTGGTTCTAGTTAAGCAAGAACTTTTATGTGTATTGGATCTAGTTAAGCATCAAACTTTTAGTTGTATTGGATCTAGTTAAGCAAGAACTTTTATGTGTATTGGATCTAGTTAAGCATCAAACTTTTAGTTGTATTGGATCTAGTTAAGCATCAAACTTTTAGTTGTATTGGATGTAGCTAAACATCAAACTTTTAGTTGTATTGGATCTAGTTAAGCAAGAACTTTTATATGTATTGGATCTAGTTAAGCAAGAACTTTTAGATGTATTGGATCTAGCTAAACATGAAACTTTTAGTTGTATTGGATCTAGTTCTGCATCAAACTTTTAGATGTATTGGATCTAGTTAAGCAAGAACTTTTAGATGTATTGGATCTAGTTAAGCAAGAACTTTTAGTTGTATTGGATCTAGTTAAGCAAGAACTTTTAGATGTATTGGATCTAGTTAAGCATCAATCTTTTAGATGTATTGGATCTAGTTAAGCAAGAACTTTTAGATGTATTGGATCTAGTTAAGCAAGAACTTTTAGATGTATTGGATCTACTTAAGCAAGAACCTTTTAGATGTATTGGATCTAGTTAACCAAGAACTTTTAGTTGTATTGGATCAAGTTAAGCAAGAACCTTTTAGATGTATTGGATCTAGTTAAGCAAGAACCTTTTAGATGTATTGGATCTAGTGAAGCATCAAACTTTTAGATGTATTGGATCTAGTTAAGCAAGAACCTTTTAGATGTATTGGATCTAGTGAAGCATCAAACTTTTAGATGTATTGGATCTAGGTAAGCATCAAACTTTTAGATGTATTGGGTTTAGTTAAACAAGAACCTTTTAGATGTATTGTATCTAGCTCAATAAGCATCAAACTTTTAGTTGTATTGGATCTTGTTAAGCAACAACCTTTTAGATGTATTGGATCTAGCTAAATAAGGATCAAACTTTTAGATGTATTGGATCTAGTTAAGCAAGAACCTTTAGATGTATTGGATCTAGTTAAGCATCAAACTTTTAGTTCTATTGGATCTAGTTAAGCATCAAACTTTTAGATGTATTGGATCTAGTTAAGCAAGAACTTTTAGATGTATTGCATCTAGTTAAGCAAGAACTTTTAGATGTATTGGATCTAGTTAAGCATCAAACTTTTAGTTGTATTGGATCTAGTTAAGCATCAAACTTTTAGATGTATTGGGTTTAGTTAAGCAAGAACCTTTTAGATGTATTGGATCTAGTTAAGCAAGAAACTTTTAGATGTATTGGATCAAGTTAAGCGAGAACTTTTAGATGTATTGGATCTAGTTAAGCAAGAACCTTTTAGATGTATTGGATCTAGTTAAGCAAGAACCTTTTAGATGTATTGGATCTAGTTAAGCAAGAACCTTTTAGATGTATTGGATCTACTTAAGCATCAAACTTTTAGTTGTATTGGATCTAGTTAAGGAAGAACTTTTAGATGTATTGGATCAAGTTAAGCATCAAACTTTTAGATGTATTGGATCTAGTTAAGCATCAAACTTTTAGATGTATTGGTTCTAGTTAAGCAAGAACTTTTATGTGTATTGGATCTAGTTAAGCATCAAACTTTTAGTTGTATTGGATCTAGTTAAGCAAGAACTTTTATGTGTATTGGATCTATTTAAGCATCAAACTTTTAGTTGTATTGGATCTAGTTAAGCATCAAACTTTTAGTTGTATTGGATGTAGCTAAACATCAAACTTTTAGTTGTATTGGATCTAGTTAAGCAAGAACTTTTATATGTATTGGATCTAGTTAAGCAAGAACTTTTAGATGTATTGGATCTAGCTAAACATGAAACTTTTAGTTGTATTGGATCTAGTTCTGCATCAAACTTTTAGATGTATTGGATCTAGTTAAGCAAGAACTTTTAGATGTATTGGATCTAGTTAAGCAAGAACTTTTAGTTGTATTGGATCTAGTTAAGCAAGAACTTTTAGATGTATTGGATCTAGTTAAGCATCAATCTTTTAGATGTATTGGATCTAGTTAAGCAAGAACTTTTAGATGTATTGGATCTAGTTAAGCAAGAACTTTTAGATGTATTGGATCTACTTAAGCAAGAACCTTTTAGATGTATTGGATCTAGTTTACCAAGAACTTTTAGTTGTATTGGATCAAGTTAAGCAAGAACCTTTTAGATGTATTGGATCTAGTTAAGCAAGAACCTTTTAGATGTATTGGATCTAGTGAAGCATCAAACTTTTAGATGTATTGGATCTAGTTAAGCAAGAACCTTTTAGATGTATTGGATCTAGTGAAGCATCAAACTTTTAGATGTATTGGATCTAGGTAAGCATCAAACTTTTAGATGTATTGGGTTTAGTTAAACAAGAACCTTTTAGATGTATTGTATCTAGCTCAATAAGCATCAAACTTTTAGTTGTATTGGATCTAGTTAAGCAACAACCTTTTAGATGTATTGGATCTAGCTAAATAAGGATCAAACTTTTAGATGTATTGGATCTAGTTAAGCAAGAACCTTTAGATGTATTGGATCTAGTTAAGCATCAAACTTTTAGTTCTATTGGATCTAGTTAAGCATCAAACTTTTAGATGTATTGGATCTAGTTAAGCAAGAACTTTTAGATGTATTGCATCTAGTTAAGCAAGAACTTTTAGATGTATTGGATCTAGTTAAGCATGAAACTTTTAGTTGTATTGGATCTAGTTAAGCATCAAACTTTTAGATGTATTGGGTTTAGTTAAGCAAGAACCTTTTTGATGTATTGGATCTAGTTAAGCAAGAAACTTTTAGATGTATTGGATCAAGTTAAGCGAGAACTTTTAGATGTATTGGATCTAGTTAAGCAAGAACCTTTTAGATGTATTGGATCTAGTTAAGCAAGAACCTTTTAGATGTTTTGGATCTAGTTAAGCAAGAACCTTTTAGATGTATTGGATCTAGTTAAGCATCAAACTTTTAGTTGTATTGGATCTAGTTAAGGAAGAACTTTTAGATGTATTGGATCAAGTTAAGCATCAAACTTTTAGATGTATTGGATCTAGTTAAGCATCAAACTTTTATATGTATTGGATCTAGTTAAGCAAGAACTTTTAGATGTATTGGATCTAGTTAAGCAAGAACTTTTAGATGTATTGGATCAAGTTAAGCAAGAACTTTTAGATGTATTGGATCTAGTTAAGCAAGAACTTTTAGATGTATTGGATCTAGTTAAGCATCAAACTTTTAGATGTATTGGATCTAGTTAAGCAAGAACTTTTATGTGTATTGGATCTAGTTAAGCATCAAACTTTTAGATGTATAGGATCTAGTTAAACAAGAACTTTTAGATGTATTGGATCTAGTTAAGCAAGAACTTTTAGATGTATTGGATCTAGTTAAGCAAGAACCTTTTAGTTGTATTGGATCTAGTTAAGCAAGAACTTTTAGTTGTATTGGATCAAGTTAAGCAATAACCTTTTAGATGTATTGGATCTAGTTAAGCATCAAACTTTTAGTTGTATTGGATCTAGTTAAGCATCAAACTTTTAGATGTATTGGCTCTAGTTAAGCAAGAACTTTTAGATGTATTTTGTCTAGTTAAGCAAGAACTTTTTGATGTATTGGATCTAGCTAAACATCAAACTTTTAGTTGTATTGGATCTAGTTAAGCAAGAACTTTTAGATGTATTGGATTTAGTTAAGCAAGAACTTTTAGATGTATTGGATCTAGTTAAGCAAGAACTTTTAGATGTATTGGATCAAGCTAAGCATCAAACTTTTAGATGTATTGGATCTAGTTAAGCAAGAACTTTTAGTTGTATTGGATCTAGTTAAGCAAGAACTTTTAGATGTATTGGATCTAGTTAAGCAAGAACTTTTAGATGTATTGGATCTAGTTAAGCATCAAACCTTTAGATGTATTGGATCTAGTTAAACATCAAACTTTTAGTTGTATTAGATCTAGTTAAGCAAGAACTTTTAGATGTATTGGATCAAGTTAAGCATCAAACCTTTAGATGTATTGGATCTAGTTCAACATGAACTTTTAGATGTATTGGATCTAGTTAAGCAAGAACTTTTAGTTGTATTGGATCTAGTTAAGCAAGAACTTTTAGATGTATTGGATCTAGTTAGGCAAGAACCTTTTAGATGTATTGGATCTAGTTAAGCAAGAACTTTTAGTTGTATTGGATCTAGTTAAGCAAGAACTTTTAGATGTATTGGATCTAGTTAAGCAAGAACTTTTATATGTATTGGATCTAGTTAAGCATCAAACTTTTAGATGTATTGGATCTAGTTAAGCAAGAACCTTTTAGTTGTATTGGATCTAGTTAAGCAAGAACTTTTATATGTATTGGATGTAGTTAAGCATCAAACTTTTAGATGTATTGGTTCTAGTTAAGCAAGAACTTTTATGTGTATTGGATCTAGTTAAGCATCAAACTTTTAGTTGTATTGGATCTAGTTAAGCAAGAACTTTTATGTGTATTGGATCTAGTTAAGCATCAAACTTTTAGTTGTATTGGATCTAGTTAAGCATCAAACTTTTAGTTGTATTGGATCTAGCTAAACATCAAACTTTTAGTTGTATTGGATCTAGTTAAGCAAGAACTTTTATATGTTTTGGATCTAGTTAAGCAAGAACTTTTAGATGTATTGGATCTAGCTAAACATGAAACTTTTAGTTGTATTGGATCTAGTTATGCATCAAACTTTTAGATGTATTGGATCTAGTTAAGCAAGAACTTTTAGATGTATTGGATCTAGTTAAGCAAGAACTTTTAGTTGTATTGGATCTAGTTAAGCAAGAACTTTTAGATGTATTGGATCTAGTTAAGCATCAATCTTTTAGATGTATTGGATCTAGTTAAGCAAGAACTTTTAGATGTATTGGATCTAGTTAAGCAAGAACTTTTAGATGTATTGGATCTACTTAAGCAAGAACCTTTTAGATGTATTGGATCTAGTTAACCAAGAACTTTTAGTTGTATTGGATCAAGTTAAGCAAGAACCTTTTAGATGTATTGGATCTAGTTAAGCAAGAACCTTTTAGATGTATTGGATCTAGTGAAGCATCAAACTTTTAGATGTATTGGATCTAGTTAAGCAAGAACCTTTTAGATGTATTGGATCTAGTGAAGCATCAAACTTTTAGATGTATTGGATCTAGTTAAGCATCAAACTTTTAGATGTATTGGGTTTAGTTAAACAAGAACCTTTTAGATGTATTGGATCTAGCTAAATAAGCATCAAACTTTTAGTTGTATTGGATCTAGTTAAGCATCAAACTTTTAGATGTATTGGGTTTAGTTAAGCAAGAACCTTTTAGATGTATTGTATCTAGCTCAATAAGCATCAAACTTTTAGTTGTATTGGATCTAGTTAAGCAACAACCTTTTAGATGTATTGGATCTAGCTAAATAAGGATCAAACTTTTAGATGTATTGGATCTAGTTAAGCAAGAACCTTTAGATGTATTGGATCTAGTTAAGCATCAAACTTTTAGTTGTATTGGATCTAGTTAAGCATCAAACTTTTAGATGTATTGGATCTAGTTAAGCAAGAACTTTTAGATGTATTGCATCTAGTTAAGCAAGAACTTTTAGATGTATTGTATCTAGTTAAGCATCAAACTTTTAGTTGTATTGGATCTAGTTAAGCATCAAACTTTTAGATGTATTGGGTTTAGTTAAGCAAGAACCTTTTAGATGTATTGGATCAAGTTAAGCAAGAAACTTTTAGATGTATTGGATCTAGTTAAGCAAGAACTTTTAGATGTATTGGATCTAGTTAAGCAAGAACCTTTTAGATGTATTGGATCTAGTTAAGCAAGAACCTTTTAGATGTATTGGATCTAGTTAAGCGAGAACCTTTTAGATGTATTGGATCTAGTTAAGCATCAAACTTTTAGTTGTATTGGATCTAGTTAACGAAGAACTTTTAGATGTATTGGATCAAGTTAAGCATCAAACTTTTAGATGTATTGGATCTAGTTAAGCATCAAACTTTTATATGTATTGGATCTAGTTAAGCAAGAACTTTTAGATGTATTGGATCTAGTTAAGCAAGAACTTTTAGATGTATTGGATCTAGTTAAGCAAGAACTTTTAGATGTATTGGATCTAGTTAAGCAAGAACTTTTAGATGTATTGGATCTAGTTAAGCATCAAACTTTTAGATGTATTGGATCTAGTTAAGCAAGAACTTTTATGTGTATTGGATCTAGTTAAGCATCAAACTTTTAGATGTATAGGATCTAGTTAAACAAGAACTTTTAGATGTATTGGATCTAGTTAAGCAAGAACTTTTAGATGTATTGGATCAAGTTAATCAAGAACCTTTTAGTTGTATTGGATCTAGTTAAGCAAGAACTTTTAGTTGTATTGGATCAAGTTAAGCAAGAACCTTTTATATGTATTGGATCTAGTTAAGCATCAAACTTTTAGATGTATTGGGTTTAGTTAAGCAAGAACCTTTTAGATGTATTGGATCTTGCTAAATAAGCATCAAACTGTTAGTTGTATTGGATCTAGTTAATCAACAACCTTTTAGATGTATTGGATCTAGTTAAGCATCAAACTTTTAGTTGTATTGGATCTAGTTAAGCAAGAACTTTTATGTGTATTGGATCTAGTTAAGCATCAAACTTTTAGTTGTATTGGATCTAGTTAAGCATCAAACTTTTAGTTGTATTGGATCTAGCTAAACATCAAACTTTTAGTTGTATTGGATCTAGTTAAGCAAGAACTTTTATATGTATTGGATCTAGTTAAGCAAGAACTTTTAGATGTATTGGATCTAGCTAAACATGAAACTTTTAGTTGTATTGGATCTAGTTATGCATCAAACTTTTAGATGTATTGGATCTAGTTAAGCAAGAACTTTTAGATGTATTGGATCTAGTTAAGCAAGAACTTTTAGTTGTATTGGATCTAGTTAAGCAAGAACTTTTAGATGTATTGGATCTAGTTAAGCATCAATCTTTTAGATGTATTGGATCTAGTTAAGCAAGAACTTTTAGATGTATTGGATCTAGTTAAGCAAGAACTTTTAGATGTATTGGATCTACTTAAGCAAGAACCTTTTTGATGTATTGGATCTAGTTAACCAAGAACTTTTAGTTGTATTGGATCAAGTTAAGCAAGAACCTTTTAGATGTATTGGATCTAGTTAAGCAAGAACCTTTTAGATGTATTGGATCTAGTGAAGCATCAAACTTTTAGATGTATTGGATCTAGTTAAGCAAGAACCTTTTAGATGTATTGGATCTAGTGAAGCATCAAACTTTTAGATGTATTGGATCTAGTTAAGCATCAAACTTTTAGATGTATTGGGTTTAGTTAAACAAGAACCTTTTAGATGTATTGGATCTAGCTAAATAAGCATCAAACTTTTAGTTGTATTGGATCTAGTTAAGCATCAAACTTTTAGATGTATTGGGTTTAGTTAAGCAAGAACCTTTTAGATGTATTGTATCTAGCTCAATAAGCATCAAACTTTTAGTTGTATTGGATCTAGTTAAGCAACAACCTTTTAGATGTATTGGATCTAGCTAAATAAGGATCAAACTTTTAGATGTATTGGATCTAGTTAAGCAAGAACCTTTAGATGTATTGGATCTAGTTAAGCATCAAACTTTTAGTTGTATTGGATCTAGTTAAGCATCAAACTTTTAGATGTATTGGATCTAGTTAAGCAAGAACTTTTAGATGTATTGCATCTAGTTAAGCAAGAACTTTTAGATGTATTGTATCTAGTTAAGCATCAAACTTTTAGTTGTATTGGATCTAGTTAAGCATCAAACTTTTAGATGTATTGGGTTTAGTTAAGCAAGAACCTTTTAGATGTATTGGATCAAGTTAAGCAAGAAACTTTTAGATGTATTGGATCTAGTTAAGCAAGAACTTTTAGATGTATTGGATCTAGTTAAGCAAGAACCTTTTAGATGTATTGGATCTAGTTAAGCAAGAACCTTTTAGATGTATTGGATCTAGTTAAGCGAGAACCTTTTAGATGTATTGGATCTAGTTAAGCATCAAACTTTTAGTTGTATTGGATCTAGTTAACGAAGAACTTTTAGATGTATTGGATCAAGTTAAGCATCAAACTTTTAGATGTATTGGATCTAGTTAAGCATCAAACTTTTATATGTATTGGATCTAGTTAAGCAAGAACTTTTAGATGTATTGGATCTAGTTAAGCAAGAACTTTTAGATGTATTGGATCTAGTTAAGCAAGAACTTTTAGATGTATTGGATCTAGTTAAGCAAGAACTTTTAGATGTATTGGATCTAGTTAAGCATCAAACTTTTAGATGTATTGGATCTAGTTAAGCAAGAACTTTTATGTGTATTGGATCTAGTTAAGCATCAAACTTTTAGATGTATAGGATCTAGTTAAACAAGAACTTTTAGATGTATTGGATCTAGTTAAGCAAGAACTTTTAGATGTATTGGATCAAGTTAATCAAGAACCTTTTAGTTGTATTGGATCTAGTTA
Organism: Unio pictorum; assembly: GCA_030141615.1. Classification (NCBI taxonomy): domain Eukaryota; kingdom Metazoa; phylum Mollusca; class Bivalvia; order Unionida; family Unionidae; genus Unio; species Unio pictorum. Next base: position 3,752,481 of record JARLTB010000254.1, read on the forward strand.
AGCAAGAACTTTTAGTTGTATTGGATCAAGTTAAGCAAGAACCTTTTATATATATTGGATCTAGTTAAGCATCAAACTTTTAGATGTATTGGGTTTAGTTAAGCAAGAACCTTTTAGATGTATTGGATCTTGCTAAATAAGCATCAAACTGTTAGTTGTATTGGATCTAGTTAATCAACAACCTTTTAGATGTATTGGATCTAGTTAAGCATCAAACTTTTAGTTGTATTGGATCTGGTTAAGCATCAAACGTTTAGATGTATTGGATCTAGTTAAGCATCAAACTTTTATATGTATTGGATCTAGTTAAGCAAGAACTTTTAGATGTATTGGATCTAGTTAAGCAAGGACTTTTAGTTGTATTGGATCTAGTTAAGCATAAAACTTTTAGATGTATTGGGTTTAATTAAGCAAGAACCTTTTAGATGTATTGGATCTAGTTAAGCAAGAACCTTTTAGATGTATTGTATCTAGTTAAGCAAGAACCTTTTAGATGTATTGGATCTAGTTAAGCATCAAACTTTTAGTTGTATTGGATCTAGTTAACCAAGAACTTTTAGTTGTATTGGATCAAGTTAAGCAAGAACTTTTAGTTGTATTGCATCTAGTTAAGCAAGAACTTTTAGATGTATTGGATCTAGTTAAGCATCAAACTTTTAGTTGTATTGGATCTAGTTAAGCATCAAACTTTTAGATGTATTGGGTTTAGTTAAGCAAGAACCTTGTAGATGTATTGGATCTAGTTAAGCAAGAACCTTTTAGATGTATTGGATCTAGCTAAATAAGCATCAAACTTTTAGATGTATTGGATCTAGTTAAGCAAGAACTTTTAGATGTATTGGATCTAGTTAAGCATCAAACTTTTAGATGTATTGGATCTAGTTAAGCAAGAACTTTTATGTGTATTGGATCTAGTTAAGCATCAAACTTTTAGATGTATAGGATCTAGTTAAGCAAGAACTTTTAGATGTATTGGATCTAGTTAAGCAAGAACTTTTAGATGTATTGGATCAAGTTAAGCAAGAACCTTTTAGTTGTATTGGATCTAGTTAAGCAAGAACTTTTAGATGTATTGGATCTAGTTAAGCATCAAACTTTTAGATGTATTGGATCTAGGTAAGCAAGAACTTTTATGTGTATTGGATCTTGTTAAGCATCAAACTTTTAGATGTATAGGATCTAGTTAAGCAAGAACTTTTAGATGTATTGGATCTAGTTAAGCAAGAACTTTTAGATGTATTGGATCTAGTTAAGCAAGAACTTTTAGTTGTATTGGATCAAGTTAAGCAAGAACCTTTTAGATGTGTTGGATCTAGTTAAGCATCAAACTTTTAGATGTATTGGGTTTAGTTAAGCAAGAACCTTTTAGATGTATTGGATCTAGCTAAATAAGCATCAAACTTTTAGTTGTATTGGATCTAGTTAATCAACAACCTTTTAGATGTATTGGATCTAATTAAGCATCAAACTTTTACTTGTATTGGATCTGGTTAAGCATCAAACGTTTAGATGTATTGGATCTAGTTAAGCATCAAACTTTTATATGTATTGGATCTAGTTAAGCAAGAACTTTTAGATGTATTGGATCTAGTTAAGCAAGAACTTTTAGATGTATTGGATCTAGTTAAGCAAGAACTTTTAGTTGTATTGGATCTAGTTAAGCATCAAACTTTTAGATGTATTGGGTTTAATTAAGCAAGAACTTTTTAGATGTATTGGATCTAGTTAAGCAAGAACCTTTTAGATGTATTGGATCTAGTTAAGCAAGAACCTTTTAGATGTATTGGATCTAGTTAAGCATCAAACTTTTAGTTGTATTGGATCTAGTTAACCAAGAACTTTTAGTTGTATTGGATCAAGTTAAGCAAGAACCTTATAGATGTATTGGATCTAGTTAAGCATCAAACTTTTAGTTGTATTTGATCTAGTTAAGCATCAAACTTTTAGATGTATTGGGTTTAGTTAAGCAAGAACCTTGTAGATGTATTGGATCTAGTTAAGCAAGAACCTTTTAGATGTATTGGATCTAGCTAAATAAGCATCAAACTTTTAGATGTATTGGATCTAGTTAAGCAAGAACCTTTTAGATGTATTGGATCTAGTTAAGCAAGAACTTTTAGATTATTGGATCTAGTTAAGCATCAAACTTTTAGATCTATTGGATCTAGTTAAGCAAGATCCTTTTAGATGTATTGGATCTAGTTAAGCATCAAACTTTTAGTTGTATTGGATCAAGTTAAGCAAGAACCTTTTAGATGTATTGGATCTAGTTAAGCATCAAACTTTTAGTTGGATTGGATCTAGTTAATCATCAAACTTTTAGATGTATTGGGTTTAGTTAAGCAAGAACCTTGTAGATGTATTGGATCTAGTTAAGCAAGAACCTTTTAGATGTATTGGATCTAGCTAAATAAGCAACAAACTTTTAGATGTATTGGATCTAGTTAAGCAAGAACCTTTTAGATGTATTGGATCTAGTTAAGCATCAAACTTTTAGTTGTATTGGATCTAGTTAAGGAAGAACTTTTAGTTGTATTGGATCTAGTTAAACAAGAACTTTTAGATTATTAGATCTAGCTAAGCAAGAACCTTTTAGATATATTGGATCTAGTTAAGCAAGAACTTTTGGATTATTGGATCTAGTTAAGCAAGAACCTTTTAGATGTATTGGATCTAGTTAAGCAAGAACCTTTTAGATGTATTGGATCTAGTTAAGCATCAAACTTTTAGATGTATTGGATCTAGTTAAGCAAGAACCTTTTAGATGTATTGGATCTAGTTAAGCATCAAACTTTTAGATGTATTGGATCTAGTTAAGCATCAAACTTTTAGATGTATTGGATCTAGTTAAGCAAGAACTTTTAGATGTATTGGATCTAGTTAAGCAAGAACTTTTAGATGTATTGGATCAAGTTAAGCAAGAACCTTTTAGATGTATTGAATCTAGTTAAGCAAGAACCTTTAGATGTATTGGATCTAGTTAAGCATCAAACCTTTAGATGTATTGGATCTAGTTAAGCAAGAACTTTTAGATGTATTGGATCAAGTTAAGCAAGAACTTTTAGATGTATTGGATCTAGTTAAGCAAGAACTTTTAGTTGTATTGGATCTAGTTAAGCAATAACCTTTTAGATGTATTGGATCTAGTTAAGCTAGAACTTTTGGATTATTGGATCTAGTTAAGCAAGAACCTTTTAGATGTATTGGAATTAGTTAAGCATCAAAGTTTTAGTTGTATCGGATGTAGTTAAGCATCAAACTTTTAGTTGTATTGGATCTAGTTAAGCATCAAACTTTTAGATGTATTGGGTTTAGTTAAGCAAGAACCTTTTAGATGTATTGGATCTAGTTAAGCAAGAACTTTTAGTTGTATTGGATCAAGTTACTCAAGAACCTTTTAGATGTATTGGATTTAAAAAAGCATCAAACTTTTATATGTATTGGATCTAGTTAAGCATCAAACGTTTAGATGTATTGGATCTAGTTAAGCATCAAACTTTTATATGTATTGGATCTAGTTAAGCAAGAACTTTTAGATGTATTGGATCTAGTTAATCATCAAACTTTTAGATGTATTGGATCTAGTTAAGCAAGAACCTTCTAGATGTATGAGATCTAGTTAAGCAAGAACTTTTAGTTGTATTGGATCAAGTTAAGCAAGAACTTTTAGATGTATTGGATCAAGTTAAGCAAGAACCTTTTAGTTGTATTGGATCTAGTTAAGCAAGAACTTTTAGTTGTATTGGATCAAGTTAAGCAAGAACCTTTTAGATGTATTGGATCTAGTTAAGCATCAAACTTTTAGATGTATTGGCTCTAGTTAAGCAAGAACTTTTAGATGTATTGGGTCTAGTTAAGCAAGAACTTTTTGATGTATTGGATCTAGCTAAACATCAAACTTTTAGTTGTATTGGATCTAGTTAAGCAAGAACTTTTAGATGTATTGGATTTAGTTAACCAAGAACTTTTAGATGTATTGGATCTAGTTAAGCAAGAACTTTTAGATGTATTGGATCAAGCTAAGCATCAAACTTTTAGATGTATTGGATCTAGTTAAGCAAGAACTTTTAGTTGTATTGGATCTAGTTAAGCAAGAATTTTAGATGTATTGGATCTATTAAGCAAGAACTTTTAGATGTATTGGATCTAGTTAAGCATCAAACCTTTAGATGTATTGGATCTAGTTAAACATCAAACTTTTAGTTGTATTGGATCTAGTTAAGCAAGAACTTTTAGATGTATTGGATCAAGTTAAGCATCAAACCTTTAGATGTATTGGATCTAGTTCAACAAGAACTTTTAGATGTATTGGATCTAGTTAAGCAAGAACTTTTAGTTGTATTGGATCTAGTTAAGCAAGAACTTTTAAATGTATTGGATCTAGTTAAGCATCAAACTTTTAGATGTATTGGATCTAGTTAAGCAAGAACTTTTAGATGTATTGGATCTAGTTAAGCATCAAACCTATAGATGTATTGGATCTAGTTAAACAAGAACTTTTAGATGTATTGGATCTAGTTAACCAAGAACTTTTAGTTGTATTGGATCAAGTTAAGGAAGAACCTTTTAGATGTATTGAATCTAGTTAAGCAAGAACTTTTAGATGTATTGGATCTAGTTAAGCAAGAACTTTTAGATGTATTGGATCTAGTTAAGCAAGAACTTTTAGATGTATTGGATCTAGTTAAGCATCAAACTTTTAGATGTATTGGATCAAGTTAAGCAAGAACCTTTTAGTTGTATTGGATCTAGTTAAGCAAGAACTTTTAGATGTATTGGATCTAGTTAAGCAAGAACTTTTAGATGTATTGGATCTAGTTAAGCATTAAACTTTTAGATGTATTGGATCAAGTTAAGCAAGAACCTTTTAGTTGTATGGGATCTAGTTAAGCAAGAACATTGATATGTATTGGATCTAGTTAAGCATCAAACTTTTAGATGTATTGGATCTAGCTAAGCAAGAACTTTTATGTGTATTGCATCTAGTTAAGCATCAAACTTTTAGTTGTATTGGATCTAGTTAAGCAAGAACTTTTGTGTGTATTGGATCTAGTTAAGCATCAAACTTTTATTTGTATTGGATCTAGTTAAGCATCAAACTGTTAGTTGTATTGGATCTAGCTAAACATCAAACTTTTAGTTATATTGGATCTAGTTAAGCAAGAACTTTTATATGTATTAGATCTAGTTAAGCAAGAACTTTTAGATGTATTGGATCTAGCTAAACATGAAACTTTTAGTTGTATTGGTTCTAGTTATGCATCAAACTTTTAGATGTATTGGATCTAGTTAAGCAAGAACTTTTAGATGTATTGTATCTAGTTAAGCAAGAACTTTTAGTTGTATTGGATCTAGTTAAGCAAGAACTTTTAGATGTATTGGATCTAGTTAAGCATCAATCTTTTAGATGTATTGGATCTAGTTAAGCATCAAACTTTTAGATGTATTGGTTCTAGTTAAGCAAGAACTTTTAGATGTATTGGATCTAGTTAAGAAAGAACCTTTTAGATGTATTGGATCTAGTTAACCAAGAACTTTTAGTTGTATTGGATCAAGTTAAGCAAGAACCTTTTAGATGTATTGGATCTAGTTATGCAAGAACCTTTTAGATGTATTGGATCTAGTTAAGCAAGAACCTTTTAGATGTATTGGATCTAGTTAACCAAGAACCTTTTAGATGTATTGGATCAAGTTAAGCAAGAACCTTTTAGATGTATTGGATCTAGTTAAGCATCAAACTTTTAGATGTATAGGATCTAGTTCAGCAAGAACTTTTAGATGTATTGGATCTAGTTAACCAAGAACTTTTAGTTGTATTGGATCAAGTTAAGCAAGAACCTTTTAGATGTATTGGATCTAGTTAAGCAAGAACCTTTTAGATGTATTGGATCTAGAGAGGCAAGAACCTTTTAGATGTATTGGATCTAGTTAAGCAAGAACTGTTAGATGTATTGGATCTAGTTAAGCAAGAACTTTTAGATGTATTGGATCTAGTTAAGCATCAAACCTTTAGATGTATTGGATCTAGTTAAACATCAAACTTTTAGTTGTATTGGATCTAGTTAAGCAAGAACTTTTAGATGTATTGGATCAAGTTAAGCATCAAACCTTTAGATGTATTGGATCTAGTTCAACAAGAACTTTTAGATGTATTGGATCTAGTTAAGCAAGAACTTTTAGTTGTATTGGTTCTAGATAAGCAAGAACTTTTGGATGTATTGGATCTAGTTAAGCAAGAACCTTTTAGATGTATTGGATCTAGTTAAGCAAGAACTTTTAGTAGTATTGGATCTAGTTAAGCAAGAACTTTTAGATGTATTGGATCTAGTTAAGCAAGAACTTTTATATGTATTGGATCTAGTTAAGCATCAAACTTTTAGATGTATTGGATCAAGTTAAGCAAGAACATTTTAGTTGTATTGGATCTAGTTAAGCAAGAACTTTTATATGTATTGGATCTAGTTAAGCATCAAACTTTTCAATGTATTGGTTCTGGTTAAGCAAGAACTTTTATGTGTATTGGATCTAGTTAAGCATCAAACTTTTAGTTGTATTGGATCTAGTTAAGCAAGAACTTTTATGTGTATTGGATCTAGTTAAGCATCAAACTTTTAGTTGTATTGGATCTAGTTAAGCATCAAACTTTTAGTTGTATTGGATCTAGCTAAACATCAAACTTTTAATTGTATTGGATCTAGTTAAGCAAGAACTTTTATATGTATTGGATCTAGTTAAGCAAGAACTTTTAGATGTATTGGATCTAGCTAAACATGAAACTTTTAGTTGTATTGGATCTAGTTATGCATCAAACTTTTGGATGTATTGGATCTAGTTAAGCAAGAACTTTTAGATGTATTGGATCTAGTTAAGCAAGAACTTTTAGTTGTATTGGATCTAGTTAATCAAGAACTTTTAGATGTATTGGATCTAGTTAAGCATCAATCTTTTAGATGTATTGGATCTAGTTAAGCAAGAACTTTTAGATGTATTGGATCTAGTTAAGCAAGGACTTTTAGATGTATTGGATCTAGTTAAGCAAGAACCTTTTAGATGTATTGGATCTAGTTAACCAAGAACTTTTAGTTGTATTGGATCAGGTTAAACAAGAACCTTTTAGATGTATTGGATCTAGTTAAGCAAGAACCTTTTAGATGTATTGGATCTAGTGAAGCATCAAACTTTTAGATGTATTGGATCTAGTTAAGCAAGAACCTTTTAGATGTATTGGATCTAGTGAAGCATCAAACTTTTAGATGTATTGGATCTAGTTAAGCAAGAAACTTTTAGATGTATTGGATCTAGTGAAGCATCAAACTTTTAGTTGTATTGGATCTAGTTAAGCATCAAACTTTTAGATGTATTGGATCTAGTTAAGCATAAAACTTTAAGATATATTGGATCTAGTTAAGCATCAAACTTTTAGATGTATTGGATCTAGTTAAGCATCAAACTTTTAGATGTATTGGATCTAGTTAAGCAAGAACATTTATGTGTATTGGATCTAGTTAAGCATCAAACTTTTAGTTATATTGGATCTAGTTAAGCAAGAACTTTGATGTGTATTGGATCTTGTTAAGCATCAAACTTTTAGTTGTATTGGATCTAGTTAAGCATCAAACTTTTAGTTGTATTGGATGTAGCTAAACATCAAACTTTTAGTTGTATTGGATCTAGTTAAGCAAGAACTTTTATATGTATTGGATCTAGTTAAGCAAGAACTTTTAGATGTATTGGATCTAGCTAAACATCAAACTTTTAGTTGTATTGGATGTAGATATGCATCAAACTTTTAGATGTATTGGATCTAGTTATGCAAGAACTTTTAGATGTATTGGATCTAGTTAAGCAAGAACTTTTAGATGTATTGGATCTAGTTAAGCAAGAACTTTTAGATGTATTGGATCAAGTTAAGCATGAAACTTTTAGATGTATTGGATCTAGTTAAGCAAGAACTTTTAGTTGTATTGGATCTAGTTAAGCATCAAACTTTTAGATGTATTGGATCTAGTTAAGCAAGAACTTTTAGATGTATTGGATCTAGTTAAGCATCAAACCTATAGATGTATTGGATCTAGTTAAACAAGAACTTTTAGATGTATTGGATCTAGTTAACCAAGAACTTTTAGATGTATTGGATCAAGTTAAGGAAGAACCTTTTAGATGTATTGGATCTAGTTAAGCAATAACTTTTAGATGTATTGGATCTAGTTAAGCAAGAACTTTTAGATGTATTGGATCTAGTTAAGCAAGAACTTTTAGATGTATTGGATCTAGTTAAGCATCAAACTTTTAGATGTATTGGATCAAGTTAAGCAAGAACCTTTTAGTTGTATTGGATCTAGTTAAGCAAGAACTTTTAGATGTATTGGATCTAGTTAAGCAAGAAGTTTTAGATGTATTGGATCTAGTTAAGCATCAAACTTTTAGATGTATTGGATCAAGTTAAGCAAGAACCTTTTAGTTGTATTGGATCTAGTTAAGCAAGAACATTGATATGTATTGGATCTAGTTAAGCATCAAACTTTTAGATGTATTGGATCTAGCTAAGCAAGAACTTTTATGTGTATTGGATCTAGTTAAGCAAGAACCTTTTAGATGTATTGGATCTAGTTAACCAAGAACCTTTTAGATGTATTGGATCAAGTTAAGCAAGAACCTTTTAGATGTATTGGATCTAGTTAAGCATCAAACTTTTAGATGTATAGGATCTAGTTCAGCAAGAACTTTTAGATGTATTGGATCTAGTTAACCAAGAACTTTTAGTTGTATTGGATCAAGTTAAGCAAGAACCTTTTAGATGTATTGGATCTAGTTAAGCAAGAACCTTTTAGATGTATTGGATCTAGTTAAGCAAGAACCTTTTAGATGTATTGGATCTAGTTAAGCAAGAACTTTTAGATGTATTAGATCTAGTTAAGCAAGAACTTTTAGATGTATTGGATCTAGTTAAGCATCAAACCTTTAGATGTATTGGATCTAGTTAAACATCAAACTTTTAGTTGTATTGGATCTAGTTTAGCAAGAACTTTTAGATGTATTGGATCAAGATAAGCATCAAACCTTTAGATGTATTGGATCTAGTTCAACAAGAACTTTTAGATGTATTGGATCTAGTTAAGCAAGAACTTTTAGTTGTATTGGTTCTAGTTAAGCAAGAACTTTTAGATGTATTGGATCTAGTTAAGCAAGAACCTTTTAGATGTATTGGATCTAGTTAAGCTAGAACTTTTAGTTGTATTGGATCTAGTTAAGCAAGAACTTTTAGATGTATTGGATCTAGTTAAGCAAGAACTTTTAAATGTATTGGATCTAGTTAAGCATCAAACTTTTAGATGTATTGGATCAAGTTAAGCAAGAACATTTTAGTTGTATTAGATCTAGTTAAGCAAGAACTTTTATATGTATTGGATCTAGTTAAGTATCAAACTTTTAGATGTATTGGTTCTAGTTAAGCAAGAACTTTTATGTGTATTGGATCTAGTTAAGCATCAAACTTTTAGTTGTATTGGATCTAGTTAAGCAAGAACTTTTATGTGTATTGGATCTAGTTAAGCATCAAACTTTTAGTTGTATTGGATCTAGTTAAGCATCAAACTTTTAGTTGTATTGGATCTAGCTAAACATCAAACTTTTAGTTGTATTGGATCTAGTTAAGCAAGAACTTTTATATGTATTGGATCTAGTTAAGCAAGAACTTTTAGATGTATTGGATCTAGCTAAACATGAAACTTTTAGTTGTATTGGATCTAGTTATGCATCAAACTTTTAGATGTATTGGATCTAGTTAAGCAAGAACTTTTAGATGTATTGGATCTAGTTAAGCAAGAACTTTTAGTTGTATTGGATCTAGTTAAGCAAGAACTTTTAGATGTATTGGATCTAGTTAAGCATCAATCTTTTAGATGTATTGGATTTAGTTAAGCAAGAACTTTTAGATGTATTGGATCTAGTTAAGCAAGAACTTTTAGATGTATTGGATCTAGTTAAGCAAGAACCTTTTAGATGTATTGGATCTAGTTAACCAAGAACTTTTAGCTGTATTGGATCAAGTTAAGCAAGAACCTTTTAGATGTATTGGATCTAGTTAAGCAAGAACCTTTTATATGTATTGGATCTAGTTAAGCATCAAACTTTTAGATGTATTGGGTTTAGTTAAGCAAGAACCTTTTAGATGTATTGGATCTTGCTAAATAAGCATCAAACTGTTAGTTGTATTGGATCTAGTTAATCAACAACCTTTTAGATGTATTGGATCTAGTTAAGCATCAAACTTTTAGTTGTATTGGATCTGGTTAAGCATCAAACGTTTAGATGTATTGGATCTAGTTAAGCATCAAACTTTTAGATGTATTGGATCTAGTTAAGCAAGAACTTTTAGATGTATTGGATCTAGTTAAGCAAGAACTTTTAGTTGTATTGGATCTAGTTAAGCATCAAACTTTTAGATGTATTGGGTTTAATTAAGCAAGAACCTTTTAGATGTATTGGATCTAGTTAAGCAAGAACCTTTTAGATGTATTGGATCTAGTTAAGCAAGAACCTTTTAGATGTATTGGATCTAGTTAAGCATCAAACTTTTAGTTGTATTGGATCTAGTTAACCAAGAACTTTTAGTTGTATTGGATCAAGTTAAGCAAGAACCTTTTAGATGTATTGGATCTAGTTAAGCATCAAACTTTTAGTTGTATTGGATCTAGTTAAGCATCAAACTTTTAGATGTATTGGGTTTAGTTAAGCAAGAACCTTGTAGATGTATTGGATCTAGTTAAGCAAGAACCTTTTAGATGTATTGGATCTAGCTAAATAAGCATCAAACTTTTAGATGTATTGGATCTAGTTAAGCAAGAACTTTTAGATGTATTGGATCTAGTTAAGCATCAAACTTTTAGATGTATTGGATCTAGTTAAGCAAGAACTTTTATGTGTATTGGATCTAGTTAAGCATCAAACTTTTAGATGTATAGGATCTAGTTAAGCAAGAACTTTTAGATGTATTGGATCTAGTTAAGCAAGAACTTTTAGATGTATTGGATCAAGTTAAGCAAGAACCTTTTAGTTGTATTGGATCTAGTTAAGCAAGAACTTTTAGATGTATTGGATCTAGTTAAGCATCAAACTTTTAGATGTATTGGATCTAGGTAAGCAAGAACTTTTATGTGTATTGGATCTAGTTAAGCATCAAACTTTTAGATGTATAGGATCTAGTTAAGCAAGAACTTTTAGATGTATTGGATCTAGTTAAGCAAGAACTTTTAGATGTATTGGATCTAGTTAAGCAAGAACTTTTAGTTGTATTGGATCAAGTTAAGCAAGAACCTTTTAGATGTGTTGGATCTAGTTAAGCATCAAACTTTTAGATGTATTGGGTTTAGTTAAGCAAGAACCTTTTAGATGTATTGGATCTAGCTAAATAAGCATCAAACTTTTAGTTGTATTGGATCTAGTTAATCAACAACCTTTTAGATGTATTGGATCTAATTAAGCATCAAACTTTTAGTTGTATTGGATCTGGTTAAGCATCAAACGTTTAGATGTATTGGATCTAGTTAAGCATCAAACTTTTATATGTATTGGATCTAGTTAAGCAAGAACTTTTAGATGTATTGGATCTAGTTAAGCAAGAACTTTTAGATGGTTTGGATCTAGTTAAGCAAGAACTTTTAGTTGTATTGGATCTAGTTAAGCATCAAACTTTTAGATGTATTGGGTTTAATTAAGCAAGAACTTTTTAGATGTATTGGATCTAGTTAAGCAAGAACCTTTTAGATGTATTGGATCTAGTTAAGCAAGAACCTTTTAGATGTATTGGATCTAGTTAAGCATCAAACTTTTAGTTGTATTGGATCTAGTTAACCAAGAACTTTTAGTTGTATTGGATCAAGTTAAGCAAGAACCTTATAGATGTATTGGATCTAGTTAAGCATCAAACTTTTAGTTGTATTTGATCTAGTTAAGCATCAAACTTTTAGATGTATTGGGTTTAGTTAAGCAAGAACCTTGTAGATGTATTGGATCTAGTTAAGCAAGAACCTTTTAGATGTATTGGATCTAGCTAAATAAGCATCAAACTTTTAGATGTATTAGATCTAGTTAAGCAAGAACCTTTTAGATGTATTGGATCTAGTTAAGCAAGAACTTTTAGATTATTGGATCTAGTTAAGCATCAAACTTTTAGATCTATTGGATCTAGTTAAGCAAGATCCTTTTAGATGTATTGGATCTAGTTAAGCATCAAACTTTTAGTTGTATTGGATCAAGTTAAGCAAGAACCTTTTAGATGTATTGGATCTAGTTAAGCATCAAACTTTTAGTTGGATTGGATCTAGTTAAGGAAGAACTTTTAGTTGTATTGGATCTAGTTAAACAAGAACTTTTAGATTATTGGATCTAGCTAAGCAAGAACCTTTTAGATATATTGGATCTAGTTAAGCAAGAACTTTTGGATTATTGGATCTAGTTAAGCAAGAACCTTTTAGATGTATTGGATCTAGTTAAGCAAGAACCTTTTAGATGTATTGGATCTAGTTAAGCATCAAACTTTTAGATGTATTGGATCTAGTTAAGCAAGAACCTTTTAGATGTATTGGATCTAGTTAAGCATCAAACTTTTAGATGTATTGGATCTAGTTAAGCATCAAACTTTTAGATGTATTGGATCTAGTTAAGCAAGAACTTTTAGATGTATTGGATCTAGTTAAGCAAGAACTTTTAGATGTATTGGATCAAGTTAAGCAAGAACCTTTTAGATGTATTGAATCTAGTTAAGCAAGAACCTTTAGATGTATTGGATCTAGTTAAGCATCAAACCATTAGATGTATTGGATCTAGTTAAGCAAGAACTTTTAGATGTATTGGATCAAGTTAAGCAAGAACTTTTAGATGTATTGGATCTAGTTAAGCAAGAACTTTTAGTTGTATTGGATCTAGTTTAGCAAGAACCTTTTAGATGTATTGGATCTAGTTAAGCTAGAACTTTTGGATTATTGGATCTAGTTAAGCAAGAACCTTTTAGATGTATTGGAATTAGTTAAGCATCAAAGTTTTAGTTGTATCGGATGTAGTTAAGCATCAAACTTTTAGTTGTATTGGATCTAGTTAAGCATCAAACTTTTAGATGTATTGGGTTTAGTTAAGCAAGAACCTTTTAGATGTATTGGATCTAGTTAAGCAAGAACTTTTAGTTGTATTGGATCAAGTTACTCAAGAACCTTTTAGATGTATTGGATTTAGATAAGCATCAAACTTTTATATGTATTGGATCTAGTTAAGCATCAAACGTTTAGATGTATTGGATCTAGTTAAGCATCAAACTTTTATATGTATTGGATCTAGTTAAGCAAGAACTTTTAGATGTATTGGATCTAGTTAATCATCAAACTTTTAGATGTATTGGATCTAGTTAAGCAAGAACCTTCTAGATGTATCGGATCTAGTTAAGCAAGAACTTTTAGTTGTATTGGATCAAGTTAAGCAAGAACTTTTAGATGTATTGGATCAAGTTAAGCAAGAACCTTTTAGTTGTATTGGATCTAGTTAAGCAAGAACTTTTAGTTGTATTGGATCAAGTTAAGCAAGAACCTTTTAGATGTATTGGATCTAGTTAAGCATCAAACTTTTAGTTGTATTGGATCTAGTTAAGCATCAAACTTTTAGATGTATTGGCTCTAGTTAAGCAAGAACTTTTAGATGTATTGGGTCTAGTTAAGCAAGAACTTTTTGATGTATTGGATCTAGCTAAACATCAAACTTTTAGTTGTATTGGATCTAGTTAAGCAAGAACTTTTAGATGTATTGGATTTAGTTAAGCAAGAACTTTTAGATGTATTGGATCTAGTTAAGCAAGAACTTTTAGATGTATTGGATCAAGCTAAGCATCAAACTTTTAGATGTATTGGATCTAGTTAAGCAAGAACTTTTAGTTGTATTGGATCTAGTTAAGCAAGAATTTTAGATGTATTGGATCTAGTTAAGCAAGAACTTTTAGATGTATTGGATCTAGTTAAGCATCAAACCTTTAGATGTATTGGATCTAGTTAAACATCAAACTTTTAGTTGTATTGGATCTAGTTAAGCAAGAACTTTTAGATGTATTGGATCAAGTTAAGCATCAAACCTTTAGATGTATTGGATCTAGTTCAACAAGAACTTTTAGATGTATTGGATCTAGTTAAGCAAGAACTTTTAGTTGTATTTGATCTAGTTAAGAAGAACTTTTAAATGTATTGGATCTAGTTAAGCATGAAACTTTTAGATGTATTGGATCTAGTTAAGCAAGAAATTTTAGATGTATTGGATCTAGTTAAGCATCAAACCTATAGATGTATTGGATCTAGTTAAACAAGAACTTTTAGATGTATTGGATCTAGTTAACCAAGAACTTTTAGTTGTATTGGATCAAGTTAAGGAAGAACCTTTTAGATGTATTGGATCTAGTTAAGCAAGAACTTTTAGATGTATTGGATCTAGTTAAGCAAGAACTTTTAGATGTATTGGATCTAGTTAAGCAAGAACTTTTAGATGTATTGGATCTAGTTAAGCATCAAACTTTTAGATGTATTGGATCAAGTTAAGCAAGAACCTTTTAGTTGTATTGGATCTAGTTAAGCAAGAACTTTTAGATGTATTGGATCTAGTTAAGCAAGAACTTTTAGATGTATTGGATCTAGTTAAGCATCAAACTTTTAGATGTATTGGATCAAGTTAAGCAAGAACCTTTTAGTTGTATTGGATCTAGTTAAGCAAGAACATTGATATGTATTGGATCTAGTTAAGCATCAAACTTTTAGATGTATTGGATCTAGCTAAGCAAGAACTTTTATGTGTATTGGATCTAGTTAAGCATCAAACTTTTAGTTGTATTGGATCTAGTTAAGCAAGAACTTTTATGTGTATTGGATCTAGTTAAGCATCAAACTTTTATTTGTATTGGATCTAGTTAAGCATCAAACTGTTAGTTGTATTGGATCTAGCTAAACATCAAACTTTTAGTTATATTGGATCTAGTTAAGCAAGAACTTTTATATGTATTAGATCTAGTTAAGCAAGAACTTTTAGATGTATTGGATCTAGCTAAACATGAAACTTTTAGTTGTATTGGATCTAGTTATGCATCAAACTTTTAGATGTATTGGATCTAGTTAAGCAAGAACTTTTAGATGTATTGTATCTAGTTAAGCAAGAACTTTTAGTTGTATTGGATCTAGTTAAGCAAGAACTTTTAGATGTATTGGATCTAGTTAAGCATCAATCTTTTAGATGTATTGGATCTAGTTAAGCATCAAACTTTTAGATGTATTGGTTCTAGTTAAGCAAGAACTTTTAGATGTATTGGATCTAGTTAAGAAAGAACCTTTTAGATGTATTGGATCTAGTTATGCAAGAACCTTTTAGATGTATTGGATCTAGTTAAGCAAGAACCTTTTAGATGTATTGGATCTAGTTAACCAAGAACCTTTTTGATGTATTGGATCAAGTTAAGCAAGAACCTTTTAGATGTATTGGATCTAGTTAAGCATCAAACTTTTAGATGTATAGGATCTAGTTCAGCAAGAACTTTTAGATGTATTGGATCTAGTTAACCAAGAACTTTTAGTTGTATTGGATCAAGTTAAGCAAGAACCTTTTAGATGTATTGGATCTAGTTAAGCAAGAACCTTTTAGATGTATTGGATCTAGTTAAGCAAGAACCTTTTAGATGTATTGGATCTAGTTAAGCAAGAACTTTTAGATGTATTGGATCTAGTTAAGCAAGAACTTTTAGATATTTTGGATCTAGTTAAGCATCAAACCTTTAGATGTATTGGATCTAGTTAAACATCAAACTTTTAGTTGTATTGGATCTAGTTAAGCAAGAACTTTTAGATGTATTGGATCAAGTAAAGCATCAAACCTATGATGTATTGGATCTAGTTCAACAAGAACTTTTAGATGTATTGGATCTAGTTAAGCAAGAACTTTTAGTTGTATTGGTTCTAGTTAAGCAAGAACTTTTGGATGTATTGGATCTAGTTAAGCAAGAACCTTTTAGATGTATTGGATCTAGTTAAGCAAGAACTTTTAGTTGTATTGGATCTAGTTAAGCAAGAACTTTTAGATGTATTGGATCTAGTTAAGCAGGAACTTTTATATGTATTGGATCTAGTTAAGCATCAAACTTTTAGATGTATTGGATCAAGTTAAGCAGGAACATTTTAGTTGTATTGGATCTAGTTAAGCAAGAACTTTTATATGTATTGGATCAAGTTAAGCATCAAACTTTTCAATGTATTGGTTCTGGTTAAGCAAGAACTTTTATGTGTATTGGATCTAGTTAAGCATCAAACTTTTAGTTGTATTGGATCTAGTTAAGCAAGAACTTTTATGTGTATTGGATCTAGTTAAGCATCAAACTTTTAGTTGTATTGGATCTAGTTAAGAATCAAACTTTTAGTTGTATTGGATCTAGCTAAACATCAAACTTTTAGTTGTATTGGATCTAGTTAAGCAAGAACTTTTATATGTATTGGATCTAGTTAAGCAAGAACTTTTAGATGTATTGGATCTAGCTAAACATGAAACTTTTAGTTGTATTGGATCTAGTTATGCATCAAACTTTTAGATGTATTGGATCTAGTTAAGCAAGAACTTTTAGATGTATTGGATCTAGTTAAGCAAGAACTTTTAGTTGTGTTGGATCTAGTTAAGCAAGAACTTTTAGATGTATTGGATCTAGTTAAGCATCAATCTTTTAGATGTATTGGATCTAGTTAAGCAAGAACTTTTAGATGTATTGGATCTAGTTAAGCAAGAACTTTTAGATGTATTGGATCTAGTTAAGCAAGAACCTTTTAGATGTATTGGATCTAGTTAACCAAGAACTTTTAGTTGTATTGGATCAAGTTAAGCAAGAACCTTTTAGATGTATTGGATCTAGTTAAGCAAGAACCTTTTAGATGTATTGGATCTAGTGAAGCATCAAACTTTTAGATGTATTGGATCTAGTTAAGCAAGAAACTTTTAGATGTATTGGATCTAGTGAAGCATCAAACTTTTAGTTGTATTGGATCTAGTTAAGCATCAAACTTTTAGATGTATTGGATCTAGTTAAGCATAAAACTTTAAGATGTATTGGATCTAGTTAAGCATCAAACTTTTAGATGTATTGGATCTAGTTAAGCATCAAACTTTTAGATGTATTGGATCTAGTTAAGCAAGAACTTTTATGTGTATTGGATCTAGTTAAGCATCAAACTTTTAGTTATATTGGATCTAGTTAAGCAAGAACTTTGATGTGTATTGGATCTAGTTAAGCATCAAACTTTTAGTTGTATTGGATCTAGTTAAGCATCAAACTTTTAGTTGTATTGGATCTAGCTAAACATCAAACTTTTAGTTGTATTGGATCTAGTTAAGCAAGAACTTTTATATGTATTGGATCTAGTTAAGCAAGAACTTTTAGATGTATTGGATCTAGCTAAACATCAAACTTTTAGTTGTATTGGATCTAGTTATGCATCAAACTTTTAGATGTATTGGATCTAGTTATGCAAGAACTTTTAGATGTATTGGATCTAGTTAAGCAAGAACTTTTAGATGTATTGGATCTAGTTAAGCAAGAACTTTTAGATGTATTGGATCAAGTTAAGCATGAAACTTTTAGATGTATTGGATCTAGTTAAGCAAGAACTTTTAGTTGTATTGGATCTAGTTAAGCATCAAACTTTTAGATGTATTGGATCTAGTTAAGCAAGAACTTTTAGATGTATTGGATCTAGTTAAGCATCAAACCTATAGATGTATTGGATCTAGTTAAACAAGAACTTTTAGATGTATTGGATCTAGTTAACCAAGAACTTTTAGATGTATTGGATCAAGTTAAGGAAGAACCTTTTAGATGTATTGGATCTAGTTAAGCAATAACTTTTAGATGTATTGGATCTAGTTAAGCAAGAACTTTTAGATGTATTGGATCTAGTTAAGCAAGAACTTTTAGATGTATTGGATCTAGTTAAGCATCAAACTTTTAGATGTATTGGATCAAGTTAAGCAAGAACCTTTTAGTTGTATTGGATCTAGTTAAGCAAGAACTTTTAGATGTATTGGATCTAGTTAAGCAAGAAGTTTTAGATGTATTGGATCTAGTTAAGCATCAAACTTTTAGATGTATTGGATCACGTTAAGCAAGAACCTTTTAGTTGTATTGGATCTAGTTAAGCAAGAACATTGATATGTATTGGATCTAGTTAAGCATCAAACTTTTAGATGTATTGGATCTAGCTAAGCAAGAACTTTTATGTGTATTGGATCTAGTTAAGCAAGAACCTTTTAGATGTATTGGATCTAGTTAACCAAGAACCTTTTAGATGTATTGGATCAAGTTAAGCAAGAACCTTTTAGATGTATTGGATCTAGTTAAGCATCAAACTTTTAGATGTATAGGATCTAGTTCAGCAAGAACTTTTAGATGTATTGGATCTAGTTAACCAAGAACTTTTAGTTGTATTGGATCAAGTTAAGCAAGAACCTTTTAGATGTATTGGATCTAGTTAAGCAAGAACCTTTTAGATGTATTGGATCTAGTTAAGCAAGAACCTTTTAGATGTATTGGATCTAGTTAAGCAAGAACTTTTAGATGTATTAGATCTAGTTAAGCAAGAACTTTTAGATGTATTGGATCTAGTTAAGCATCAAACCTTTAGATGTATTGGATCTAGTTAAACATCAAACTTTTAGTTGTATTGGATCTAGTTAAGCAAGAACTTTTAGATGTATTGGATCAAGTTAAGCATCAAACCTTTAGATGTATTGGATCTAGTTCAACAAGAACTTTTAGATGTATTGGATCTAGTTAAGCAAGAACTTTTAGTTGTATTGGTTCTAGTTAAGCAAGAACTTTTAGATCTATTGGATCTAGTTAAGCAAGAACCTTTTAGATGTATTGGATCTAGTTAAGCTAGAACTTTTAGTTGTATTGGATCTAGTTAAGCAAGAACTTTTAGATGTATTGGATCTAGTTAAGCAAGAACTTTTATAAGTATTGGATCTAGTTAAGCATCAAACTTTTAGATGTATTGGATCAAGTGAAGCAAGAACGTTTTAGTTGTATTGGATCTAGTTAAGCAAGAACTTTTATAAGTATTGGATCTAGTTAAGTATCAAACTTTTAGATGTATTGGTTCTAGTTAAGCAAGAACTTTTATGTGTATTGGATCTAGTTAAGCATCAAACTTTTAGTTGTATTGGATCTAGTTAAGCAAGAACTTTTATGTGTATTGGATCTAGTTAAGCATCAAACTTTTAGTTGTATTGGATCTAGTTAAGCATCAAACTTTTAGTTGTATTGGATCTAACTAAACATCAAACTTTTAGTTGTATTGGATCTAGTTAAGCAAGAACTTTTATATGTATTGGATCTAGTTAAGCAAGAACTTTTAGATGTATTGGATCTAGCTAAACATGAAACTTTTAGTTGTATTGGATCTAGTTATGCATCAAACTTTTAGATGTATTGGATCTAGTTAAGCAAGAACTTTTAGATGTATTGGATCTAGTTAAGCAAGAACTTTTAGTTGTATTGGATCTAGTTAAGCAAGAACTTTTAGATGTATTGGATCTAGTTAAGCATCAATCTTTTAGATGTATTGGATTTAGTTAAGCAAGAACTTTTAGATGTATTGGATCTAGTTAAGCAAGAACTTTTAGATGTATTGGATCTAGTTAAGCAAGAACCTTTTAGATGTATTGGATCTAGTTAACCAAGAACTTTTAGCTGTATTGGATCAAGTTAAGCAAGAACCTTTTAGATGTATTGGATCTAGTTAAGCAAGAACCTTTTAGATGTATTGGATCTAGTGAAACATCAAACTTTTAGATGTATTAGATCTAGTTAAGCAAGAACCTTTTAGATGTATTGGATCTAGTGAAGCATCAAACTTTTAGATGTATTGGATCTAGTTAAGCATCAAACTTTTAGATGTATTGGATCTAGTTAAGCATCAAACTTTTAGATGTATTGGATCTAGTTAAGCAAGAACTTTTATGTGTATTGGATCTAGTTAAGCATCAAACTTTTAGTTATATTGGATCTAGTTAAGCAAGAACTTTGATGTGTATTGGATCTAGTTAAGCATCAAACTTTTAGTTGTATTGGATCTAGTTAAGCATCAAACTTTTAGTTGTATTGGATCTAGCTAAACATCAAACTTTTAGTTGTATTGGATCTAGTTAAGCAAGAACTTTTATATGTATTGGATCTAGTTAAGCAAGAACTTTTAGATGTATTGGATCTAGCTAAACATCAAACTTTTAGTTGTATTGGATCTAGTTATGCATCAAACTTTTAGATGTATTGGATCTAGTTATGCAAGAACTTTTAGATGTATTGGATCTAGTTAAGCAAGAACTTTTAGATGTATTGGATCTAGTTAAGCAAGAACTTTTAGATGTATTGGATCAAGTTAAGCATCAAACTTTTAGATGTATTGGATCTAGTTAAGCCAGAACTTTTAGTTGTATAGGATCTAGTTAAGCATCAAACTTTTAGATGTATTGGATCTAGTTAAGCAAGAACTTTTAGATGTATTGGATCTAGTTAAGCATCAAACCTATAGATGTATTGGATCTAGTTAAACAAGAACTTTTAGATGTATTGGATCTAGTTAACCAAGAACTTTTAGATGTATTGGATCAAGTTAAGCAAGAACCTTTTAGATGTATTGGATCTAGTTAAGCAAGAACTTTTAGATGTATTGGATCTAGTTAAGCAAGAACTTTTAGATGTATTGTATCTAGTTAAGCAAGAACTTTTAGATGTATTGGATCTAGTTAAGCATCAAACTTTTAGATGTATTGGATCAAGTTAAGCAAGAACCTTTTAGTTGTATTGGATCTAGTTAAGCAAGAACTTTTAGATGTATTGGATCTAGTTAAGCAAGAACTTTTAGATGTATTGGATCTAGTTAAGCATCAAACTTTTAGATGTATTGGATCAAGTTAAGCAAGAACCTTTTAGTTGTATTGGATCTAGTTAAGCAAGAACATTGATATGTATTGGATCTAGTTAAGCATCAAACTTTTAGATGTATTGGATCTAGCTAAGCAAGAACTTTTATGTGTATTGGATCTAGTTAAGCATCAAACTTTTAGCTGTATTGGATCTAGTTAAGCAAGAACTTTTATGTGTATTGGATCTAGTTAAGCATCAAACTTTTATTTGTATTGGATCTAGTTAAGCATCAAACTGTTAGTTGTATTGGATCTAGCTAAACATCAAACTTTTAGTTATATTGGATCTAGTTAAGCAAGAACTTTTATATGTATTGGATCTAGTTAAGCAAGAACTTTTAGATGTATTGGATCTAGCTAAACATCAAACTTTTAGTTGTATTGGATCTAGTTATGCATCAAACTTTTAGATGTATTGGATCTAGTTAAGCAAGAACTTTTAGATGTATTGTATCTAGTTAAGCAAGAACTTTTAGTTGTATTGGATCTAGTTAAGCAAGAACTTTTAGATGTATTGGATCTAGTTAAGCATCAATCTTTTAGATGTATTGGATCTAGTTAAGCATCAAACTTTTAGATGTATTGGTTCTAGTTAAGCAAGAACTTTTAGATGTATTGGATCTAGTTAAGCAAGAACCTTTTAGATGTATTGGATCTAGTTAACCAAGAACTTTTAGTTGTATTGGATCAAGTTAAGCAAGAACCTTTTAGATGTATTGGATCTAGTTATGCAAGAACCTTTTAGATGTATTGGATCTAGTTAAGCAAGAACCTTTTAGATGTATTGGATCTAGTTAACCAAGAACCTTTTAGATGTATTGGATCAAGTTAAGCAAGAACCTTTTAGATGTATTGGATCTAGGTAAGCATCAAACTTTTAGATGTATAGGATCTAGTTAAGCAAGAACTTTTGGATGTATTGGATCTAGTTAACCAAGAACTTTTAGTTGTATTGGATCAAGTTAAGCAAGAACCTTTTAGATGTATTGGATCTAGTTAAGCAAGAACCTTTAGATGTATTGGATCTAGTTAAGCAAGAACCTTTTAGATGTATTGGATCTAGTTAAGCAAGAACTTTTAGATGTATTGGATCTAGTTAACCAAAAACTTTTTAGATGTATTGGATCAAGTTAAGCAAGAACCTTTAGTTGTATTGGATCTAGTTAAGCAAGAACCTTTTAGATATATTGGATCAAGTTAAGCAAGAACCTTTTAGATGTATTGGATCAAGTTAAGCAAGAAACTTTTAGTTGTATTGGATCTAGTTAAGCATCAAACTTTTAGATGTATTGGATCTATTTAAGCAAGAACTTTTAGTTGTATTGGATCTAGTTAAGCATCAAACTTTTATATGTATTGGATCTAGTAAAGCAAGAACTTTTAGATGTATTGGATCTAGTAAAGCAAGAACTTTTATGTGTATTGGATCTAGTTAAGCAAGAACTTTTAGTTGTATTGGATCTAGTTAAGCAAGAACTTTTATATGTATTGGATCTTGTTAAGCAAGAACTTTTAGAAGTATTGGATCTAGTTAAGCAAGAACTTTTAGATGTATTGGATCTTGTTAAGCAAGAACTTTTAGATGTATAGGATCTAGTTAAGCAAGAACTTTTAGTTGTATTGGATCTAGTTAAGCAAGAACTTTTAGATGTATTGGATCTAGTTAAGCATCAATCTTTTAGATGTATTGGATCTAGTTAAGCATCAAACTTTTAGATGTATTGGTTCTAGTTAAGCAAGAACTTTTAGATGTATTGGATCTAGTTAAGCAAGAACCTTTTAGATGTATTGGATCTAGTTAAGCAAGAACTTGTAGTTGTATTGGATCTAGTTAAGCAAGAACCTTTTAGATGTATTGGATCTAGTTAAGCAAGAACCTTTTAGATGTATTGGATCTAGTTAACCAAGTACTTTTAGTTGTATTGGATCAAGTTAAGCAAGAACCTTTTAGATGTATTGAATCTAGTTATGCAAGAACCTTTTAGATGTATTGAATCTAGTTAAGCAAGAACCTTTTAGATGTATTGGATCTAGTTAACCAAGATCCTTTTAGATGTATTGGATCAAGTTAAGCAAGAACCTTTTAGATGTATTGGATCTAGTTAAGCATCAAACTTTTAGATGTATAGGATCTAGTTAAGCAAGAACTTTTAGATGTATTGGATCTAGTTAACCAAGAACTTTTAGTTGTATTGGATCAAGTTAAGCAAGAACCTTTTAGATGTATTGGATCTAGTTAAGCAAGAACCTTTTAGATGTATTGGATCTAGTTAAGCAAGAACCTTTTAGATGTATTGGATCTAGTTAAGCAAGAACTTTTAGATGTATTGGATCTAGTTAAGTATCAAACTTTTAGATGTATTGGATCTAGTTAACCAAGAACTTTTTAGATGTATTGGATCAAGTTAAGCAAGAACTTTTAGTCGTATTGGATCTAGTTAAGCATCAAACTTTTAGATGTATTGGATCTAGTTAAGCAAGAACTTTTAGTTGTATTGGATCTAGTTAAGCAAGAACCTTTAGTTGTATTGGATCTAGTTAAGCAAGAACCTTTTAGTTGTATTGGATCTAGTTAAGCAAGAACCTTTTAGATGTATTGGATCAAGTTTAGCAAGAACCTTTTAGTTGTATTGGATCTAGTTAAGCATCAAACTTTTAGATGTATTGGATCTAGTTAAGCAAGAACTTTTAGTTGTATTGGATCTAGTTAAGCATCAAACTTTTATATGTATTGGATCTAGTAAAGCAAGAACTTTTAGATGTATTGGATCTAGTTAAGCAAGAACTTTTATGTGTATTGGATCTAGTTAAGCAAGAACTTTTAGTTGTATTGGATCTAGTTAAGCAAGAACTTTTATATGTATTGGATCTAGTTAAGCAAGAACTTTTAGAAGTATTGGATCTAGTTAAGCAAGAACTTTTAGATGTATTGGATCTTGTTAAGCAAGAACTTTTAGATGTATAGGATCTAGTTCAATAAGAATTTATATATATATATATATATATATATATATATATATATATATATATATATATGAAATTGTTAACAAGATATGCACTTAACCTAAAGCTGGATTTTATTGCCATTTTCATTATACTTTAGTTGTTCTAATACTGCAATGGTCTTTGACTACAGGCATTTATACCATATCTCCTCACTTATAAATCATATGCAACTGAAAACTGCACAGACTCGGATGTGTTGTCCCATAAAGTGCAATCAGATAATGGTCTCATTAGTTTAGTAGGAGTAATCATCAGAACAAAACAATATAGACCCTGATCTACAGGCACATTATATGACAGCAGATAAGGTCTTTGTTATTTGATGTAAACTTATAAGTGAGTATATACGGTAACTGTTATTTTGTTTTAAAGGATGAATTGAAGGATTATTGCAGAGAGAAAGGATACTGCCCTTACTTCATGGCCAGATATGCTGTAAGTAAAACATTGATTCCGCCATTTGTTTTCATTGTTAATTCTCAAAATACTATTCATACAAGTAGTAAGGAATATGAATAATATATACTGCTTTCTCAAAAATATGTGCAACAGTCATCTTCTTATGACACTTATCATAATAATTGAGATGGTTGAATTATATATATATATATATATATATATATATATATATATATATATATATATATATATAATCTGATCAAGCAGTTGCATAATTAGAAATAAGAAATACCATTGCTTATGATGGGAAGTCACTCTGAATATATTGTATTTAAATGGAAAGAAGAAGAGAAAAGGAAAGAGAGGAGGATAAGAAAATAGAAATAATAAAAATATGCAAATAGGGGAAAGAAGATAATTAAAAAGAGAAAAAGAAGATGATTAAAAGATTTGACAATAGTAGTAAGGAATATGAATAATATATAATGCTTCCTCAAGCCCTAACAACTCATTAACCCATTTATAACATCCATGTCAATCCCATTTTGCTAAAAAGAATATATCCAAAAAATTGGCCCAGAAACAGCATCATGAAATTCACAAGTTTTAATAGGGAATCATATTTTTAAAAAAAGCTGTCGTTGGAAAAATATTTTCTCAATACAATGTATGATAAAATATGCAAAATTATGATCAATGAAAAATTCTGGTAAATGTTAACAGGTGGCAACATTGAACGAAATAAACAGTTTTAGATACATCAGGTGAAATTCCTGTTTGAATATTTTAATCCAGTTTAAACAGTATAATTATGGCATGTTCTTTTTTATTAAAACATGAAAAGAATCAATGGACCATGACAGCGATTCCCATGGACACTTCTGTTAGAACCTAATTAAGTGCTGGCAGTCCCCTGGTTACTTGCGCCCTCTGCTGGTAGTCCCCTGGTTACTTGTGTCCTCTCTTTTAGTGTGGTAGATCTTTTTGAACTCCATGATGTGCAAGTAGTTAAAAAACTTTCCTTCTTGTTATTCATGTACCATCAATTTGTTCTTCAGTAAATTAAAACCCCTTTACTTTGTATTCCAGTCCCAATTTCAATTTACACTGAAGCAAAATCCCATAAAACCAAAACTCATTTCAGGCTTAGAAATGTATGTGATACTGAATTATGATCATGTATCAAGTAAAACATGCACCTGAAACATACAGGGATCGGTTATTTACAGTTAGAAATATTGTAGTAGGCTTGATGGCTTGTCGGTGACCCAGAAATATTCCAGGACGTTGCAGGTTAAAATAAATACTCATACACAGGTGTTGATACAGATAATGGCTGACAATATGCTATCTGGAATCATTACACTTTTTAAGAAGAGCCAGTTTTTAAGGTAATTTGTTAATAACTAAAAACTTGTTGAAATTGACTATATTATCTCTTATCATGATTGATGTCATTGATTTGTGTAAATTATCACTTTATGGAATATTTAACACTTTAATAACCATCCTTGTTGTCTTGCTTTTGGAACTATTCTGACAGACAAGTATTTGGAAGGAATGCATATTGTTAACTAAATGTTCATTACATTTTTGAGTTCTTACACAAAAACAAGACTCGTGTTCTCTCATAATTACATAATACATTCTCAATCATTACATAAACGCTTTCCCTTTTTCACAGATAACGGAGATATTGATGATTATGTACTTGTTAATTTTTTGTTTCTAATAAGACATCTTTTCATGTCGGCAATTAGATTACCCATGCGAATGTGGTTGTATACAGCTACTATTATCTACTGGATCCGAAGATTGCAGAACAAGTATCAAATGGACTCTCAAAGAAATCTGTTGTTGTGTTTGATGAGGCTCACAATATTGGTAAGGTTCATACAGACTATGGTGATGTAATTCATGTTTTCTAGCAAACTGGAAAATAACTGCAGGTCTTACCAATAACTGTGGTTTCAGAAGTGGGTCCAGAAAATATATAAAGTGAGTTTGATTTTGAGACATTAGTAGTTCTTTTACCACCTCTTTACCTTCTCCCAAAAATCTCCCACTTGTAATAAAGAGCTGGATGGATCTTTTAGTAGAGTCACTAGTCTATAGCTATTGTGTTATTTATTCATGTTACAGAGTGGGCTTCTTTTAGTAGAATCACTAGGCTATAGCGATTGTGTCATTTGTTCATGTCTCAGAAACAGAGTGCCACTGGGCTTCTTTTAGTAGAAACACTAGCCTATAGATATTATGTCATTCATGTCACAGAGTGGACCTCTTTTAGTAATGCCACTAGCCTATAGCTATTGTTTCATTTATTCATGTCACAGAGTGGACTTCTTATTGTAGAGTCACTAGCCTATAGCTTTTGTGTCATTTATTCATGTCTCAGAATGTGCTACTTTTAGTAGAATCACTAGCCTATATCTATTGTGTAAATTATTCATGTCACAGAGTGGACATCTTTATAGTAGAGTCACTAGCCTATAGTTATTGTGTCATTTATTTATGTCACAGAGTGGACATCTTTATAGTAGTCACTAACCTATAGCTATTGTGTCATGTCAGAGTGGACTTCTTTTAGTAGAGTCGCTAGCCTATTGCTATCATGTAATTTATTCATGTCACAGAATGGACTTCTTTTAGTAGTCACTAGTCTATAAATATTGTGTCATTTATTCATGTCACAGAAGTGGACTTCTTTTAGTAGTCACTAGCCTATAACTATTGTGTCATTCATGTCACAGGGTGAACTTCTTTATAGTAGAGTCACTAGCCTATTGCTATTGTGTCATTATTCATGTCACAGAGTGGATTTCTTTTAGTAGAGTCACTAGCCTATAGATATTGTGTTATTTATTCATGTCACAGAGTGGACTTATTTTACTAGAGTCACTAGCCTATAGCTATTGTTTCATTAGTCATGTCACAGAGTGGACTTATAGTAGAGTCACTAGCCTATAGCTTTTGTGTCATTCATGTCACAGAGAGGTCTTCTTTTAGTAGAGTCACTAGTCTATAGCTATTGTGTTATTTATTCATGTCACAGAGTGGGCTTCTTTTAGTAGAATCACTAGGCTATAGCGATTGTGTCATTTGTTCTTGTCTCAGAAACAGAGTGGGCTTCTTTTAGTAGAAACACTAGCCTATAGATATTATGTCATTCATGTCACAGAGTGGACCTCTTTTAGTAGAGCCACTAGCCTATAGCTATTGTTTCATTTATTCATGTCACAGAGTGGACTTCTTATTGTAGAGTCACTACCCTATAGCTTTTGTGTCATTTATTCATGTCTCAGAATGTGCTACTTTTAGTAGAGTCACTAGCCTATATCTATTGTGTAAATTATTCATGTCACAGAGTGGACATCTTTATAGTAGAGTCACTAGCCTATAGCTATTGTGTCATTTATTCATGTCACAGAGTGGACATCTTTATAGTAGAGTCACTAGCCTATAGCTATTGTGTCATTTATTTATGTCACAGAGTGGACATCTTTATAGTAGAGTCGCTAGCCTATAGTTATTGTGTCATTTATTTATGTCACAGAGTGGACATCTTTATAGTAGAGTCGCTAGCCTATAGTTATTGTGTCATTTATTCTTGTCACAGAGTGGACATCTTTATAGTAGTCACTAACCTATAGCTATTGTGTCATGTCATAGAGTGGACTTCTTTTAGTAGAGTCACTAGCCTATTGCTATCATGTAATTTATTCATGTCACAGAATGGACTTCTTTTAGTAGTCACTAGTCTATAAATATTGTGTCATTTATTCATGTCACAGAAGTGGACTTCTTTTAGTAGTCACTAGCCTATAACTATTGTGTCATTCATGTCACAGGGTGAACTTCTTTATAGTATTCACTAGCCTATTGCTATTGTGTCATTATTCATGTCACAGAGTGGATTTCTTTTAGTAGTCACTAGTCTATAAATATTGTGTCATTTATTCATGTCACAGAAGTGGACTTCTTTTAGTAGTCACTAGCCTATAACTATTGTGTCATTCATGTCACAGGGTGAACTTCTTTATAGTAGAGTCACTAGCCTATTGCTATTGTGTCATTATTCATGTCACAGAGTGGATTTCTTTTAGTAGAGTCACTAGCCTATAGCTATTGTGTCATTTATTTATGTCACAGAGTGGACATCTTTATAGTAGAGTCACTAGCCTATAGTTATTGTGTCATTTATTCTTGTAACAGAGTGGACATCTTTATAGTAGTCACTAACCTATAGCTATTGTGTCATGTCATAGAGTGGACTTCTTTTAGTAGAGTCACTAGCCTATTGCTATCATGTAATTTATTCATGTCACAGAATGGACTTCTTTTAGTAGTCACTAGTCTATAAATATTGTGTCATTTATTCATGTCACAGAAGTGGACTTCTTTTAGTAGTCACTAGCCTATAACTATTGTGTCATTCATGTCACAGGGTGAACTTCTTTATAGTAGAGTCACTAGCCTATTGCTATTGTGTCATTATTCATGTCACAGAGTGGATTTCTTTTAGTAGAGTCACTAGCCTATAGCTATTGTGTTATTTATTCATGTCACAGAGTGGACTTCTTTTACTAGAGTCACTAGCCTATAGCTATTGTTTCATTAGTCATGTCACAGAGTGGACTTATAGTAGAGTCACTAGCCTATAGCTTTTGTGTCATTCATGTCGCAGAGTGGACTTCTTTTAGTAGAGTCACTAGCCTATAGCTGTTGTGTCATTTATTCATGTCACAGAGTGGACTTCTTTTCGTAGTCACTAGCCTATAACTATTGTGTCATTCATGTCACAGTGTAACAAGATAACCGAGACGGATATTTCGGATTGATAACAAACACCTTTTATGATACAGATAAAAAGATTATGGTTTAATGTGGCGATATATATGTATAAGCAAAACAATGAAATGCGTGCGTAGTGTATCCAAATATTGGATTTAATTAAACATAATTACGCACAGACTAGAAGATGCAATAAATCATACAATGATACAAATCAATGATACAATGATACAAAACAATGATACGAATCAGTGATACAATGATACAAAAACAATGATACAAAACCCCAGCGAAAAAAATATACAAAAAAAAATGAATACAGTTTACTCACGTAGTAAACAATGCAGGATTACTCATATAGTAAAAATGTTTACGCTGAAATAGCGAAACTATATTGGAAAAATAATAACAGGACAGATAACAACTTATCGTTCCAGTCCCAAACCATATACTGGGTTCCGCAAACCCACATTAGCCCACGGCTAACAATTTACGAATAAATATATATAATGAACTATTAGTATACAGCTCCACAGCTGGTACAATAGAACTTCACAATTTCTACAGACTCCGGACCCTCGGAATACTACGAAACATTAGACCCTCCAGACACTCTGGTCATTTAGACAGCTCTACTGCTGGGTCACCCTTGTCACCCTTGACATTAGACACTCCGGACGCTAGACATGAAAACACTGCGGCACATTAAACAGCTCTGGAAACACCAGTGCATTTAATCACAGCTCCCGACGTTTGACAGCTCCGGACACCCCGGACGTTTAACACCCTCGTACAAATAGCCCTACAGCTAAAGTTGTGCAATCCTCCCTCCCTCGGATCTATAACCCTATAGCTACAGTCCTTGAAACCAGCCGCTTGTTGACAAAACCCGTAGTAATGTAAAGACCCTTTACATATAGCAAAGTATTTATACGGATTCGTGCTCCGTATCAAGAACACTTTGCACGAGCGGCATATAGCGAATTGTACTCACGATTCCGAAGTACAACTGCCCATATATATATAAATAAAAAAAATCACCCTCGGGTATCGTTGCACACGATAAACAAAACCCGAGTACATGTCTTTCCTAAATACAAACTACAACATTCCGTGACAATACCTCCCCCCTAAAAAAAAGTGGTATCACTTTTAGAATAATCACGGAATGTGAGATATGAACCATCCAAAATTTGTAGGCTGAAGGAAATGATCTGCCCACTACACCCTACTTAAAAAATCAGCCCCTACATTTTCTGAGCCTCGAATCGCCTCGATTCGGAAACAATATGGCTGCAAAGATAACACCCAACGCATCAATCTTGCGTTGGCAACCTTTGCTTTATTCAAATATAAGAGTGGCTGATGGTCCGTTTGCAAAGTAAACTCCCTCCCAAAAAGGTACGTGTGGAATTTTCCTATTCCCATACTAAGCCTAAACACTCCTTTTCAATCACGGAGTAATTTTTCTCTCTAGGGAGTAATTTCCTACTTGCAGAAGCAATGGGCAATTTCACACCCCCTTGCTCCTGTAGCAAAACAGCCCCAAGACCCGTATTGGACGCATCAGTCCTCAGTACAAAAGGTTTATCAAAGTCTGGCAACTTTAAAATTGGTGCACTTACCAGTTTATGTTTTAAAGCGTTAAAGGCTTTTTCCTGACATGCACCCCATGAAACTTTATTCGGTTCCCCCTTTTTAGTCAAATCTGTTAATGGGCTTGCAATAGCTGAAAAGTTGGGGACGAATTTCCTATAAAACCCCACTAGACCTAGGAATGATCTCACTTGTTTTTTTGTCTCTGGTCTAGGTGCATCCCTGATTGCTCCTATTTTATCTGGCTGAGGTTGCAACTGGCCTAGTCCACTTACCAGATATCCCAAACATTCTAGACTTGAATATCCTATGCTACATTTAGTAGGCCTAACTGAAAGATTTGCAGTGTGAAGTTTAATGACCAAATCCCGCAATACCCTAACATGTTCATCCCATGTATGTGTGTAAACAAAAATGTCGTCAACAAAGCTGTCGACGCTTTCCATTCCGTTTAACAGTTTACGCATAAGACGGACGCACGACGCTCCGGCATTTACTAAACCAAACGGCATGACTTTAAATTGGAAAAGTCCCTTTGGAGTCGTGAATGCCGTTAATTTGCGGGCATTATCAGAGATTGGTATCTGCCAATATCCTTTGCTCAAATCCAATTTGGAAATGTATTTGTGGCCTGCCAATTTCGAAAGTACATCTTTCATATCAGGCATTGGTTCTGCGTCAAATACGGTGATCTTGTTTAATTGTCGAAAATCGATGCAAAACCGGTTGGTCCCATCTTTCTTTTTGACTAACACCACAGGGGACGAGTATGGGGAATTTGACGGTTCAATCACATCCTGATCTAACATTTTGGTCACTTCTTCGTTGATAGTCTCTCGTGCATTAAAGGGTATCTTATATCCTTTAATCCTGATAGGCTCAGATGTATTCAATTTTATCTCGTGTCGAATTAGATTCGTACGGCCTGGTCTGTCCGTAAACACCTCTGGGTATGTAGAAAAAACCTCCATGATCTGTGTACGCTGACCTTCCGATAAATCAGGGCATACATTTATCTGGTCAATACTTTCTTTGCCTATGTCAATAGGGTATTCAAATGGTAATCCTTTACTGGAGACTAATTCCCCTTCATCATTAGACCCATCTTCTATCACCGCTACGCATACTACATTCAAGATCCCTTTATCAATTGTTTGTCCAGGTCTCGCTATGTAGAGTTTAAGCATATTGGCATGAAACGTTTTCGATTTTCCCTCTACTTCAACGATATAATCCATTTCGCCCTTTACCTGTTTGACTTCATATGGCCCCTTCCATTGAACTAGCAGCTTGTTGTTATTCGTTGGAAGAAGCACCAACACTTGATTTCCTACGTCAAACTTTTTCCTCCGCGTTCCTCGGTTGTAATACTTTGCGTATCTACGACTTGATTTCACGAGTTCTTCTTGAGCCAGCCGACATGTACTTTCTAATCTTTCGCGCAAATCAACCACATATTGATAAGTGGTCTTAACCTCTTCGTCCATGACCTCGTCCGACCACAGTTCGCGAAGTAACGCATAGGACCACGGACTGTCCTACCGTACAATAGTTCAAACGGGGAGAAACCTAAGCTTTCCTGAGGAACCTCACGATATGCGAACAGAAGGGCATTCAGATATCTATCCCAATCCTTCGGTCTTTCCGCACACATCCTCCGCAACATTTGCTTCAGTGTCCCGTTGAATTTCTCGACCAACCCGTTGCACATAGGATGGTAGGGTGTTGTACGTAATTGTTTAATGGATAGCAACCTACTAATTTCTGCCATGAGATCTGAGGTAAATTGTATTCCACAATCTGTAAGAACTTCCTCGGGCACTCCGACCCTGCTGAACATGTCTACGAGCGCTTCAGCTACACGTTCGGTTTCAATTGATGGCAGAGCTGTGGCTTCGGGATATCTGGTAGCGTAATCTACCAGCGTCAAAATGTATCGGTTTTTTCGATCTGTATGTGGAAATATTGGTCCTACAATGTCGATGGCTACTCTTTTGAACGGAGTATCTATCAACGGCATCTGACCCAACGGTACTCTAGTTACCCTACCTTTAGGGGTAGTCTTCTGGCAAATGTCGCACGAGCGACAGAACCGTGCTACATCGCTGTTGACACCAGGCCAATAAAATTCTCTTAATACCCTATCCGTTGTTTTCTTTACGCCTAAATGACCCGCCATACTCGACTCGTGCGCGACCTTGAGTACATGTGACCTTAAATTCTGGGGAACCACTAGTTGCAGGAACTTCCTGTCTGATGTAGAATATTCCCTGTACATTAAACCCTTTCGAGTAAGGAATTTAGAGGAACCCCCGTTCTTACACTTTTTCACTGTACCCGTTAATGTTTTCTCTGAAATTGCACGTAAAGACTCGTCACATTTTTGCTCATTTCGAAATTCTTCGCGGGAGATATCAGTAATGGCTTCTGGTACTTTCAATTTACGTAATGGTTTATTTTGCTCCTTAATTTGAGCTCTAGTTTGTACCGCTTGGATGATAGGAAATCTGAAATATTCTATGGTTGGAAGTCTCGAACCCGGTACATTGCCAATAGTAAGTTCATATATCGGGTTGGCTATGCACAAAGCTTCCACGGTCCCTGTCAAAAAAGGTGTTTCTACCATTATCCTGGCGACTGGAACATGGTCGATTGTCTGGTCAAGTAACATGCAAGGTGATTTAAACCCAAGCAATTGATCATCGCGGACTAAGCTCCGTTTCACGACTACAGTAGTGCATCCAGTGTCTCGTAGAACTGTGACCTCTTGTCCGTTGACAGTGCCGTTTGCGATCGGCACCCGTGCCTCTGGAAAAATACATGTACCGATTGATTGGATTGCATCGCAATTGGTCTCTAAACGCGTCACCGGTTCGCGTACTGCTTCCCGCTTAGCTTGCTGGGAAACATCTAGTTTTCTGTTTACCGACCTTCTGCCTCTAATGGCTACCGCGACTTTCTGGACTGGTCCCTTCCGCTTAGGACAATAATGGGAGATATGACCCACTTCCTTGCAAATGAAACATTTCGCGTCACTCTACTTCCCCTGGTTACGCCCACCTGATTTATCAGGTTCCCTGGGTTTTCTGTCTTTGACCTGATTCCCCCCTTGGATATCTCGCGTGACGACATTCTGCGAACCTCCCCGGGCTTCAGCGAACAAATCCGCCTGTGTGGCCATATCATGTATATTTGTGAAGGACCTTTCCTTCAAAAATAAATATAGCTCCTTACCACATGTTGTTAACAATTGGTCACGAAGCAAGAAATCAACAAGACCCTCAAATGTCTTGACGACTTTACCACATTCCACCCATCGCTGCAAGTAATTATAAGTCCTACTGACGAACTGGGTGAATGTTTCGCCTCTCTCTGGTTTGCTATATTTAAATTTCTTGCGAAACCCTTGCTCAGTTAGTTCATATTTCTTGAGAAGTGCCTCTTTCAACACGGGGTAATTGAGCGAATCGGCCGTGGATAAACGCGAATACACGTCTAACGCTTTACCTTTCAGTAACGCGCTAAGGTGAAGCGGCCAATCGTCTTTCTTCCATTTTTGTACCGTAGCATACCTCTCGAACCTATTTAGATAACTATCCATATTATCTTTATCGTCTTCAAATGGGGGCAATTTTGGACCCCTCAGTTTAACATCATGTTCCCCCTCTTTTTTAGCTTGCAATAACTCAGAATTATTTGATGCTCCCTCTGCCTATTCCTATCTTCTATCTCCAAAGTTTCTAACCTTACCTGTTTTTCCCTTTCTATCTTCTCCCTCTCTGCTTCCCTTTCCCATTCTATCCTTTCCTTTTCTGCCTGTTTTTCTAATTCTATCTTCCCTTTCTCTAGTTCTATCCTTTCCTTTTCTGCCTGTTTTTCTAGTTCTATCTTTTCCTTTTCTGCCTGTTTTTCTAGTTCTATCTTTTCTTTTTCAAAAGCCATTCTCCTTTCTTCTAATTCTAGCATTTCCCTCTTGGTTTCCCTTTCTAATTCCCTCTCCTTTAATCTTTGGTCCCTCTCCCTAGCCTGTTCCTCACGAACAAAATTTCTAAGGGACTCCCCATCATAACCGAACTGTTTCCCCAATTCTACCAGTTCTTTCATAGAAGACATTTCAGAAGTTTGGCAGTGACCAACCTTAAAGTCCAGGCTTAACAAAACACGCAATTACCAGTAAACCGTATTTCCCTTCTCAGAATTGCAACACTATGAAATAAATACAAAGAAATAAAATAACATTAGATACCTACCTAACCCCTCTATACTTTATCAAGCGAGTCTGAAAGACAAAAACCTACAAACCAATTTCTTTGCTCTGTTAAATCCGAAATGATCCCACTTCTGACACCATTTGTAACAAGATAACCGAGACGGATATTTCGGATTGATAACAAACACCTTTTATGATACAGATAAAAAGATTATGGTTTAATGTGGCGATATATATGTATAAGCAAAACAATGAAATGCGTGCGTAGTGTATCCAAATATTGGATTTAATTAAACATAATTACGCACAGACTAGAAGATGCAATAAATCATACAATGATACAAATCAATGATACAATGATACAAAACAATGATACGAATCAATGATACAATGATACAAAAACAATGATACAAAACCCCAGCGAAAAAAATATACAAAAAAAAATGAATACAGTTTACTCACGTAGTAAACAATGCAGGATTACTCATATAGTAAAAATGTTTACACTCAAATAGCGAAACTATATTGGAAAAATAATAACAGGACAGATAACAACTTATCGTTCCAGTCCCAAACCATATACTGGGTTCCGCAAACCCACATTAGCCCACGGCTAACAATTTACGAATAAATATATATAATGAACTATTAGTATACAGCTCCACAGCTGGTACAATAGAACTTCACAATTTCTACAGACTCCGGACCCTCGGAATACTACGAAACATTAGACCCTCCAGACACTCTGGTCATTTAGACAGCTCTACTGCTGGGTCACCCTTGTCATCCTTGACATTAGACACTCCGGACGCTAGACATGAAAACACTGCGGCACATTAAACAGCTCTGGAAACACCAGTGCATTTAATCACAGCTCCCGACGTTTGACAGCTCCGGACACCCCGGACGTTTAACACCCTCGTACAAATAGCCCTACAGCTAAAGTTGTGCAATCCTCCCTCCCTCGGATCTATAATCCTATAGCTACAGTCCTTGAAACCAGCCGCTTGTTGACAAAACCCGTAGTAATGTAAAGACCCTTTACATATAGCAAAGTATTTATACGGATTCGTGCTCCGTATCAAGAACACTTTGCACGAGCGGCATATAGCGAATTGTACTCACGATTCCGAAGTACAACTGCCCATATATATATAAATAAAAAAAATCACCCTCGGGTATCGTTGCACACGATAAACAAAACCTGAGTACATGTCTTTCCTAAATACAAACTACAACATTCCGTGACACACAGGGTGACCTTCTTTATAGTAGTCACTAGCCTATTGCTATTTTGTCATTCATGTCACAGAGTGGATTTCTTTTAGTAGAGTCACTAGCCTATATATATTGTGTCATTATTCATGTCACAGAGTGGACTTCTTGTAGTAGAATCACTAGCCTATAGATATTGTGTTATTTATTCATGTCACAGAGTGGACATCTAATTGTAGAGTCACTAGCCTATAGCTTTTGTGTCATTTGTTCATGTCGCAGAGTGGACTTCTTTTAGTAGAGTCACTAGCCTATAGCTATTGTGTCATTTATTCATGTCACAGAGAGGACTTCTTTTAGTAGAGTCACTAGTCTATAGCTATTGTGTTATTGATTCATGTCACAGAGTGGACTTATAGTAGAGTCACCAGCCTATAGCTGTTGTGTCATTTATTCATGTCACAGAGTGGACTTCTTTTAGTGGAGTCACTAGCCTATATCTATTGTGATTTTTATTCATGTCACAGAGTGGACTTATTTTTTAGTCACTAGCCTAGAGCTATTGTGTCATTTATTCATGTCACAGAGTGGACTTCTTTTAGTAGAGTCACTAGCCTATTGCTATTGTGTCATTATTCATGTCACAGAGTGGACTTCTTTTAGTAGTCACTACCCTATAGCTATTGTGTCATTATTCATGTCACAGAGTGGGCTTCTTTTAGTAGAGTCACTAGCCCATAGCTATTGTGTCATTATTCATGTCAAAGAGTGGGCTTCTTTTAGTAGAGTCACTAGCCTATAGCTATTGTGTCATTTATTCATGTCACAGAGAGGACTTCTTTTAGTAGAGTCACTAGTCTATAGCTATTGTGTTATTGATTCATGTCACAGAGTGGACTTATAGTAGAGTCACTAGCCTATAGCTGTTGTGTCATTTATTCATGTCACAGAGTGGACTTCTTTTAGTGGAGTCACTAGCCTATATCTATTGTGATTTGTATTCATGTCACAGAGTGGACTTATTTTTTAGTCACTAGCCTATAGCTATTGTGTCATTTATTCATGTCACAGAGTGGACTTCTTTTAGTAGTCAGTAGCCTATAGCTATTGTGTCATTATTCATGTCACAGAGTGAGCTTCTTTTAGTAAAGTCACTAGCTCATAGCTATTGTGTCATTTATTCATGTTACAGAGTGGTCTTCATTTAGTATGGTCACTAGCCTATAGCTATTGGGTCATTTATTCATGTCACAGAGTGGGTGTCTTTTTGTAGAGTCACTAGCCTATAACTATTGTGTTATTTATTCATGTCACAGAGTGGACTTATTGTGGAGTCAGTAGCCTAGAGATATTGTGTCATTTATTCATGTCACCAAGTGGACTTCTTTTAGTAGAGTCACTAACCTATTGATATTGTGTCATTATTCATGTCACAGAGTGGACTTCTTTTACTAGAGTCACTAGCCTATAGCTATTGTGTCATTAGTCATGTCACAGAGTGGACCTCTTTTAGTAGAGTCACTAGCCTATAGATATTGTGTCATTTATTCATGTCACAGAGTGGACTTAATGTAGAGTCACTAACCTATAGATATTTTGTCATTTATTCATGTTACAGTGTGGACTTCTTTTAGTAGAGTCACTAGCCTATAGCTATTTTGTTTTTTATTCATGTCACGGAATGGACTTCCAATTGTAGAGTCACTAGCCTATAACTGTTGTGTCATTATTCATGTCACAGTGTGGACTTCTAATTGTAGAGTCATTAGCCTATAGCTATTGTGTTATTTACTCATGTCACAGAGTGGGCTTTTATTTTAGTAGAGTCACTTGTCAATAGCTATTATGTCATTCATGTCACAGAATGGACTTTCTTTAGTAAAGTCACTAGCCTATAGCTATTGTGTCATTTATTCATGTCACAGAGTGGACTTCTTTTAGTAAAGTCATTAACCTATAGCTATTGTGTTATTTATTCATGTCACAGAGTGGACTTCTTTTGGTAGAGTCACTAGCCTATAGCTATTGTGTCATTTATTCATGTCACAGAGTGGACTTCTTTTAGTAAAGTCATTAGCCTATAGCTTTTGTGTCATTTATTCATGTCACAGAGTGGACTTCTTTTAGTAAAGTCATTAACCTATAGCTATTGTGTTTTTTATTCATGTCACAGAGTGGACTTCTTTTGGTAGAGTCACTAGCCTATAGCTATTGTGTTATTTATTCATGTCACAGAGTGGGCCTCTTTTAGTAGAGTAACTAGCCTATAGCTATTGTGTCATTTATTCATGTCACAGGGTGGACTTCTTTCTGATATTAGATCTATAGCTTAAAATAGCTTATATACATTATTGGAATTGAATCTTGTGATATCAGATTTATTACTATCATGATTATGTATGTGGGCCAGGCAATAAACAAAATCGTATTCAGGTATCTCAATTTTAAACAGTACAATATAAACGTGTTTTTAAGTCAATGTTCCAGAAGATCTGGGGGTCTGCCATTTGTTAGGAAAAAAAGAAAACACCATATTATGTGATGGTAAATCAGGCTCTGTGTTTTGCAGTTAGCGACTACATACAGTAAAATAGATGTATACCTAGTACTGTCTGATACTACATACAGTAAAATACCGTATTTTCCCGCATATATCCCGCGAATTATACCAGATTTTACAAACCCCGCGGGGGGGGGGGGGGGTGCGGGTTATATAAGGGTGCGGGCTATATCACAAATTTTTTACACATAATAATATTTCAATATATTGTTTGAAAAACATAAATACATAACTTATATATTATACTTCGTCCATATTAATAATGGCAGAATGGGGAAGGTCAAGCTCCTGAATTTCCTTGGTGACGAATTCACGAAAATCATCCATCTTCTGCTCCCAATGCTCGGGTAGACATTGGCCGACGGTCGTTCGTGTTCTGACTGACAATTGGTTCCTCTTCATAAATTTATATAGCCAATGCACTCCTCCTTTGAAATCATCAATGTGCTTCTCTGCCGCCATGAGTTTGGCCTTCAGTTTGATGGCAACTGTCGAGACTGGTCGGTTGTTGTCCTGCTGGGCCACGATCCACTGCTTCAGGTCAGCTTCACGGTGAGGCCATTTTGCTTTAGGTCCGCGACGAGCACGTTTTCGTGGATTCATCTTCTCTAATGTTCCTTTTTCTTTTCTTCAACCTTGGATTACACTCTCATCAATATCAAATTTTCTGCCTGTGGCTCTATTGCCATGCACTTCAGCATACGCAATGGCAGTTAGCTTGAAGTCGGCTGTGTAAGACTTTCGTTTCGGCATTTTTTAAATTAACAGAAAGAAATTATTTAAACTCGAATCTACACTTCACAAGAATACAAGATTATTTAGAAATGTCCGTGTTTATGTAGCCTGTAGTTGAGGCACAGCTCCTATAGATAGCCTACGCGGACAAGCACTGTGTACCGAGGATGAATAGTTAATTGACATCATGCGAGCTACATTCGAAATTGACAATTGTGGCATTCAGCCTCAGGACCTCACACCATTGCATATCCGGCTCACAAGTACCTGGCTTCAAAATTCAAATCTGCCGGCTGCCAGCCGGAATATAGTGGAGGCAGGGTGACTAACTTGAACTGATGCAGAGGGATGAATATGGACCGGGGCCGACTGACTTGATAGCGTAAATACAAATTTGCATGTTGGACGGGTGAGTGAAAATGTAGTAGTTGTAGTATCGTTCGTCATCCACGTGTGAGCATTGACGAATTCGGTCCTTCTAAAAACAGTAATGGTAGACAATGTGAACATACTCAAAAAAGTTCATCAATCTATGGTTGCGGGTTATACAAAGGTGCGGGTTATGCCAACGATTTTTTACACAAAACCCCCAAACCCGCGGGCTATATGAGGGTGCGGATTATCTGCGTCTGCGGGATATATGCGGGAAAATTTTGTAAATGTATAGCTAGTACTGTCTGATACTACATACATTAAAATAAATGTATAGCTAGTACTGTCTGATACTACTTACAGTAAAATAGATGTATACCTAGTTCTGTCTGATACTACATACAGTAAAGTAAATGTATACCTAATTCTGTCTGATACTACATACAGTAAAATAAATGTATACCTAGTTCTGTATGATACTTTTTATTAAAAAAATCTTCATATGTTTAGCTTATTTATATTTTATTTTTAAAGCCTACAATTTTCAAGTCTGTTTAGTTCTTAGACACAATTTCTTTGTAAATTCAATGAGCAGTAAATGCAGGATTCCTTTTTGTGACTGGAATGTATGATACATACATACATACATACATACATACATACATACATACATACATACATACATACATACATACATACATACATACATACATACATACATACATACATACATACATACACACACACACACACAGACACACACACACACACACACGCATGCACGCACGCACACACACACACACACACACACACACACATTCATACAAGCAAGCATTCCAATTTTTTCAGCAGTTTTGACCCAGTTCAATTTTCAAATAGAAAATGTTTATGATGGTATTGACAGTATGTTATGTAAACAGTTCTTGCTCCATTAATAAAATATATCAACTGAGCATTGGATTAGACTCTGAATGATAACAAATAGTGATGATAACAAACAGCAATGTTCGTCATAGTAACAAACAGCAATGTTCGTCATAGTAACAAACAGCAATGTTCGTCATAGTAACAAACAGCAATGTTCGTCATAGTAACAAACAGCAATGTTCGTCATAGTAACAAACAGCAATGTTCGTCATAGTAACAAACAGCAATGTTCGTCATAGTAACAAACAGCAATGTTCGTCATAGTAACAAACAGCAATGTTCGTCATAGTAACAAACAGCAATGTTCGTCATAGTAACAAACAGCAATGTTCGTCATAGTAACAAACAGCAATGTTCGTCATAGTAACAAACAGCAATGTTCGTCATAGTAACAAACAGCAATGTTCGTCATAGTAACAAACAGCAATGTTCGTCATAGTAACAAACAGCAATGTTCGTCATAGTAACAAACAGCAATGTTCGTCATAGTAACAAACAGCAATGTTCGTCATAGTAACAAACAGCAATGTTCGTCATAGTAACAAACAGCAATGTTCGTCATAGTAACAAACAGCAATGTTCGTCATAGTAACAAACAGCAATGTTCGTCATAGTAACAAACAGCAATGTTCGTCATAGTAACAAACAGCAATGTTCGTCATAGTATACAACAAAACAAGTAAAGCTC
This sequence comes from Unio pictorum, assembly GCA_030141615.1. Lineage (NCBI taxonomy): Eukaryota > Metazoa > Mollusca > Bivalvia > Unionida > Unionidae > Unio > Unio pictorum. The sequence goes on from JARLTB010000254.1 coordinate 3,793,965, forward strand.
ATTATTTAAATAGAACATCTGACCTTCATATTTGTTATCACTGTGTATTTCTCATGAAATTAATTTTTTAAAAATATGAAAATACAGTTGGTAATGGGCATTGGATGATTTTTTTCTACTTTATGCAATGCTGGCCATTGACAGTATCCTAGCATGAAGTAATGAAAGACTTTAATTTTTGTACCAGTGATAATTATTCCCATCACCTGAATTGCTACAAACATCTTTTAATGCATTTCAGCTCAAATATTACTGAACAGACTGCAACAAAATTTGATAGAAAGCAATCGGGCATAAAGGACTTTAAAGTTTTGCAAATGATTCTGAATGGATATGACCTATGCATGTTGCTACTAAAACTAAATTTAAATCACATGTTGTAGTGAAAGCTGAATATTTATATAAGTGATGCCAGTGTTTCAACAAATGTAAATGCCATTTGCTAAAAATATAGTACCTTTTGTCAAAATTCCACAAAACTACTCATCGTCTGCTCTGACAGTAGCATTCCTCCCTTTTAGTAATTTTATATTTATTAAAATGATGCCAGTCTTCCATCAAATATAGCTCCACTAAAATTAGAAGTAAAACTCTTTAAACTCATTTTTCTCAAAACTTGTAAACAGATTTTGATGGCCTTTGACAGAAAGCATTTTTGCATAAAGACATTTCAGTAGTGGACAGTTGAAGATAATGAGCCATCAGATGTGGATAAATAAACATAACAAAATCAAGAAGCCTTGACAAAGTTGTTTTCATGACATATGCAGCCAACAGCAACCAAAGAAATTTATGTGGAAAAGCTTTTTATTTATGCAGATTTCTTGGATAGCTGTTTTTTGCAATTGGGTGTTAGGCAGATATAAGCCATGTGAGGGACTAAATGTCTATTTTGGAATTCATGTTCCAAATGGTTTTATATTGTGTTAAACTTTGTGCACTACACCAAAATAGTTCACAAAGCTATTTCAAAGAGTGTCCACAAATGTTTTAATCAGTAGATTGAACTGCACAAGGACAAATATGATTGGCTGTCACCTGAAGATAACCTCATAATATACATGGGATTCTATTGCTGGCTCTGACCAGTATAGCAAAGCACCCACAGCATATGGTTACCATAGTAATTCATATGGTTACTATAGTAATTCATATGGTTACTATAGTAATTCATATGGTTATTTTGTAATTCATATGGTTACTATAGTAATTCATATGGTTACTATAGTAATTCATATGGTTAATATAGTAATTCATGTGGTTACTATAGTTTTTCATATGGTTACTATAGTCATTCATATGGTTACTATAGTAATTCATATGGTTACTATAGTAATTCATATGGTTACTATAGTAATTTATATGGTTACTATAGTAATTCATATGGTTATTTTGTAATTCATATGGTTACTATAGTAATTCATATGGTTACTATAGTAATTCATATGGTTACTATAGTAATTCATATTGTTTGTGAGCCTGGTCTTATTTCGGGATGAAATGACAACACTCGCTTGTTAGTTATGGGATTTATCACAGATGAAATAATACGAGGTTAACCTAAAACAATACAAAGCATATACTTAATATACAAGACAAATACAATACAGTATATAACCGACATCAATACAATGCACAATATACAACCCACGCGCTAACATTTATAATTTTATCACAAACAATACAAATAATACCTTACCAGACTCGAAGAGTATAATTATTTCTAATTATATTCAATCTCTTGTCTTTCACGCTAGTGAAAGACAAGTGCTTTAACTATTCACTAATAATTCTGCTTAGATGTTGTCCGTCCACGAACCAGAGTAAGAATGCCAGAAGATCTTGTTAGTGTGGTGGGGAGTCGATGTTAATACTCGTGAAACCCAGGAATCATGCATCGCGATCACTCACTCGCTCACTCACGATGAACACGCCCATAGGTATATGGCACAAGTCCTGGGTCACAGTTACTATAGTAATTCATATGGTTACTATAGTAATTCATATGGTTACTATTGTAATTCCTGTTTTTTTTATGTTTCTCCCATATGGACAGTCAACATTTGTATTAGATGCATACCAATGACAATAAGAAAATTGTAAATGTTGAATTTCAATTTTTTAAATAGTCATGTTCTGTGTACTTATATTTCAACTCAAGTTTTACAATTTTAGATTTGTCCTGTACTTTTCCCTCGCTTTTCATGTTATGTCAGTCATGTTACAGCAAAAGACTATTTTGGGAATCTGTCAGCAATGATTCTTTGGGAATCTGCCAGCAGGTGAGCATTCTCAGGCCTAATTTGGCTAATTGTAATTTGAAGCCAAGACATCTGCATTAAATAATATCAATCCATGTCCATACGTTATGGCATCTTTCACATTCAACTTTTAATTTACCCAATTGTCATTGTTTTCTTTTTCAAATAGAAATATATTGTGTGATTTTCATTTAATTTCAGACAATGTTTGTATAGAATCTCTGAGTGTCAAAATAAACAGACGGATTTTAGACAAATGTCAGCAGAACTTGGAGAGTTTGAGCAAACTGATAAACAGGTAAAACAATCCACATCTATTCTTGTATATGTTGTTGTTGTTTTGGGTTTAACACAATTTTCAGCGCAAGATAGGAACCTGCTCCGATGGCTGAGTGGTTAGAGCGTCTGCCTCAGATGTTGGAGGCCACAGGTTCAAACCCTGGCTGAGTCATACCAAAGAATTGTAAAAATGGTACTGCAGCTGCCTCACATAGTGCTCAGCTTTAAGAGGTTAGTGTTAGGACTGGTCAGCCTTGTGACAGAATAATCTAACTGTCTGTAGCATGATGCCCCAGTGCTAGACATGACTCTAAACTGTCACAGTGCAGATATTATAGCAATATGACTGACAATTTGTTAAAGGTACGTAAAAAGTCAAAACCACACACACACACACGCACACACACACACACACACACACACATGATAGGCTATACATGGCGACTGGTATAATTGGTGGAGGAAGAACCAAGGATAAATCCAATAAGAACCACTGAACCACAGAAAATTAATGTAAGCTTTCTCACCCACATTGACTAAGCCTGAGACTTGAACACATGTGGACAGAGGTGAAATGGCAGTGACCAATAAATGTGAGCACTTGGGTCCCAGATTAAAATGCATGTGTCTGTATGTATGTTTTAATGGCACATCAGAACAGTCCAGGCTATATTGTGCCAAGAAAATGCTAGGTATTACATTTTTTAAAGGCAAACAGGTTGGCAGAATCTTCAGAAAGATAGATCCCTCTAACCAAAAGTAAGTAAATCCCTCCAACTGAAAGTAAATATGCACTATGACACAAACGATAAAGGGTGAAGATGCTGGAGAAACTTTCAAGAATGTAAATATGTACTATGAGACACAAATGATAAAGGGTGAAGATGCTGGAAAAACTTCCAAGAAAGTAAATATGCACTATGACACAAACGATAAAGGGTGAAGATGCTGGAGAAACTTCCAAGAAAGGAAGCAAAGCTAAAATAAAAGCCAAAAAGGGAAAACTGTTTAAAATACAATGTCAGAAATCTTTCTATAAAAGAGGCATACTTTTAAAAAGACAATGACCTCAAATCATGATTATGAATACATTCTATGGCAATCAAATTGTCTCCATTAGTTGCTTTTTGCAACATTCAGGAATTCATTCTATGGCAAACAAGATGCCAAAATTATTTGCCTCTTATGGCATACAGGCATACATTCTATGGCAAACAAGTTGCCTTGATTATTTGCTTCGAACAGCAGAGGGATGCAGTCTGTGGCAAACAAGTTGCTTCCATTAGCTGCCTTTTACATAATGCAGCAAAATAATGTATGGAAAGCAAGTTGCCTCAGATAGTTTTTTTTATGACATTCAGGAGTTCATTCTATGTCAAAAATGTTTCCTCCAGTAGTTTCTTTTACATCATGATGGAATGCATTCAATGACAAACAGGTTGTCTCATTAGTCACTTTGTATGGCATTCAAGAATTAAGTCTGTGGGAGACAAGTTGCCTTCGTTATTTGCCTTTAATATCATGAAGGGATGCATTCTATGGCAAACAAGTTTCTTCCATTAGTTGCCTTTTACAGTGTTCTGGGTTCATACTATGGCAATCAAATTGCCTCCATTAGTTGTCTCGTGGCATTTAGGGTCACATTGTATGGCAAAGTTACCAACATTAGTTGCCTCTTATAGCATTTAGGGATGCACTGTATAGCAAACAAGTTGCCTCCATTAATTGCCTTTCAAGACATTCAGGGATAATACAAGTTTCTGCCATTAGATACATTTCACCTCCTTAAGGGATGCATTCTATCACAACCATGTTGCCTTCATTAGTTGCCTTTTATGGCATTCAAAAATTCATTCAATGGCAAGCAAGTTTCCTCCATAATTTTCCTTTTACGTTATACAGGGATGACTCGTGTCAAACATGTTGCTTTATGAAATTCACAGGTGCATACCAGACTTATTCTGCAAAACTAAACAGGATAGACTGATGTCTTCCATCCCATAATATATTGGTAGATGAGCCTCCATATTTTTAAAATATTTAAAGCAAAAATGTAAACCATATCATCTTGCAGTGGTACCTCAAGTTAAGAAATCTGTAAAAGATACATACATACATACATACATACATACATACATACATACATACATACATACATACATACATACATACATACATACATACATACATACATACAGTTCAGTTCTAATAAAGTTAGAGACTGTCAAAGTCTGGGGATTATGAGCTTGAGTTCTTTGTATATAGAATATGTGGTGAAAATTAAAAACTCATGAGTTTGAGTTTAAGTTAGAGATTTTTTCAAACAGTCAAAAATGACGTTTTTTTAAAAAAAAATTCTTTTCTGACTGGCTGATTGTGGAAACTTGTTCTCAAGCTCAAACTTTACAATCTTCAGGCCTGGCCTTCAGGACACATTTACTCATGTCTGAAGTAATTATTAATTTATCTTTGAATGTATTATGGCATTGCTGCTTTGCAGTTTAATTCCTGTAATTTCAGAATTAAAGACACTGATGCTGAGCGATTAAAACACGAGTACCAGAGGCTTGTGGAAGGCTTGAGAGAAGCCAGTGTTGCTAGGGAAACTGATGTCATTCTGTCTAATCCAGGTAACCCTTAATAACTATTATTACCTACCATCTTTACTCACATATAAGTTGAGTCAAACTGCAAACAACAGATATTCTGATCAGCAGTAGCATATTGTGCCTGCAGGTTGGGGTCTGTGTTGTTTGTTATACTGATTACTCCTAACACACTGCTCAGAACCAGATCAGCCAGTGCATTTTGCAGTTTGCTTTGTCTTATAAGCAAGTACATATATTATACTATATGAGGTGCAGATAGTAATAGTCAACATTAGTATCTTAGTAATTATTTGCATTTCTTTATATAGACATCACAGAAAAATGGTTAGTTAATTAGTTTCCCAATTCCAAGGCAATATGAGTGTATTTGTGTATTTTTGTAATGAAACATTCTTTTATATTCCAGTTGTTCCTGATGAGATTTTACAAGGTAAGCATTGCTTAGTGGCAAACTTTTTTTTACCTTCCAGCAATTCCATCTTTATTGAGCCTGTAATGAATGTAGTACATACTGGCTATTAATTACACAGGTCTTTTTAGTTTTGTATATTTTCCTGACCTATCTGTTTGCTCCTTTTATGTGTTTGTCAATGGATATTTCAATACATGGTACATAATTTGATGTCATAAATGAATGTTAATCTGTGACAAGTTTTTCTTAAATTTATTTATATGCATTCATTATAATGAATTAAAAACATTAAATGCTTGCCACTTTGCTCATTTTCATGCCATCACTGGTACCATCTGCTGTGACTCATTTTATGCCATCCTTGGCACCATGTGATGTGACTCATTTTATGGCATCCTTGGCACCATGTGATGTGACTCATGCATAACTCCCATACATATTGTGTTTGTTTGAATATTATGCATTAATTATCATTGCTTGACAGCTCAGATGTAACATTTTTAATTGTACAAGAATCCTGTAGGAACCTTGTTTTGATTTACACCAAAACCTCAGGAATGCATCTATGGCACACATGAGCATCATCTGTAGAAATATCAAAATTGTCTCAAACATCCAAATGATAAATAATTATTGAGATATTGTGTAATACGTTTAAGTTGATGGTCTTAAAGATTTACAATGAAAAAATTAATTTATGAAATTTATTTTGGGAAAAACTGCAATTTGTGTATAAAAGTTATTGATAACAATCATTTTTTCTTCATAGTTAAATGTTTGCACGAACAATATGAATTTCTTAAAAGTGTATGTTTAAAAAGATATCTAGCATACAATAATAATTGAATTGTTTTTGTCCCGAACAATCGGACCCTGATTTGTGTTATCACATAATTCATTGATAAATCAGGGTGTGTCTTGTTTTTTTCCTGCTGATTACTCCTAACTGCATAGACTCAGATCTGTGAGTGCATTTTATGATAAAGATCTGGGTCTTGCAGTTCAATTGTAAATGAGTTTCTATTATATCCATACCTTCAGAGGCAGTGCCAGGCAACATTAGAAATGCAGAACATTTCATCAGCTTCATGAAGAGGTTCCTGGAGTACATGAAAACAAGACTTAGAGTTCAGCATGTGGTTTCAGAAATTCCACCATCTTTTCTGAAAGACTGTGCCCAGAAAGTTTGCATAGACAGAAAACCACTCAGGTTTGAAATATTCCTCTGGGGTAGATTGGCTTGATGGGAAGCTTGTTTTTTTTATAGTTACTAGTTTATGTATATCATGCTGGTTTTTGTTTAGGGTTTAAGTCATTTTCTTTTCTTTCTGTCACTTTCAGACATTGCAGTGTAGAAAACAAAACATTATCATAGAATTATTTTTACTTGTATAGAAACATTTATCATAGAATTATTTTTACTTGAATAGAAACACTTATTATAGAATTATTTTTACTTGAATAAAAACATTATCATAGAATTATTTTTACTTGAATAGAAACACTTATCATTACACTTTTCTGCCAGGCTGATATCAAGTGGCTTCAGTAACATTGTTAAGGTTGAACTAAATGATTCTCAGTTGAAGTATTTCCTTAACCTCTTCATGGAGTTGAAGTATTTCCTTAACCTCTTCATGGAGTTGAAGTATTTCCTTAACCTTGTCATGGAGTTGAAGTATTTCCTTAACCTCATCATGGAGTTGAAGTATTTCCTTAACCTCGTCATGGAGTTGAAGTATTTCCTTAACCTCTTCATGGAGTTGAAGTATTTCCTTAACCTCTTCATGGAGTTGAAGTATTTCCTTAATCTCTTCATGGAGTTGAAGTATTTCCTTAATCTCTTCATGGAGTTGAAGTATTTCCTTAACCTCATCATGGAGTTGAAGTATTTCCTTAACCTCTTCATGGAGTTGAAGTATTTCCTTAACCTCGTCATGGAGTTGAAGTATTTCCTTAACCTCATCATGGAGTTGAAGTATTTCCTTAACCTCGTCATGGAGTTGAAGTATTTCCTTAACCTCTTCATGGAGTTGAAGTATTTCCTTAACCTCTTCATGGAGTTGAAGTATTTCCTTAACCTCTTCATGGAGTTGAAGTATTTCCTTAATCTCTTCATGGAGTTGAAGTATTTCCTTAATCTCTTCATGGAGTTGAAGTATTTCCTTAACCTCGTCATGGAGTTGAAGTATTTCCTTAACCTCGTCATGGAGTTGAAGTATTTCCTTAACATCTTCATGGAGTTGAAGTATTTCCTTAACCTCGTCATGGAGTTGAAGTATTTCCTTAACCTCGTCATGGAGTTGGCTCAAAATTGGAATGGGTTATGAAGAGGCTAAGTCAATTCATTCAGTGATACATTTGTTTGCCTCTTTGTCCTTGGGGTCAAGGTCAGTCAAAAGTTCTGCATTAAGGTTTTCATTAAAATATTTTGTCTTATTTTGTAAAGTCATGGATTAATTCTGTTCATAAAAATTATAAATCACTGTAAGGCAAAGACTGACTTTTTTTCTTATCCATTTGATCTTATAACATAGGTCAAATTAATTGAAATTTCCATTAAGGTTGACAATTTTTTTTAATTGATTTGTTTACCTAATCCGTTAATAGCAGAATTATGTTACTAAATTATGAAGCAAAAAGTTTTATTCTGTAGTACATTTGCTGAGCTTCTTTACATTTAGTCCAAGGTCACCTAAATTTTATTCTGCAACATAATGGCTCAACTTTTTGACAACAGGGTCAAGGTCAATCCACTTACAGCAATTATTTTAGCTTGGGCTCAATATGCAGAGGCAGACATTATTGTTGAACAGTGACTATGTTCAATCAGGCTCTTACAGTCGAATTAAGCATGCTTGCTAAATTCAGTCTAAAAGTCACTTGAAATCGCAGTTAAATGTCTTGCAGAATCATTCATTTTTGATTGGTAAACAGGAAGGAAATTCACTAAAGTATTAATTTGCAGACATTATTAGAAATGGGGTTATTAGACAAGACAGTGATGGGTTAACACTTTTTATGGATTTTGTTGTTTATACAAAGCATGGAACAGTAAGATCACATCTTCTATCCACAAATCTAAGTGCAGACCAAAAAGTCTTTATTTGCCAATTACACAAATGTCTAACCACAAAAAGATGAATTCATAATACCAAAATTGAAAACATTTGTAGGACCATAGTGAGAATTACCAAGGCTAAAAGAGTCAATTATGATCAAAGAATTGACAGTAGATCAGCAATGGTTAGTCCTTCTCAGTGGGTGATAGGAGCCCATCTAAGATGACTAGTTAATTTGACTCACTGGATGATATCAGTCCATCTGTAAAGATGAGTTAGTCATTCTCTTTGGATGATAGCAATATGTCTATGAAGACCACTTTGTCTAGCTGTGTGGATGATAGCAATCTTATGAAGACTAGTTAGTCTTTTGTATGGGTAATAACAGTTTATCTAAGAGGACTAGTTAGTCCTTATATATGGGTAATAACAGTTTATCTAAGAAGACTAGTTAGTCCTTTTGTATGGGTAATAACAGTTTATCTAAGAAGACTAATTAGTCCTTTTGTATGGGTAATAACAGTTTATCTAAGAAGAATAGTTAGTCCTTATATATGGGTAATAACAGTTTATCTAAGAGGACTAGTTAGTCCTTATATATGGGTAATAACAGTTTATCTAAGAAGACTAGTTAGTCCTTTTGTATGGGTAATAACAGTTTATCTAAGAAGACTAGTTAGTCTTTTGTATGGGTAATAACAGTTTATCTAAGAAGACTAGTTAGTCCTTTTGTATGGGTAATAACAGTTTATCTAAGAAGACTAATTAGTCCTTATATATGGGTAATAACAGTTTATCTAAGAAGAATAGTTAGTCCTTTTGTATGGGTAATAACAGTTTATCTAAGAAGACTAGTTAGTCCTTTTGTATGGGTAATAACAGTTTATCTAAAAAGGTAATAACAGTTTATCTAAGAAGACTAGTTAGTCCTTTTGTATGGGTAATAACAGTTTATCTAAGAAGACTATTTAGTCTTTTTGTTTGGGTAATAGCAGTTAATCAATGAAGACTAGTTATACCTTTTGTATGGGTAATAACAATTTAACTAAGATGGTTAGTCCGTTTGTATGGGTAATAACTTTATCTCTGAAGACTAGTTAGTCCTTTTGTATGGGTAATAACAGTTTATCTAAGAAGACTAATTAGTCCTTTTGTATGGGTAATAACAGTTTATCTAAGAAGACTAGTTAGTCCTTTTGTATGGGTAATAACAGTTTATCTAAGAAGACTAGTTAGTCCTTTTGTATGGGTAATAACAGTTTATCTAAAAAGACTAGTTAGTCCTTTTGTATGGGTAATAACAGTTTATCTAAGAAGACTAATTAGTCCTTATATATGGGTAATAACAGTTTATCTAAGAGGACTAGTTAGTCCTTATATATGGGTAATAACAGTTTATCTAAGAAGACTAGTTAGTCCTTTTGTATGGGTAATAACAGTTTATCTAAAAAGACTATTTAGTCTTTTTGTTTGGGTAATAGCAGTTAATCAATGAAGACTAGTTATACCTTTTGTATGGGTAATAACAATTTAACTAAGATGGTTAGTCCGTTTGTATGGGTAATAACTTTATCTCTGAAGACTAGTTAGTCTTTTGTATGGGTAATAGCAGTTAATCTATGAAGACTAGTTATACCTTTTGTATGGGTAGTAACAATTTAACTAAGACAGTCCTTTTGTATGGGTAATAACTTTATGAAGACTAGTTAGTCCTTTTGTATGGGTAATAACTTTATGAAGACTAGTTAGTCCATTTGTATGGGTAATAACTTTATCTCTGAAGACTAGTTAGTCCTTTTGTATGGGTAATAACTTTATCTCTGAAGACTAGTTAGTCCTTTTGTATGGGTAATCACATTTTATATATGAAGACTAGTTAGTCCTTTTATATGGGAAATAACTTTATGAAGACTAGTTAATGTTTTTGTATAGGTAATAGCAGTTTATCTATGAAGACTAGTTAGTCATTCTGCATGGATGATAACAGTCCATCTGTCAGAACTAGTTAGTCATTCTGTGTGGATGATGACAGTCCATCTGTCAGAACTAGTTATTTTGTGTGGGTGATAACGTTATCTATGAAGATTAGTTAATCATTCTGTGTGGATGATAACAGACCATCTCTCAAAATTAGTTAGTCATTTTGTGGGGATGATAACAGTCCGTCTGTCAGAACTAGTTAATCATTCTGTGTGGATGATGACAGTCCATCTGTCAGAACTAATTAGCCATTCTAAGTGGATGATAACAGTCCATCTGTCAGAACTAGTTAGTCATTCTGTGTGGATGATAACAGTCCATCTGTCAGAACTAGTTAGTCCTTCTGTGTGGGTGATAACATTATCTTTGAAGGCTAGTTATTCATTCTGCGTGGATGATAACAGTATTTATGTCAGAACTAGTTAGTCATTCTGTGTGGATGATAACAGTATATCTGTCAGAACTTGTTAGTCATTCTGTGTGGATGATAACAATATATCTGTCAGAACTAGTTATTCATTCTGTGTGTATGATAGTACTCCATTTATGAAGACTCTTTGTGCACAGAACTTGAGTAAGACATTTAACTCATATTTTGTGAAAGTCATAACTTGTGAGGAACAATAAAAACATTTTATAAATCTTATGATGGAAAATTAAGATTCAGTTTGATACATGAATTTAAAATATCATGAAGCAGTGGTACATAATGTAATCAAAATATAATTTGAGTTGACTAAGCCTAAATTCTGTCGTTTTATGCTGACAGTGGGTATCATGTTCTGTTTGTTATACTTATCATTAATATTTACATAATGTAATTAATCAACCTGGTCTTATGGCACAGTGATTTTTATATCTACAGAATGTAACTAATCAACATGGTCTTATGGCACAGTGATTTTCATATCTACAGACTGTAACTAATCAACATGGTGTTATGGCACAGTGATTTTTATATCTACAGAATGTAACTAATCAACCTGGTGTTAGGGCACAGTGATTTTTATATCTACAGAATGTAACTAATCAACCTGGTGTTAGGGCACAGTGATTTTTATATCTACAGAATGTAACTAATCAACATGGTCTTATGGCACAGTGATTTTCATATCTACAGACTGTAACTAATCAACATGGTGTTAGGGCACAGTGATTTTTATATCTACAGAATGTAACTAATCAACATGTCTTATGGCACAGTGATTTTCATATCTACAGACTGTAACTAATCAACATCTTGTTAGGGCACAGTGATTTTTATATCTACAGAATGTAACTAATCAACATGGTGTTATGGCACAGTGATTTTTATATCTACAGAATGCAACTTATCAACATGTCTTATGGCACAGTGATTTTTATATCTACAGAATGCAACTTATCAACATGGTCTTATGGCACAGTGATTTTTATATCTACAGAATTTAACTAATCAACATGGTATTATGGCACAGTGATTTTTATATCTACAGAATTTAACTAATCAACATGATCTTATGGTATAATAATGTTTTAATCTTTAGATTGCATCTGATTACCATGGTCTTTTGGTATAGTACTATTATATAGTTATAGTGTAACTAGTCATGTTGGTCTTTGGTATAGTACTATTTTATCTTTATAGTGTAACTAGTCACCATGGTCTTTGGTATAGTACTATTTTATTGTTATAGTGTAACAAGTCACCATGGTCATTGATATTGTACTATTTTATCTTTATAGTGTAACAAGTCACCATGGTCTTTGGTATAGTACTATTTTATTGTTATAGTGTAACAAGTTGCCATGGTCATTGATATTGTACTATTTTATCTTTATAGTGTAACAAGTCACCATGGTCTTTGGTATAGTACTATTTTATTGTTATAGTGTAACAAGTCACCATAGTCTTTGGTATAGTACTATTTTCATCTATTGAGTGTCATTTATCAATAAGATTAAGACTGAATTAATTTCATTGTAATAATCACAGATGCAAATATACTATATATACATGCTTTTAAGTTAAGTCAAACTGAAGCTTGAACAGACCCAGATGCAGAATAAACAACAGAGACCCTGATCTGATGGTGCACATGATCTTTGTTGTTTGCTGTTAGACTTGACTTATAAGTAAGTACATGTGAGACATATCAGATGTGAAGGTGTTAAGTATTTTCTTTCTAATTTATCAGACCATTTTGATGACAAATCTTTATTATCGTTTACAGGTTTTGCTCAGAGAGGTTAAGGTCCTTGTTGAGAACACTCGAACTGACAGACATTCAGGACTTCTCTGCTCTCATTCTTGTGTCAAACTTTGCTACTCTTGTCAGCACATATACCAAAGGTGTGTATTTCTCCAGCACATATACCAAAAGTATGTATTTATCCAGTCACATATACCAAAGGTGTGTATTTATCCAGTCACATATACCAAAGGTATGTATTTATCCAGTCACATATACCAAAAGTGTGTATTTCTCTAGTCGCATATACCAAAGGTATGTATTTCTCCAGTCACATATACCAAAGGTGTGTATTTATCCAGTCACATATACCAAAGGTGTGTATTTATCCAGTCACATATACCAAAGGTGTGTATTTATCCAGTCACATATACCTAAGGTGTGTATTTATCCAGTCACATATAGCAAAGGTGTCTTATTCTCCAGTCACATATACCAAAAGCATGTATTTATCCAGTCACATATACCAAATGTATTTCTCCAGTCACATATACCAAAAGTATATATTTCTCAAGTCACATATACCAAAAGTATATATTTCTCCAGTCACATATACCAAAAGTACGTATTTCTCCAGTCACACATACCAAAAGTATGTATTTCTCCAGTCACATATACAAAAAGTATCTATCTCTCCAGTCACATATACCAAAGGTGTGCATTTCTCCAGTTATGTTGTGTCATCATTCTGAGATGTTGTCCTTGATTCCATTCTAGTTTAAATTGACTTGAAAAGAAAGACATTGTAAATTAAGTATATGATTTCTGAATCCAGGTAGAGATACACAGAGTTTGTTCAGCAAGAGCGGTTGATTTTGTTGAGGAAAATCAGATTACAATGAATGCCAATGTAGAGATTTTCTCATAATCTGCTATCAGAAAGTATATTGTCAGTAATTTAATTTGAAGGGCATAACAAAGTTGAAAATTGAATAGAATTCTATTAGAGTACGAAACAATGAATTTTCAATTATTTCAGGTTTCATCTTAATAATAGAGCCGTTTGATGACCGCACGCCTACTATCTCCAACCCAATTCTCAGCTTCAGTTGTCTTGATGCCTCCATTGCCATCAAGCCTGTATTTGAGAGATTCCAGACTGTAGTCATCACATCTGGGGTAATTAAATAGTTTGAAGTGGAATGCAGTAATGCCAATGGTTGGGGGTAGGATAAGGATGCAATTGAAAGTTCTTTGGGGATTATTTGTAAAGTAAGTTGTCACAATATATGTTCATGGTTGCCATGCTGACTTGGAAGACTGGGATCATGGTTGCCATGCTGACATGGAAGACTGGGATTTCATGTCCAGACTTTGTCCAGTAGTAGTCTGGCAGCTTCTTAGCATAGCAGGTTGTACTGAGTGACAAGTGTGTACCAAATATGCTCATTTATAACTCGAGTCCAATTGCGAATTGCATAAACCCTGATCTGGGTGTGTGCATTATCTGGGTGTGTGCATTATCTGGGTCTGTGCAGTTTATTAGGAGTAATCATTAAGACAAACAAAACAGACCCTGGTCTGAGTCACATTATATTATGTCAGATCAGTGATTTTTTTTCTTTGCAATATGACTTTGTCTTAAAAGCGAGTATATATGGTAATACATTGATGCAATATGACTTTGTCTTAAAAGTGAGTATATATGGTAATACATTGATGCAATATGACTTTGTCTTAAAAGTGAGTATATATGGTAATACATTGATGCAATATGACTTTGTCTTAAAAGCGAGTATATATGGTAATACATTGATGCAATATGACTTTGTCTTAAAAGTGAGTATCTATGGTAATACATTGATGCAATATGACTTTGTCTTAAAAGCGAGTATATATGGTAATACATTGATGCAATATGACTTTGTCTTAAAAGCGAGTATATATGGTAATACATTGATGCAATATGACTTTATCTTAAAAGCGAGTATATATGGTAATACATTGATGCAATGCTGCATTTTGCATACTCTGTCTTATTGCCCACCGCATGAGACAGTAATCAGTGTGATTTCTGTTAGGCAGTCCTATTTATGTAACTAGTTTGAAAAGCTTGCATTGAAACTGGGTACAAAACATTATCATTTAAAGATGAGAATATTGACCAATGACATTTCTTCCTGAACTCATACTTTCCCCAATAACATTAAAATTAGGATAAAATCTCCACTACCTCCTGAATCCAGCAACTCCAGTAAATGAAAACTGCCATCTTTCCACTCCATTTGACATATAGATCAAGGTTAAAACCCTTGGTCACTAAGTTGTGATGCCTTGACCAGATGTTGACCAGTCTAAGCTTTCATTCTGCCTCCTGTAATCCAGGATTATCTTTTTGATTTTCAATCATCCATATACATGGTTGGTACAGTATTGTGTATAAAGATATTTGCTGCATTTTGCAGTAATAATTTTAAAAATTTTGACAATTTGTTTGCAGAGACTTCTATTTTCAGATTGTATGCTAAAAAATTGTATTTTTGCTGTTCATTGTTGGTAGTTAATCTTAAACACTGCATGTACTTTATGCTTTTCTCAAAAACCAAATATTGATGATTTGTACAGGCCAAAAACTTGAAGTTTGTAAGTTTTTTATTTTTGGGGGATCAGGTCTGCCTAAGTTTTGTGTGTGTGTGTGTGTGTGTGTGTGTGTGTGTGTGTGTGTGTGTGTCAAAGATAAAACACATAATGAAGGTTCAGAAATACAAAATGATTAGACCTCTTCTGCTGGAGGGATCTGTCACAAATGCTATCCAATTTTGATCAAAATAGGGCATAATTTTTGCCTTGTTTTCTAAATGGAATTTGTCCTGGATTCAGACATAATTCAGTTCAGCAGTTGTGGCCTTTAACCATGTTAAAGCTGTTTGGATACAAAACATGGTTTCTGATAGACTTAACTGTGATAGACTTAACTGTGATAGACTTAACTGTGATATACTTAACTGTGATAGACTTAACTGTGATAGACTTAACTGTGGCATCCAGGTGTTAAAGTTGCATGCCCGTTCAGTGGACCCACACTATCAATATTTAACATTGGAAGTTCTAAGGTCATACTAATGCAACTGGGCTTCATAGCAAATAATGGATTGGGCAGTCAATAATTGTTATCCATTCCAACATTTATCAATACGTCTGTGCAAGTCCCAGTCAGTCTCACAAGCACTTCCATTCCCTCATTTGGTTGATATGTCCATGCATGTCCCAGTCTGTCTCACGAGCACTTCCATTCCTTCATTTGGTTGATATGTCCATGCATGTCCCAGTCTGTGCTCACAAGCACTTCCATTCCCTCTTTTGGTTGATATGTCCATGCATGTCCCAGTCTGTGCTCACAAGCACTTTCATTCCCTCTTTTGGTTGATATGTCCATGCATGTCCCAGTCTGTTTGTGCTCACAAGCACTACCCATGTGCAGAGAGAAATGCTTTGTAGCCCTTTCTCTTAGTGAAAGCCAGGAAAGGTATAATCCCATAAGCCCTTGCTGGCATTTGCAGTCAACCTTCTCAGGCTTTAGTCTGTCTAATCAACTTTTTTAGAAATAAGAATTGAAGTTGATGCTACCATCCAAGGGGTAGAGAGGTGCATTTTTGATGTGAAATCATGGATGGCATGTAAAAAGTTGCAGATGAATGATGATAAAACTGTGGCCATTCTGATCACAAGAAAAAGACTTTTCATTCACACCCTTTACCTCAAACAATAAATATCAGCAACACCAACATTAAATTCACACAGTCAGTATGAAACCTAGGTATTTCTCTGGACAGTACTCTCACACTGAATCAATATGTGATGAACATAAGCAAGGCTGCATATCTTGAGCTGGGACACATCAGCTCCATTCACAAATATCTTTCAGTTGATGAGACTTAAACACTTATGTGTTTATTAGTACATTCAAGACTGAACTATTGTAATACAATTCTGTTTGGATCGTCTTAATATCTACTCCAGAAACTTAAAAAAGTTCAAAATACAGCTGCTCTATCCTTACAGTACCACAATAAGATCACACCTCTCCGCTGCTCTGTACCTACAATGGCTGTCCATTTGATCCAAAATCAAATACAAAATGTGTTCTCTGTGCTATGTTTCACTGACGGACTCAAGTCCAACATACCTATCTGGCATTACCCATGTGTATTCAAGATACTTTTGCTCTTCTTCTGACTATCATATGTATACTCATTATTCCAACATACAGTCATATGGACAACGTTCTTTTGCATACCAGAGCCCAGGAATGTGGAACGAATTGCCCATTGAAATTAGACACAAAGTCACAGTGATCCATTTTAAGAATGCTCTTAAAACTCACCTTTTTCGACTGCAAGAACAAACTTAAAGATCTAATGTTTCCTACCTTTAATATTTTCAGCATGTTTTCTAATTTCATGGTGTTTCATTTTATGATGTTGTAAAGTGCTTAGAACTTCTAAAGATTAGGCGATATACAAAGTCCTCATTATTATTATTATCTGATGGGTCCAGTTTCAGCTTGTCTAGACAACCATTGGACCAGTTTAACATCAACACAGCCACCTAAAGGTTGCAAGTTCATTGCTTTGAATGCATTCAGCTGGAGTTTTCTTCTTCTTAAGGACAATTCAATTTTTGTTCCATCTGCATACTGCTGTCAGAGGTTACATTAACTGTCTGTTTTGCTGTCCTCATTTTCGGACACTGGTTTGTCCTTATATCATCAATCTTGAAGGATATCTTTTTAAAGATAAGATGATTTAGCATTTCTTCCACTTACCTATTCTCCATGCATCTGTGTGATTAGGAAATGCGTTTGATGGAAAAAGTAAATGTTTTAGTAAATTATAGAATGCAAAACATATCTGATCATATTATTGTAAAACTGTTTGACCCACCCCACGAACATCCTCATTTATTTAAGTATGATTCAGGTTAAACTGTCTGACCCACCCCTGAACATCCTCATTGATTTAAGTATCATTCAGGTTAAACTGTCTGACCCACCCCTGAACATCCTCATTGATTTAAGTATCATTCAGGTTAAACTGTCTGACCCACCCCTGAACATCCTCATTGATTTAAGTATGATTCAGGTTAAACTCTCTGACCCACCCCTGAACATCCTCATTGATTTAAGTATCATTCAGGTTAAACTGTCTGACCCACCCCTGAACATCCTCATTGATTTAAGTATGATTCAGGTTAAACTGTCTGACCCACCCCTGAACATCCTCATTGATTTAAGTATGATTCAGGTTAAACTCTCTGACCCACCCCTGAACATCCTCATTGATTTAAGTATCATTCAGGTTAAACTGTCTGACCCACCCCTGAACATCCTCATTGATTTAAGTATGATTCAGGTTAAACTATCTGACCCACCCCTGAACATCCTCATTGATTTAAGTATCATTCAGGTTAAACTGTCTGACCCACCCCTGAACATCCTCATTGATTTAAGTATGATTCAGGTTAAACTCTCTGACCCACCCCTGAACATCCACATTGATTTAAGTATCATTCAGGTTAAACTGTCTGACCCACCCCTGAGCATCCTCATTTTTTAAAGTATCATTCAGGTTAAAGTGGTAAGTATTCAGTAGATGTGTAGACATGTAGTGGTGGTGGCAAAGGGAGGTAATGACAAATATTTTTCACTTTGTCTATACATTACATATACAAGAAAGATGAAATGTTCACTTTTCCAGGGTTGCATGATTCAGGAGGTAACACAGTATATTTCCAAATATTAATGTGATTGGTAAGTATTCTTGAAGAAATACATATTTTGTTCTGAAAAAGAGCAAATTGACTAATGACTTTGTTCCTGCATTTCTTGTTCTGAAAACACAAGTTTATACCTTTCTTGCCAGTTTATGATGGATTGTTGCATTCTCGTTTACATATACATAATTAGGTCATGAATGTATTTACTAATCACTGTAATTGTTGTTTGATCTGAAGCTGTATGCAAAATAAGACAGAGCTTTGGTATGGCATCATATCATCCACCTTGAAAATCATTTTAATGTTACACCTCTTGAACAAATTATACACTTGTATGGGGATTTACAGGAAGACTTTTTATGTCTGCTTGTTTCCTAATTAGATTGTACAAATCTTGAAAATCTTTGTCTTGTATGGGGATTTACAGGAAGACTTTTGATGTCTGCTTGTTTCCAAATTAGATTGTACAAATCTTGAAAATCTTTGTCGTGTATGGGGATTTACAGGAAGACTTTTTATGTCTGCTTGTTTCCAAATTAGATTGTACAAATCTTGAAAATCTTTGTCTTGTATGGGGATTTACAGGAAGACTTTTTATGTCTGCTTGTTTCCAAATTAGATTGTACAAATCTTGAAAATCTTTGTCGTGTATGGGGATTTACAGGAAGACTTTTTATGTCTGCTTGTTTCCAAATTAGATTGTACAAATCTTGAAAATCGTCGTCTTGTATGGGGATTTACAGGAAGACTTTTTATGTCTGCTTGTTTCCAAATTAGATTGTACAAATCTTGAAAATCTTTGTCGTGTATGGGGATTTACAGGAAGACTTTTTATGTCTGCTTGTTTCCAAATTAGATTGTACAAATCTTGAAAATCGTCGTCTTGTATGGGGATTTACAGGAAGACTTTTTATGTCTGCTTGTTTCCAAATTAGATTGTACAAATCTTGAAAATCGTCGTCTTGTATGGGGATTTACAGGAAGACTTTTTATGTCTGCTTGTTTCCAAATTAGATTGTACAAATCTTGAAAATCTTTGTCGTGTATGGGGATTTACAGGAAGACTTTTTATGTCTGCTTGTTTCCAAATTAGATTGTACAAATCTTGAAAATCGTCGTCTTGTATGGGGATTTACAGGAAGACTTTTTATGTCTGCTTGTTTCCAAATTAGATTGTACAAATCTTGAAAATCGTCGTCTTGTATGGGGATTTACAGGAAGACTTTTTATGTCTGCTTGTTTCCAAATTAGATTGTACAAATCTTGAAAATCTTTGTCGTGTATGGGGATTTACAGGAAGACTTTTTCCAAATTAAAATGGTGCCAATCTGATATTCAGTGTCTACAGTGGCTGTCTTGAAAATCATTGCTACTTCTGGTCATAGTAACTTGGGGCTTTCACAAAAGGACTTATGTGATCACAAATGAAAATGGTGTCAATATGTAAAAATATCATAATGGCTAACTTGGAAATTAGTATTTTCTTCTAGATGGCTGGTTATATCAACTTTAACCAATATACTTATGATGTCCAGTTGGTCCTTAATGGAAATGTTGCCACTCTGATATCCAATATGGCCACAATAACAGCCATCTTGTTACTCCTCAAATTTAATTGGTCGTATTAACATGGTTTTTTTCACCTGAAGACTTTTTATAAGGTCTTTATTAGTCATGAGCAGATAAGTTCAAATGATGCTGATATGACAATCAAGTGGCCATCTTGAGAATCCTATAATTGTTACTCGTCTTTAATTTAAAGTAATTTTAACATTGGGTTTTAATCAGAAGTGTTTATAAGATGTCTTGTTGGTCCTAAATGAAAAGGATGTTAATTGATGTTTTGAAAATATTGATATCCCTACTTCTCCCAGTTGTATGATTTTCAACAGGGGGTTTTCACTGGTAAACTTCTTATGATGCTTAGTTGGTCCTGAATGAAAATGGTGGTGAGTGTACATCCAGTATGGCTGTAGTGATGGCTGGATTGATGTCACTATTCACCCAGAATGGTTGGTTATATTGACATAAGGTTTTCACCAAAATGACTAATGATGCCTACTTGAAAACATTTTCATTTAACTGTACAGTCCTGCTCTCAGTGAAGAATATCATAGTTTCAGCACACATCAGTTTTATGTAAGAAATGATCTTAAATTCTTAAATTTTCTTTTCACTGAGTAAAGCACATTGGAACTCTTGTTTAAAATTTTACTCTTTGTAGAATTACAGCGGAAACAATGTATGAATGGATTTCTTTGACACTCATGGATTTCTTTGGCTCGTTTAATGATTTGCATTTTGATAAATTACTGTGCTTCCTTGATTTTTGACAGAGTTATTGCCCTTTCTGTACATGAAGCTGGAGGTAACCAGTCTCACAGTTGTTTTGGATCATTGGGACAGAGGTATATTTATGTTGGCATAGTGCTCACACCATCCCCTTTACATAATAAAAGCTGCATAAGAATTGTATTACATGTTTCTTTGTGTTAAACATTTGTTTTAGAATAATCATTGATATTTTTAATCTAGACCCTGTCCCCACTTGACATGTATCCGAAGATTCTGGATTTCCGGCCTGTTACCATGGCAATGTTTACAATGACCTTGGCAAGAACCTGTATTTGTCCAATGGTAAGTTTCGCAAAGTTTTTGGATCAAGTCATACTAAGTTGTATTTTGTGAAAATGTGAAAATA
The DNA here is from genome assembly GCA_030141615.1 of Unio pictorum. Taxonomy (NCBI): domain Eukaryota; kingdom Metazoa; phylum Mollusca; class Bivalvia; order Unionida; family Unionidae; genus Unio; species Unio pictorum. The sequence goes on from JARLTB010000254.1 coordinate 3,815,215, forward strand.
CTAAGTTGTATTTTGAAACATCATATTGTCTTCCTTTTTCAATGCAAATACTAATTCTGATTTGATATGAAAATGCAGCATGTGATATGATCATATATTCTTGTGACATTATTGAAAAGGGAGATAATTTAAGAATTTAGATTAACTCACTAATTGTAAGAACTGAATCCTAATTCTAGGTGATGGAAAAATGCTAAGACATAAAAATAATATGTTGCATATTTACACGATAGACAAAGAACTGTGTGTTGGTTGTTGGGGCCTTATTGTACTGTTAACCAAAACATAGTTTGGTGCTACATCAAAATGTCATTAGTGTACTGCATAGTTTCAGCATTAAAAAACAAGACTCATTTAAAAAGAAATTGTCACTATAATAAGTTTGAAAGTGGATTGATTTGGTTGTCTGAAGATTAAGCAGTTAATAGTTGTCTAAATAAAATTCCAATCTGTGATTGTTATTGGGTAAAATTATTTTACCTTTCAGTTCATGCATACATTATCAGGTAGTTATTTTCATGAGGATTTGTGCCATTACGTTTAGATTTGGTCAACTTGGAGATGTATATTTTTGCTTTGTATTGTTATTTGTAAAAGACAAGATTCCTGTTTTTCTGTTGCTGTTTGTTTAGGGTTATCAATCAAGACAATGTATTCAATACTGACATCATACTTTCTGGGGTACATCATAATTAGATGTAATAAACCTGACAGCTCACTTTCATTTTGTCATTTTCGTCCAGTAAAACTAATGAATTGAGATTCCAGACTGCACATGCTTATTATATAATAGGTGTAAAGAGTTGAAAGCTAATTCATTCTCATTCTGTTTGCAAGCTGACAAGTTATGTCATAAAAGCTGAAAGTTAGATTTATTTTGTGCATACTTCTTGAATTAGAAGCTTACTCACTAGTAATTGTGACTAATTATTTAATTTGGTTGAGAATTTAGAAAAAAGTACCTTTAGATGAGATTGACCCTGATTCTATGAGATTTGTTTCTTGTTTCTTGTCATTTTCATTATATTACAATTTTGGGGGTTGTAATAAAAATCATCTGTAAATAGTTGAAATTATGTTATGAAATTGATGCATACAAATAAAAACACTTGACCAATTACATTTACTATATCCTGGTGTACTCCAGAGCTAGCTACAATGAACCATTTACCATCATTACATTATTTTTGTAAATAGAAAAAAAAACTATCTAGTGCAGGGTTCTGAATATAGCTCCAGCAGGAAATAATTTACTCTTTAACAATTCTCATGGATGTAAGTTTTTCAAAGTCTAGTACAAAAAATATCTACTTGGCTGCCTGTATATAAACGTTTAGCACAGTTATCAATATTACAACAACATTGTTAGATGTTTCTAAAGGTATGTTGCTTATCAGAAATAAGAGAGACTAGATGATGTTAGAACAAGTAATGAGTACTGGCAAGAGAGACTAGATGGTGTTAGAATGAGTAATGGGTACTGGCAAGAGAGACTAGAGGATGTTAGAATGAGTACTTTATAATGAGTACTGGCAAGAGAGACTAGATGATATTGGAATGAGCACTTTATAATGAGTACTGGTAAGAGAGACTAGATGATGTTAGAATGAGTTCTTTATAATGAGTTCTGGCAAGAGAGACTAGATGATGTTAGAACAAGTAACGAGTACTGGCAAGAGAGACTAGATGATGTTAGAACAAGTAATGAGTACTGGCAAGAGAGACTTGATAATGTTAGAATGAGTACTTTATAATGAGTTCTGGCAAGAGAGACTAGATGATGTTAGAACAAGTAATGAGTACTGGCAAGAGAGACTAGATGATGTTAGAACAAGTAATGAGTACTGGCAAGAGAGACTAGATAATGTTAGAATGAATACTTTATAATGAGTACTGGTAAGAGAGACTAGATGATGTTAGAATGAGTACTTTCTAATGAGTACTGGCAAGAGAGACTAGATAGAACAGACACTATGTTCAAGCACTTTCAAAAGACTGGCAAGAGAGACTTGGTGATAATTATTGGCAATGACCTTTTGTTAACAGTGGTCATATGACAGATGTCCAGAAGTTGTTAAAGTTCATCACTTACTGAATTGGCAGAGAGTATGTTTTGAAACATGTTATAAACTTGATTGAGTTGAATGTTTTTTTTTTTACACCATTATGCTACATTCGGTGTCCTTTTAGACATACTGCACAATGGGGGGGGGGGATGTAAAGATATTGCCAACTTTTGTGTAGAAAAGATGGCAAATATAGATTTTAGTTCATGTCACAAGGTTTGGATAAGACTTGACTATTTATTTTTGTGTTTACAGATTATGTGGAAAAGATGGCAAATATAGATTTAGTTTTTGTCACAAGGTTTGGATAAGACTTGACTGTATTTATTTTTTTGTCTTTACAGATTGTCAGTAAAGGCAATGACCAAGTGGCAATGACTTCCAAGTTTGAGACAAGAGAGGATCCAGGTGTGTTCTTTGTAGTTGACAAATTACAATATCGTCAGTAGGATACAGCTGATATGTGGAGAAATCAGCAGGATGAAAGCTTTGTTGCTATTATTGTTGTAGGGTTTAATGCCATTTTTCAAAACAAAAGGCTATACATGGTGGCCAGTATTAATTGTGGAGGAAGAACCTGGGAAAATCCCCGGAAAGAACTACCAACCCAAGAGAAGCTACTGCAAAGCTTTCTAACATACTCCATTGGCTGAATCTGAGACTTGAACTCCAGGCAGACAGAGGTGAGATGGCAGTGATCCGTAACGGAGAGCGCTTTAGACCACTCAGCCATTTGGGGTCCCAAAGCTTTGTTGTACCAGTAACCCTGTATGATTAAAATGCCTAAATAGAATTAGGTAGATAACATTAAAAGTACAGATTATTTAAAACAGTAATATGAATGGGCACAGAGGAAGATACAAGCCCACATGTACTGTACTAAATATTAATGTCTCAAGGCACAGTAGTCTGATTTTAATCCTCTGGGTTATCTCCCTTTAACAGTTAGATTAAGGCTGTATTCTGTAAGGAAAGCATTATGTACTTTTAGCAAAGAAGTAAAGTTTTGCTCTGGCCTGTTCTGTCATAGAAATTTTCATCATGTTGAAAAATAGTTGCATTAACTTGGCATAACATTGAATTTTAGTCCATTTTTTCAAAATAATGAGCATATTTCACTCTTATAAAAACCTTCATTGCACTACAGTTTCTGTTATAAGACATGTATGGTAATCAGTCCATTTCCTTATTTAATAGCAGAATTATAGTATTGTATTATAATAAGGCAATCTCACTGCAACATACTCCATGACTCCCATGGGTAGTACTATAATGAGGGAGTATAACATACTTAATTATATGGCGTTATAATCAGTGGCTATCATGGTCATTGTTATCATCTACTAAAGTAATCACTATATGGCATTGTACAGTCGACTCCGATTAACTGCACACCCTCGGGCCCGTCACGAGACTGTGCAGTTATCCGGAGTGTGCAGTTAACCGAAGTACGGTACAGTAAAGCTTTAAATCAGCACAGCACGAATATATGTGAAGAATAAATTTAAACAATTATTAGAATCAACTCTTTCAACTTTTGCTTAAATGTGAAGCTTGTTTTCCTTCCTCCGAACACAATTCACTGATCCAACCAATGAATCAAGGAATTATAGCGAATTTCAAGAAATTCTATACATCGCTTGTCATTCGAAAACTGCTGTCAGACATTGATGGGTCATCTCCGACAGAAAAAGCGTTCAGCTCCAAAGTTGTCTGCATACTGTTTTTCGCTATGTTGTCGTTTAAATTGAATTCCGTTGCGCATTTTTCATCTTTCCAACCATCTATTTTCTATTTTTTGGTTTGAAATCATTCAAACCCGAACGGTTTAGAGCAATATTTCCCATGCTGTACTATGATTTTTCCCACGCTATTGCTTCCTAGTGGGCGCGGATATACATGTATATACCACCTAAGGCATCCTTTACACGTCAATCATTTACAATGTCGCATTCACCATCTTAATTGTCAGCTTATTTGAAGCACTACAGCAGTGGAATGGCAATAACTGATCATGAATATACATTGTGCAGTTAACCGGAGTAAAATTGTATTGAATAATGTACCACGGGCAGAAAGTTATCGTGCTATTATCTGGAGTGTGCATTTTAAGCGAAGTGCAGTTATCCGAAGTTTATTCCCATTAAAAAGCATTGGGAAAAAATGGGACCAGCATGACTACGTGCAGTTATCTGGCGTGTGCAGTTAACCGATGTGCAGTTAAGTGGAGTCGACTGTACTCCATGGTAACCATGGACTGCATTGTAATGAAGCAGTACTGTTTTGTGTGGTTCATTAATAAGGCAATCACTGTATGGCAGTATACTCCATTGCAACCACGGGTAGTATTATAATGAGGGAGTATCATATATTTAATTATATGGCGTTATAATCAGTGGCTACCAGGGTCATTGTTATAGAGGGACTACTGTATCATCTATTAAAGTGACCGCTCCGGTGGCCTAGTGGTTAGAGCGTTCACCGCGGAAGCGGGAGGTCGCAGGTTCGATCCCCGGCCGAGTCATACCAAAGACTTACAAAAATGGTACTAACAGCTGCCTCGCTTGACGCTCAGCATTAAGAGGTTAGTGTTAGGACTGGTCGGCCTGGTGTCAGGATAATGTGACTGGGTGGGACATCATGCTACATGTCTGCAGCATGATGCCTCAGTGCTAGACATCACTATAAACTGCCTCACAGCAGACATCGTAGTGATATGACTGAAAAATTGTTAAAGCTACGTTAAAAATCCTAATCAAACAAACAAACAAACTATTAAAGTAATCACTGTATGGCAGAATTCACCATGGCAACCATGGACTGCATTGTAATGAATGAGTACTATATTGTGTAGTTCATTAATAAGGCAATCACTGTATGGCAGTATACTCCATGGTAACCATGGACTGCATGAGGGAGTACTTGATTGTGTAGTTTTTATTATAATGAAATCATTGTATGGTATTGTACTCCTATGCTCTGATGGACAGCATTATAACGAGGTTTGTACTTGATTGTGTAGTTTATTACAAAGGCAGTCAATTATGGCATTGTACTCCTATGCTCTGATGGACAGCATTATAATGAGGGCATACTGTATTGTGTACAGGAACTTTCTGACTTATGTAATACCTGACTTACATAAACTTGGACCTACACAACTTTTCTCTTAAGCCCAATACTGTACAATGTAATGTAATGTTGAGTTAGACAAATTTTATATTACACTACTTACCTTTTTCTTGCAAAAGGTAATTACACTTAATTCTGCATCAGTAATTACAATGCCACATAATTCTACATCAGTAATTACAATACCACATAATTCTGCATCAGTAATTACAATACCACATAATTCTGCATCAGTAATTACAATCCAACATAATTCTGCATCAGTAATTACAATACACATAATTCTGCATCAGTTTTAAAAAAATGTGCAATTGGTTTCTGATTATGTTGAACTATGTGACATACGCAGCTGTCATGCGATGCTTGCAATCATTCTCGTGTTGAGGTAGCCACTGAACTCATACCTACATTTCTCATATTTGCTCAAAAGCATGTTACTATTGGTGATTTTGAGGGCTGTAATTGTGACTGTGCAGTCCATTTGTAAATGCATGAAATTTGATTTGGAGATGAAAATGATCATAAAGAAATATGAAAATGGACTATTCTTATCAGCCAAAGCGTGTGAATTTGGTCTCTTAGTATCCATACTCAATATGATCCTAAATGATGCTGATTGTAACAAGATATCTGGGTGGGATTTCTGTATTCTCAACAGAACACTTTTGATGATGATATAAATACAAGGTTTAATAATGAATGACTTGAATGAGCAATTAATTATGAATACATATGAGTATATATAATCCAAATATTGGATTAATTAACATAAGAACACACAAAGTAATAACAAAAATAAAATACAAATAAATTACTTTACAAGATACAAAGATAATGGGTGAATGATTCACAGTGATTACACAATGAAAAGATAGATATAGTTTACTCAGCTTGTAAACAATGTGGAATTTTACTCATGCAGTAAAATTAATTCACTCAGATAGTGAAGTTATGTGAGCAAAAAGCGACATATATACAACTTATCTTTACAGACTTGAAAGATGCAGTGGCTTCTAGAAACCCCCAAATTAGCCCACAGCTACAAGACTATATGTAAGGAGATGTGCTCTGTCATCAGCACACTTCATTTCAGCTCCATGGCTGCTGCTACAATTCACATCTTCACAGCTGCTGTGGTTAATTCCTGTGGTTGGCTTTACAACTTGCAACACGTCAACTCCGATCACTTTGATAAGTTTGAATGTTCAGGTCACTCTGATCACTTTAGACACTCTAGGCACTCCAGACCCTCTGGACACTCCAGATATTCTGGACGGCTCTACACAACTCTACACTCCAAACAACACCAGACACTCTTAACTCTGGACACTCCAGACACTGGACAGCTGAGAATATATCCAACACTTTGTACTATATATGACATATTACCATAATGACCTTATACACAGCAATAATTACAAAACAACAAGTTCAGAAGTAAACATAATCGTGCTTGATAAGAATCCTACTGTACTAAACATTTCTTAAAAATGTATCCTTCTTCTACTAATATAAATCTTTTGTTGTGTTGCAAACAAGAATAGAAATATGTGCATTATACTGTGTACACCAAAGCTACATAACAAATATACAAAAATAGATGTCATAGTACAAAATTGATATCTTGTATACAAGAAATTAATAAACTTGCATACCTCTACAGCTGAAGATGTGCAAGTCCTTATAGTAGACTCGCTCGCTGACAAGACTATCTGTAATGTAAAGAGCTTTACCTACAGTGAGGTATTTATACACAGATATTGTCTGTGCACTGACGGTATTCAGTTCTTTTCATCAAAATCACTAAGCACATGTGGCACAGGATGGACCGAACTCACTATTTTTAAATATGACACAATATACATTATAACCACCCTTGGGTATCGTTGTACACCAAAAACAAAACTAAAGTACATGTATTTAATAAATTAAAAGGGTTTATACAATTCCATGACACTGATCATATAAAGGAACACATTAAGGAATTTGCAAAGTCAACAATAATTACAAAACACTTCTCATACTATTTGTTAGATGGTGCATTATATTAAGTCTTATAATAATCCAAGCAGATTAATACTTTACATTCAAAGGTAGTCATATTAGTACATACTAACATTGAAAGGTAGGGTCAGATTAGTACATACTGACATTCAAAGGTAGAGTCAGATTAGTACATATTGACATTTAAAGGTAGAGTCAGATTAGTACATACTGACTTAAAAGGTAGTCAGATTAGTACATACTGACATTCAAAGGTAGAGTCAGATTAGTACATACTGACATTCAAAGGTAGTCAGATTAGTACATACCGACATTCAAAGGTAGTCAGATTAGTACATACTGACATTCAAAGGTAGAGTCAGATTAGTACATACTAACATTCAAAGGTAGTCACATTAGTACATACTGACATTGAAAGGTAGAGTCAGATTAGTACATACTGACATTGAAAGGTAGAGTCAGATTAGTACATACTGACATTGAAAGGTAGAGTCAGATTAGTACATACTGACATTCAAAGGTAGTCAGATTAGTACATACTGACATTCAAAGGTAGAGTTAGATTAATACATACTGACATTCAAAGGTAGTCAGATTAGTACATACTGACATTCAGAGGTAGTCAGATTAGTACATACTGACATTTAAAGGTAGAGTCAGATTAGTACATACTGACATTCAAAGGTAGTCAAATTAGTACATACTGACATTCAAAGGTAGAGTCAGATTAGTACATACTGACATTCAGAGGTAGTCAAATTAGTATATACTGACATTGAAAGGTAGAGTCAGATTAATACATACTGACATTCAAAGGTAGTAAAATTAGTACATACTGACATTGAAAGGTAGAGTCAAATTAGTACATACTGACATTCAAAGGTAGTCAGATTAGTACATACTGACATTCAAAGGTAGTCAGATTAGTACATACTGAAATTCAAAGGTAGAGTCAGATTAGTACATACTGACATTCAAAGGTAGTCAGATTAGTACATACTGACATTCAAAGGTAGTCAGATTAGTACATACTGACATTCAAAGGTAGAGTCAAATTAGTATATGCTGACATTCAAAGGTAGTCAAATTAGTACATACTGACATTCAAAGGTAGAGTCAAATTAGTATATACTGACATTCAAAGGTAGTCAAATTAGTACATACTGACATTGAAAGGTAGTCAAATTAGTATATGCTGACATTGAAAGGTAGTCAAATTAGTACATACTGACATTGAAAGGTAGAGTCAAATTAGTATATGCTGACATTCAAAGGTAGTCAAATTAGTACATACTGACATTCATAGGTAGTCAAATTAGTACATACGGACATTGAAAGGTAGAGTCAAATTAGTATATGCTGACATTCAAAGGTAGTCAAATTAGTACATACTGACATTCATAGGTAGTCAAATTAGTACATACGGACATTCAGAGGTAAAGTCAGATAAGTACATACTGACATTCAAAGGTAGTCAGATTAGTACATACTGACATTCAAAGGTAGTCAGATTAGTAGATACTGACATTCAAAGGTAGTCAGATTAGTACATACTAACATTGAAAGGTAGGGTCAGATTAGTACATACTGACATTCAAAGGTAGAGTCAGATTAGTACATACTGACATTCAAAGGTAGTCAGATTAGTGCATACTGACATTCAGAGGTAGATGGCTCATAGTTTATCTTTTTGCTTTAAAAAACATTCTTTATACACTAACAGTTTTCTGCACACTCCATGCAGGAATATTTGTCAACTCCAATACACAGAAGGTGAAAGCCATACAAACAGTAAAGCAAACCATTTGTCAACTCCAATACACAGAAGTTAAAAACCATACAAACAGTAAAGCAAACCATTTGTCAACTCCAATACACGGAAGTTAAAAGCCATACAAAAAGTATAGCAAACCATTTGTCAACTCCAATACACAGAAGGTGAAAGCCATACAAACAGTAAAGCAAACCATTTGTCAACTCCAATACACAGAAGTTAAAAACCATACAAACAGTAAAGCAAACCATTTGTCAACTCCAATACACGGAAGTTAAAAGCCATACAAAAAGTATAGCAAACCATTTGTCAACTCCAATACACAGAAGGTGAAAGCCATACAAACAGTAAAGCAAACCATTTGTCAACTCCAATACTCAGAAGTTAAAAGCCATACAAACAGTAAAGCAAACCATTTGTCAACTTCAATACTCAGAAGTTAAAAGCCATACAAACAGTAAAGCAAACCATTTGTCAACTTCAATACTCAGAAGTTAAAAACCATACAAACAGTAAAGATTTATCAACTCCAATACACAGAAGTAAAAAACCATACAAACAGTAAAACAAACCATTTGTCAACTCCAATACACAGAAGTTAAAAACCATACAAACAGTAAAGCAAACCATTTGTCAACTCCAATACACAGAAGTAAAGAACCATACAAACAGTAAAGCAAACCATTTGTCAACTCCAATACTCGGAAGTTAAAAGCCATACAAACAGTAAAGCAAACCATTTGTCAACTCCAATACACGGAAGTTAAAAGCCATAAAAACAGTAAAGCAAACCATTTGTCAATTCCAATACACAGAAGGCAAAGCCATACAAACATATATGAAGTTTTACTGTGTCGTCCTCCTGGAAGTCAAGAGTTTCACATTTTGGAGGGGTCACAGTGGTTTAATGGTTAGCATGCCAGACTAATGTTATAAAGTTTTTGGGGTTCAATTCTACCATTTGGTCAGCTATACTCGTGTGTTCTTTGGCAATGTACATTACTGCTGTTGTATCTGCACTCAATAACCTGCTTTGCTGCAAAACACCAAGCCAAACAACCATGTTTTGGAATAAAACATGACCTGTTTTGTAAGATAAGGTTTACAATTGTACCTGATCTGTTTGACTATCAAATTATTGGGTATTAAGAACAAATGTTAATTACTCTAAATATGATGCAGTACATGGAAGTAGCCAAATATGTAAAAGTTGAATTTAGTAAGCTTTGATTACCATAAAAACATATAAGAAAAAATAACACTGAAGAGCTTTTTTGTTGGAAGATTTCTAAACCTTGTTTTACCAATTAGATGGACCCTTAGATTAAAAAAGAGCATGAATTTTCAATGATTTAAAATATGCCTTAACTTAGCCTTGTTTTTCTGTATGATGTACATTTCAGTTTATTGTTTAGGGGTTTTCTTTTGCAGCGGTCATAAGGAACTATGGCAACCTTTTAGTGGAGCTTTCAGCTGTTGTCCCTGATGGGGTCGTCTGCTTCTTTACAAGTTATATTTACATGGTGAGTTCGTCTGTGTAGTGCATGTACATGCTAGCTATTGCATACATTTGTATTTGTAAATATGTGTCAAGTGAAGAAGATATTTTCTGATGTCAGTGTAACATGAACAATATAAATGCATTAATCTGGTTTTTAATGATTGTAGGATCCTGCCATGTGTACATGCTGGTATTAATGATTGGAGTTCATGCCCATGTATGCATGCAGCTTCTCATTTGAATACATGTTGGTATTAATGATTGGAGTTCATGCCCATGTATGCATGCAGTTTCTTATTTGAATGCATGCTGGTATTAATGATTGGAGTTCATGCCCATGTATGCATACAGTTTCTCATTTGAATACATGCTGGTATTAATGATTGGAGTTCATGCCCATGTATGCATACAGTTTCTCATTTGAATACATGCTGGTATTAATGATTGGAGTTCATGCCCATGTATGCATACAGTTTCTCATTTGAATACATGCTGGTATTAATGATTGGAGTTCATGCCCATGTATGCATGCAGTTTCTTATTTGAATACATGCCGGTATTAATGATTGGAGTTCTTCATGCCCATGTATGCATGCAGTTTCTTATTTGAATACATGCTGGTATTAATGATTGGAGTTCATGCCCATGTATGCATGCAGTTTCTCATTTGAATACATGCTGGTATTAATGATTGGAGTTCATGCCCATGTATGCATGCAGTTTCTCATTTGAATACATGCTGGTATTAATGATTGGAGTTCATGCCCATGTATGCACATTGACATTAACATGTTCCACAATATCTGGAATCCAGCAATCACAGAAAGATAAACAAAAAATAAACAAAATTTCTTCTTTAAATACATTACCCAATCATAATACTTTCGGAGCACTACTACCATGTTGTAAATCCAGCCCTCCCAAATACTACTTTTAGCTAAAGCGAGGTACAAATTGTATGCCAACTAAGTGGCGGTCGGGCAGAGTAATCTTCTCTTGGGTATAAGACTTGGTGCTATAAAGTCTAAGAACCCTTCAGTTACTACATCTGCTTGTGCCAAGAAGCAAACTCTTGTTATAAAAGACCTCACAAAAGCCAGAATCTACACGGAAGAGAAACAATTACATATACTCCATACCATTGGAGGAGTTTTCACTTTTAAGGAGACTACTCCAATGACCACTTCAATGGCCTAGTGGTTAGAGTGTCTACCTCAGATGTGGGAGGTGGTGGGTTTCATCTCTGGCTACCAAAGACTTAAAAAAATGATACTAACAGCTGCCTTGCTTGGCTCTCAGCATTAAGAGAATGGTATAAGGACTGGTCAGCCATCTATATTTCCAACAATTTCTCTTCCTATCTTGACAAAGTCCTTTGTTGTCATCAGACATTTAAGTACTTGCATGGGGATCCTAAATGACTCACGTTAAGTTTGGGCTATAATTATGTTGTACATGCAAGTCTCTTGCAATTCCATTACAAATAAGGACATATTGGTAAGTTTCTGTTTCGAAGGCCGTTGTAGCATCCAGGTTCCAACTTCAGTCTCCCTTTTTTTACTTGTACAGACACTTGTATACATTTCTGTATTGCTTCCACTCTGCTCAGACAAGTATAGGTCAGCTCTTTCTATGTATTCAAACATGTACAGGCCTACCAGTGTTTTCTTCATATTGTTATTATATTTTACCTGGCTCACTCAGTCACTTCTTGCTCATGCATGTTTCTCTAGGCGACACTTGAGCCATATTTATTTGCATAATGCATTATTCTATCATATTTATAGAGCACTGAGTCACTCGCATGGGTAGCCTATGCAACTTCACAGGCTCTGGCCACAATACTGTATGTGTGCAGGTCTGTATGCCCTTAAGAAACTCCTTATATATGTATAATTCCTTCATTTGTTGTACATACAGGGTTTCCTATAAGATGACATCCTTAGCCTTGGCTACAGCTCTTGGTCACATTCCGACATCATAGTAGAACAGATTAGGATTTTAGTCAGTTTTCAGATTAATAGACCAAATTCTGTCACTCTGTCTCCCAGGTGGAATTTATCATAATTCCTGATATAGATCAGTTCAAATCAGTTTAAACCCTTAGCCAGCACCTCCATGAAGTGCTGCTCTCACACATATTGTTTCTTGATAGTGAGTTGCAGTGGGCCCATGATATCCACAGTTCAGATCACATGGTTAGTAGTCTGGATGATTTGACAAAGCTTCATTGCAAAGAAAGAGATACTGGCAGTGGGCAAGCAAAGAACATTCTTCTGTTCCCTCTTTTGCATCTATAAGTATATGAGTCATTGATTCAGGACCCAGTCCATGCTCTAGAAAATTAAAAACACATACAGAAAAGTGTGGGGATGGGGACTTATCTTCTAATCAACACAAGAGAGGATATAACCACCCAAGCCCCTAGTGCCTTGGCTAAATTGCATAAAATGCTCATTATACACTGAGATGCAAAGAGATCAAGTAATATGCCCCATGATAATTATTTCAACTCATCTCATGGCTGTTTCAGACATAATAGATGCATTTGGCTGGAATGTAACGTAAACATGTGATCATCTGATGTACCCTCATACAGAGAAAAATCGTGACTCTCTCAAGGGTGACCATGATACAGGTAGGAAGCTCAGTATTGATCCATTGTTTACAAATTATCCTAACGTCATTATGATTGGAGAATATTTTCAAGGGAGACAGCAACGTTTTAAGTAAATTATTTTTCTCAAAAAATTCTTCCCCAGTCATATTACTAATTACTAATAAATCCTCCCCAACCTCCAAAGAAATCCTTGTATCCTCATCAAGCAAAATTGGTGGAGGTAAGAGGAGGTAATGCAAAGGATTGGAAAGAGTTTCTTCCCTTGATCCAAATGGCCTGTGGAGAAGAGTGAATTTCTTCATGGTTGCTGGATTTGAGTTAACATTCCTAACAATATGATCAGGTAATAATTCTCAGAGAAACATAAATTGCTTTTTAAAAAAAGTGCTTTTAATGATTTTTGGATCCAGCTCCTTTGTGTATCTGCTGGTCACAGGCCCAAAGAGCTTGTCACACATCCTGTTTGCTGTCTGTGCTCATCCATCATCCATCATCCAATGTCCATCAATTGGCTCAGGTTTGTTACTGCTACACTTCCTATAAAAAATGATGATTACCATAAAACTTGACACTTACCCATGTCCCATGGTCTGGTTGGTCCTAAATGAAACTGGTACCACTCAGACATTTAGTATAGCCACAACAGCAGCCATATTGAAAATCTTGTTATCAACATTCCTCTGGTATGGATGGGCATACCATGTGATTTCACTAACAAACTTCAGTTTATAAAATGTTTCCCATCTGATCAATAGGGACATCTTGGCAGCCAGCTTAAAAATCTTGTTGTCATCACTTCTGATGAATGGAAAGTCATATTTATTCTAATGATATGTAGTTGGTCATAAATGAAAGTGGACTTCCTGGATTTCCAGCCTGATCAGTACAGCTGCTTTGGTTGCGACAATGAACATATTGAAAATTTTGTCTCATTTTCTTCTGAATAGGCGCTTAAATTAGCTTTTTCTTCCAAAATACTTCTAATGATGTCAAGTTAAAAATATTACCAATTATATATCTAGTATGGTTGGCACAGTTGCTTAGTTTTGAAAATTATGTCAGGTAAAATTATCAAAGATAGTTTCAACACTTATCAGTCAAAAAGAAGAAATAGTCTAAGCTTGAAATTTCTGGAATTTCTTTTTAGCCATGTGAGTGTCATTCTTTTCAAGGGACTCATGTAATAACTGAAGGATCCTTCCAATCTATGCATGCAGGTGTTAATGATGATGTCCATGTGTGTATGATGGTTTTAATGTTTACATGGTCCTGCCTTTGTGTGCTGTTATTTATTTAATATTCGATTGTTAGCCTAAATATTTAGCAAATCTCAAATACATTTACATATTGCATCATTTGAAAATATAAATAAGTAAAGGATCTTAAGACTTTATGTAAAAGCATGCTTAGTTATCGGTATTTATATTTCTTCTAGCTTTTATTCTCCAATATATCTTTTGTTTTAGGAGTCCACTGTTGCATCATGGTACGAACAGGTATGGTTGATATTTTACTGTGTTAGTAAGGCATTTATAACTCTGTACTTTTCTACTGTAGATTACATTGTGATATTCACTGTACTTTTCTACTGTAGATTACATTGTGATACTTTCTACTTTTCTACTGTAGATTACATTGTGATACTCTCTGTACTTTTCTACTGTAGATTACATTGTGATATTCACTGTACTTTTCTACTGTAGATTACATTGTGATATTCACTGTACTTTTCTACTGTAGATTACATTGTGATACTCTGTACTTTTCTACTGTAGATTACATTGTGATACTCTCTGTACTTTTCTACTGTAGATTACATTGTGATACTCACTGTACTTTTCTACTGTAGATTACATTGTGATATTCACTGTACTTTTCTACTGTAGATTACATTGTGATATTCACTGTTCTTTGCTAGTGTAAAGTGAACAGTAACTCTGTACTTTACTATCATAACAGTAACCCTGTACTATACTAACATAACAGTAACCCTGTACTTTACTATCATAATGGTAACCCAGTACTGTACTATCATAACAGTAACCCTGTACTGTACTATCATAACAGTAACCCTGTACTGTACTATAATAACAGTGTACAGTATGTTATACACTATACTTTGTTACTATTTTACAAAATACAAGTAAATAAAATGTGTACCAGGGCTTAAAGAAGTTAATTATTGTGTTCATTATAAGTATACTTACCTAATTTTCTATAATCTGGGCATATTAATATTAAGATAATGTAAGTAATACTTTAATCAGTAATCTAGGGCACTGACCCATATCGCAAAATACAAGTAAATATAATGTCTCACGGTTTAAAGAAGTTAAACATGGTATACGTCATGTGTTTACATACCTATCATGTGTTGACATACCTATCATGTATTTACATACCTATCATGTATTTACATACCTATCATGTGTTTACATACCTATCATCATCATTGGCGCCTTAGTCTCAGGAAACTATGCGGATAGCGCCCTTGGGGTGTCATCTGTCTCTGGGTTGTTGGCATCGTCTGTTGTGGCTGTGGAGACCTATGCCAAGAGTGGCAGTCCCTCTTGCAATTTGTGCAGACATATTGGGAAGCCCAAGTTGCTGTGGTTGCTGTCACGTGGCCCTTTCTGACATGTTTCTCTGCTGCCAACTGGCCTCTCCTTTTATCAGTGACTGATATGCCTTCACTTACTATCAGTCTCCACGTGCCTCGGTCCTCGACCAGCACTTCTCAGCCATCAGGTGTGATGTCACATGCCTTCAGGTCCCTCTTGCATGCATCCTTGAAACGGAGTGAGGGGCGGCCGACTCTTCTTGTGCCAGTGGCCAGCTGTCCATATAGGATGTCCTTTGGCAGCCTCCCATCCTCCATGCGTCGGACGTGTCCCAGCCATCGAAGGCAACGTTTGCTCAGCAGGGAGAACATGCTGTGGGTGTGTGCACGCTGCAGGATTTCACTGTTTGGGACACGGTCTTGCCAGCTGATTTTCAAGATGCGTTTAAGGCACCATATATGGAAGGAGTTGAGCCGGCGCTCTTGCCTCATGTAGGTACTCCAGGTCTCACTTCCATAGAGAAGGGTGCTGAGAATGCAGGCTTGGTAAACTTTGACTTTGGTTCGCACTGTCAGCGCGTTGTTTTCCCACACCCTCTTGGTCAGTCGTGACATGATGGTGTTTGCCTTTCCAAGCCTTCTGTCCAGCTCCTTATCGAGCGAGAGAGTGTTGCTGATGGTTGACCCCAGGTAGGTAAAGTTGTTGACTGCTTCCAAGGTGACACCGTTGATTTTGATTGTAGGGGCAATGGTGGTATCTTGCATGCTGACCTTTGCTTTTTCCAGGCTGATGGTGAGTCCAAACTGCATGCAGGCATCAGCAAAACGATCTCCCAGTCTCTGAAGGGCTTCCTCAGTGTGTGCCACAAGAGCTGCGTCATCTGCAAAAAGCATCTCCCTGATAAGCACAGCCCTCACTTTCGTCTTTGAGCGCAGTCGTGCCAGGTTAAACAGCCTCCCATCGGACCTGGTGTGTATATATATGTCATCAGTGAACGAGTCAAAAGCGTAGGACAGAAGCAAGGAGAAGAAGATCCCGAATATGGTTGGTGCCAGAACGCAGCCCTGCTTCACACCGCTGTTAACTGGGAAGGAGGTTGAGGAAGTTCCATCATATAGGACTGTTCCCTTCATATCTGCATGGAAAGAGATTATCATGTTGCGGAGTTTTGAAGGGCAAACGATCTTACTGAGAACTTCAAAAAGGCCCTTCCTGCTGATGAAGTCAAAGGCCTTGGTGAGGTCGATGAACATCATGTACAGTGGTTGACCTTGCTCTCTGCTCTTCTCTTGGAATTGTCGTAAAGAGAAGATCATGTCTGTTGTCGACCTGCCTGCTCTGAAACCACGCTGGGATTCTGAGTACACACGGTCTGCCAGCAACTGAAGCCTGTTTAGTATGATGCGGGCATACACTTTACCAACGATGCTCAGAAGCGAGATCCCTCTGTAATTATTGCAGTCACTGCGGTCGCCCTTATTTTTGTAAAGGGTCACAATTGTGGCATCTCGCATGTCTTGGGGGACTGCTTCTTCCTCCCAGCAGAGGCAAAGTAGTTCGTACAGTGGTTGGAGCAGTGTTGGTTTCCCACATTTGATAGCTGTCACTACCTGGTGCTTTGAGTTTGGGAGGGAGTCAATTGCTTTGCTGAGCTCTTCTAAGGTTGGCACTTCGTCAAGCTCCTCCATGATGGGAAGATTCTTTTTGCTGCTGAGGGCTGCTTCAGTGACTAACGTTTCACGGGAGTATAGCTCTGAGTAGGGCTCCACCCATCTGGCCATCTGTTGCCCACGGTCTGTGATCTTCTCTCCCATCATAGATTTCAGGGGAGCGACCCCATTCACTGTAGGGCCTAGAGCCTTCTTGATGCCATTGTACATACCTTTTATGTTTCCGGTCTCGGCACTGCGCTGGATTCCTTCACACAGCTGTTGCCAGTACTCGTTCGCGCACTGTCTAGCGATGCATTGGGTGTTGCTTCGAGCACTTTTAAGAGCAGCATGCGTCTGTTCATTGGGGCATTTTTTGTACGCTATAAAGGCTTTTCGTTTCTCCTCTATTAGTGGTTCCATCCTTGTTAGGTGTGCGTTGAACCAGTCCTGACTGGGTTGTTCCTTTTTGCCAAACGTGGACATGGCTGTTTTGTAGATAGCACACTTCATGGTGTTCCACTTGGCTGTGGCGTCATGCTCTGGCAGGTCCTGGAGAGCTTTGTCCAGGGCGGACACATACTCCTGTACCTTCAAAGGGACCGACATCTGTGCGGTGTTTATGCGTGGGTGTCCTTTTGGTTTTGAACGGTGTAGTGTCTTTGGCTGTAGTCTCACCCTGCTGCTCATGAGGGCATGGTCGGAGTCGCAGTCTACACTGTGGTAGGTTCTGGTGGAGAGGACGCTGTTAAGGGCAGAGCGCCTGGTGATGACCAAGTCAAGTTGGTGCCAGTGATGGGACCTGGGGTGTTTCCATGACACTTTGTGTTGTGGCTTACCCTTGAAAAAAGTGTTTGTTATGCACAGGCCATGGTAGGTGCACAGCTCCAGCAGTCTCTGACCGTTTTCATTGGTCTTTACAGTACCATGATATCCGAGACAGGTAGGCCATGATTCGTGATCCTCACCTATTCTGGCATTGAAGTCGCCGAGGAGAAAAAGTGATTCGTGTTTGGGGCATCCTTTAATCTGTTCATCCAGCTGCCCATAGAACTGATCCTTGGTGTCTTCTGAAGACGAGAGAGTTAGGGCGTAGACACTAAAGATGTTGACAGAACCTGCAGCAGTGGTGAGGCGGATGGACAGGAGACACTCAGTGACCCCTGTGGGAGGTTCAACCAAGCCCAGAAGATTGTTTTTGATGGCGAAGCCCACTCCGTGCTGACGGGGCTCCTCAGGTTCGCGACCCTTCCAGAAGAAAGTGTAGTTTTCCTCTCTGAGGGAGCCATTAGAGGCCAGTCTAGTTTCCTGGAGGGCAGCAATGCTGATATTTAGCTTGGTGAGTTCTCTATCGATGATGGCCATTTTCCTGGTGTCATCCACTTCTCTGAGGTCATCAGAGATGCCTGTACACATAGTGCGCACATTCCAGCTTGCAAATCAAAGAGCTGGAGTCTTCTTTATTCGTTTCTTTTTCTTTTTGTCTGGTGTGGAATTTTTGTCTGCTTGTCATGTTAAGCAACACACTGAGCTCCAGACACCCACTGGAGCAGGCAGACGATGGCGGGTCAACACCTTATTGACTTTGGGTTGCCCGGCTTGAGGCAGGCGGTAGTTGGCCATTGAGACACGATGATCCCTCCCACCGTCAAAGCTGACCCGTGGCAACCCTTCCCTACGCCAATCGGGTGGGACTTATAACCCGTAAACTGTCAGCTTCCGTGTTGTTTCCTCACTTAGTAGCGAGACTGGAGTGACCTCTCCAGGGCGCAAGCCTGGGCATGGAATATGGAGATCCTGGGTTGCCCTTGCTGGTTGGGTCCAAAGGAATGCTGAGCATGACATTTGGCACCAGTTTGGATGCAGGAGCTGCCGGAAGGAAGTCATAGTCGACAACCAGCCGCCTTAGGGGCTCCACTCCGGATTTTCTGTCTGGGTTTACTCCCGTAGCCTTTCCTTCTCCCGAAGATATCCACAAGGCAGTGGAACCATTGGTTTTCAATCAGAGTTTTCTTCTCCTAGAAAAATTGCCTTGACCAGGCTAACGAGCTTCATCTACCCGGGTTTGGAGTCAGAGTTTCCCTTCTCTTAGACTGGCTGCCTGCCAAGGCTGATGAGCCCAGTCTGCCCACCCAGTTATACCGCTGAGCACTTGGTCGCGCCACACAACAGGCTCTGTGAAAACAAGGGGCCCCGCGTGAAGGTGCTGTTGTGGACACAATAGTGTAGGAGAGGCTATATGCAAGTAACCTCCTGTCTATCAGAGCAAGACAGTGGTCTTGCAGCGATCTCTACACCTGGAAAGGAGAGGCTATGAGAGATGCTTCACTTCCCTTTGGCAAGCGGGACATCAGGCCCAGACCTTGCACCCCCCACCTATCATGTGTTGACATACCTATCATGTGTTTACATACCTATCATGTGTTTACATACCTATCATGTGTTGACATACCTATCATGTGTTGACATACCTATCATGTGTTGACACCATGTGTTTACATACCTATCATGTGTTTACATACCTGTCATGTGTTTACATACCTATTTTCCTTATAATCAATGTATTAGTTTATAAAGTTCTTACTACTTCAAAGTATATTATTCACCATGTGTTTGAGTTGTCAGAGATTGCCTAAAACTAAAAGCCAAATTGATATAGTAGAAAAATTTCTTGTAATTAATAAATTACTATGACACACGAGGGATATAAACAATTCAACAGACTGATAAAAAAAAACTTATTTAAGCATTTCTTTCTTAAATAGTCATAAGCTGAACAAACACAGAAATAATGGAATTACTCTTCTACCAAATAAACATTAATTTTCTGGAATAATCACAGTACCTATTATCAGTATAAATCCTGTTTTGCCTATCTGTGTTTTCAGCATAGGCACTGAGACCTAAAGTTAGCAAGTAAGAAAAAATAATAACCCACATGGATGGTATTTTTCCGGTTCAAATTTGTATTTATTTTATACATGCTGTAATGTTAAGTTTATGTGAATTATTAATATCACTTCAGCAGTTTTAGAAAGTTGAGTCCTTAATTTGGCAAAAATAGTGAGATATTTTGTTTCTCCCTCTGTTGTAGGTATGTTCATATAGCTAAACATACTTAGAACCAAAGCAAAATAATGTCTTTAACTTTGGTAGACCAAGTGACATGGTTAGTTTCATTAATCTTTTGACCATTAATTAACACTGGTGTGGATAACAAGTGAAAGGCGTTCTTACAACCATCAACCAGTACTTAATACATCCCCAAATATATGAGGTACAAAGTCTTCGACAATCCTCTAACACAATGATTGGCAGTTTTAGAATGCCTAAATACTGTTTGCAAACGTTGTATTGTACAATTTCAATATCTCTACTAAATTTCTGACCTATTGCAAACAACCGTTTTTATTACTGAATCAAAACTTTTACAAGCATCCTCCTAAAATAGTCTAATAGATTTTCATAATTCAAAATCCTTAAAGTTGCTTTCTTTACCTGAGCCACTAGTATCTGCTTAGCTTTCATCCAAACCAACTTTGGGGTGAAAAAAGACCCATGTACTTGTAACAAGGCACAAACTTTATTCGATTTTCCTTGAAAATTCATTCTGTATACTTCAGTTTTATCAAGATTGACCATCACTGCAGTGTTATCATAGAAACGTTAAATAACATTTATTTGATACTGTATCTGAGCAATTAGCGGCATCATCAGCACAAGTCAATGCAATATCTTATGAGTTAAATATACCTCTGTTGCATTATGGCTTCAGCTGTGTAATCAAATCATAAATAAAAAGACTTACTTTGCTACAATAAGAGTGGACTGTATGTTACAACCATACTTTGCTACCTTTTTAATGTACAGTGTGCTACAACCATTCTTTGCTACATTAATAGAGTACAGAATGCTACAACATACTTTGCCACCTTTTTAATGTACAGTATGCTACAACCATACTTTGCTACATTAATAGAGTACAGAATACAATAACATACTTTGCCACCTTTTTAATGTACAGTATGCTACAACCATACTTTGCTACCTTAATAGAGTACAGAATGCTACAACATACTTTGCCACTTTTTTAATGTACAGTATGCTACAACCATACTTTGCTACATTAATAGAGTACAGTATGCTACAACCATACTTTCTTACCTTAATAGCATACAGCATGTTATGACCTTACTTTATTACCTTAAGTTTGATTCCTAAAATGTCAGCGAAAACCATATCTAAAGCAACATTGACAAAGTACAGAAATTAACTTTAAACTTTCTGAAATTGAAAATACATCACTAACTGTACTGTGATATGCATACAATTGAAAATACATCACTAACTGTACTGTGATATGCATACAATTGAAAATACATCACTAACTGTACTGTGATATGCATACAATTGAAAATACATCACTAACTGTACTGTGATATGCATACAATTGAAAATACATCACTAACTGTACTGTGATATGCATACAATTGAAAATACATCTCTAACTGTAATGTGATATGCATACAATGAAACTGTTTTGAAGTACTTCTTTATATAGTAAACAAAATGACTCATACTTGAGTCTTGTTTTCATATTAACATTTTGTTGCTTCCAATCTTTTTGATTTAAAACCAATTAAAAGTTTTTGAAATACATATATGTTTAACTGCATAACAACAACTAAGATATACTAATATGGTAGTCAAGGAGTGCTGGTACCAAATAAAAAATAAAATCACTTGCCTGCCAGCAGTTTTGGCTGAAATTCTGTCAGAAACTTGTAAAAGACCATGCCATTTATTGGGGATATGAAGGTAATGTTTTTGGTGAGATGATCAAGTTAACATTTGCCAACATCATATCATCCTGGCCAGAGATGCAGCCAGAACTGTGAAGATGCAAATTAAAGAGGAGCCTATCTTATGTAGCTTTCCTTCATGGATGGATGTTTCTCAATCATTTTACACTTTATGCCATTTTTAAGAAATTAAAGTTAATCCAACTTTAACATTTTGTTCATTCTTGAATATTTGGCGCACTTTCTATGGATTTTCCCAGCATTTGGCAATGCACTATCCTGTGACACAGTATATCACATGACAACAATTATGGTGATATAAAACCCTGGTAACTAGTTCTGTTACAAAGTATTTTGATACAAAACCCTGGTAACTAGTCCTGTTACAAATTATGGTGATACAAACCCTGGTAACTAGTACTGTTACAAAGTATTGTGATACAAAACCCTGGTAACTAGTCCTGTTACAAAGTATTGTGATACAAAACCCTGGTAACTAGTCCTGTTACAAATTATGGTGATACAAACCCTGGTAACTAGTTCTGTTACAAATTATGGTGATTAAAACCCAGGTAACTAGTTCTGTTACAAATTATGGTGATACAAACCCTGGTAACTAGTTCTGTTACAAAGTATTTTGATACAAAACCCTGGTAACTAGTCCTGTTACAAATTATGGTGATACAAACCCTGGTAACTAGTCCTGTTACAAAGTATTGTGATACAAAACCCTGGTAACTAGTCCTGTTACAAATTATGGTGATACAAACCCTGGTAACTAGTTCTGTTACAAATTATGGTGATTAAAACCCAGGTAACTAGTTCTGTTACAAATTATGGTGATACAAACCCTGGTAACTAGTTCTGTTACAAAGTATTTTGATACAAAACCCTGGTAACTAGTCCTGTTACAAATTATGGTGATACAAACCCTGGTAACTAGTCCTGTTACAAAGTATTGTGATACAAAACCCTGGTAACTAGTCCTGTTACAAATTATTGTGATACAAAACCCTGGTAACTAGTCCTTTTACAAATTATGGATATACAAACCCTGGTAATTAGTTATGTTACAAATTATGGTGATACAAACATTGGTAACTAGTCCTGTTACAAATTCAGTATCAGAGCCTTCATCAACACAACTTCTCTAACAGATCTAAAACTACCTAAGATTTTTAAGTCTACAAGAAAATCAACACACTTAATAAAGAAATTTAGTAACCATTGGTTCACACAGGCATGCAGTCTTGCAACAGCATTACAAATGAAGCCAGTATAGATATCTTTCACTGAACTAGAATTTAAAACTTAAGATGGGTGTTCATGTTTGTGTGTAAAATGGCAAAGGGTGCTGGAAATAGATTATAGATTGTAAGCTAAGAATATTTTGAAGCTCAAAATTTGTTCTAAAAGATTCTAAAAGATCATGTGACCCATTTCTTGTTTATGTAAAAATAGGTATATAAATTATGTTTTGGAGCGAACTATTTAGTAGAAGTTGCGCTGTTAGAATAGTAAGTTGTGTGTCGTTTTGAGTTATTTTAAATTACCTTGTATTGGAAATTATTTCAATTCGTTTGGATGAAAGAGGATTTATTTTGTTATTTATCTGGAAAATAATTGTGCTCATTGAATTTTATAAGACCAGAACTGACTTCATCATGTTAAATCATCTTCCATCTTGGATGCTTCACTAAGTTTCGAACTTGGAATTATTATGACATTTTATTACCAGGACTTTTGCAATTTCACTAGTGGATTATATTTTGAATTATTTTTGGATTAATTTTGGAATTGATTCTTAAAACCGTAAGTTTATTTTTCTTTTCTTGAAAATATTTGTGCTCAATAAATTGTTTATTAAGTTTTTACAAGCTTGTTATTTTCACTCTTTCTATGTTACTGTTTTTTTGAGCCTAAGCACATAACACAAGTCATATGACTATATGTAAATGTTACAGGAGTAGCTGTGTTTCCCTTTGACTCATTCTCATTGGTTTTAATGTATGAATTTCATGTGTGACCAGAAATTGGCATAATTGCATTCTTCTATATGCATCAGTTTGACTCTTGGATTTTTTCCTTAATTGTCCAACATTGAAATCAGTACCTTATAATAACCTCAGTCATTCATGCTGTTTGAATGAACATCTTCAGATCCATTTTTCAGCAGTTTTCATGAGAAGTTTTTAAGTCACATGGGATCATATGATAATTGACATCGATGTCAACTTTGATCTTTTGTTTTGAAAAGATAAATGGATTATATTAGTGAAACTGATTTAAATAATTGAAATTTAAGACCTTCTAATGTAAGATGGCAAGAATTTAAAAATGGCTGATTGAAATCAAAGTGAATTAATTGAGGTAAGTACCACATTTTTGTTTAGATGATGCTATACTATCCTCAGAATTGTGTTTTAGCAATTATTGATTTCAATTGTTTCAGTGTTAACTGGGCATGCATTATAAATGAATTATTTTCTATTTGATCAGTACCAGCGTTTCTGTTAAATTGTGTATATTGTTTTACTGCTGGTTCTGTGACATTATATTAAATGAAATTTGAGTAGAGTATTTCTTATACATACTGTGTGTTAGATTTTGAATTATTTCTAAGGGCTCTATCACCATGAGGTTGACTCGGTGTGTAAAAGGGTTGTTAAGAAAATGAAGCAAATCAAATCTTCAAAATGCATACAAAAGTTCAGGGATGTGTGAAAATTGATAAGTGATATTTGTCTATTGTTATGTCAATAGTGATATACAGGTATTGCCTTGACAATAGTGATATACTGTACATATTATGATGTGTCAATAATGATATACGGATTATGCCGTATCAATAGTGATATACAGATTATGCAGTGTCATTGGTGATGTATGGATTATGCCATGTCATCAGTGATATACAGATTATGCCATGTCAATAGTGATATACAGATTATGCAGTGTCATTGGTGATGTATGGATTATGCCATGTCAATAGTGATATACAGATTATGCCATATCAATAGTGATATACAGATTATGCAGTGTCATTGGTGATGTATGGATTATGCCATGTCAATTGTGATATACAGATTATGCCATATCAATAGTGATATACGGATTATGCCATGTCAATAGTGATATACAGATTATGCCATATCAATAGTGATATACAGATTATGCAGTGTCATTGGTGATGTATGGATTATGCTATATCAATAGTGATATACAGATTATGCCATATCAATAGTGATATATGGATTATGCCATATCAATAGTGATATACAGATTATGCAGTGTCATTGGTGATGTAATGATTGTGCCACATCAAGCAGAACTTGTGCCAACCCAAAATATGTGAAGCATTATTAATGTTGGTTGATGCAAACTGCATTTCAGTGTAATATGTGATGTTCTAATTTCCTTTGGTCTTCTCTTTGTATTTGTGTTATGGCTGTTTGTGTTATAATTGTGCTGTTTGTGTTATAATTGTATTGTTTGTCTATTAAACCTGATTCAGTGCTTTCTGTATTTGACAATAAATGTAAATAGGTATTAAAAATGTGTTTTCTTTCTCTCTGTCATTATTGTGACTCTTGTGTTTACGATTTTAATTCTTAATAGTTTCATTTTGAAATCACATTACAAGCAAGAGTCAAAGGCCCTTCAGTTTTAAGTCCTAAGGTATAGCCATCATTCAAAACTAGGTCAGTGTGACATAATTTCATAGTTTGTGACCTGGCTGTACTGCCCTTTCAGCAGTTGCTTTTAAATCAGATATTCTTTGAAACTTTTACTGACAAGACTGCCTTGTGGATAATACTAAAATCTATGCGTAAAATAAATATTAATTGTGAGTTTTGTATATTATGATTTTTTTTTATTGGAATAAGGGAAAACTTGTGTTAGTGTTATAAATGTTTGGTACCGTATTATCCAAATCGTGGTATGATACTGGTTGATTCAGTCTGTTTGTAATATTTATAACTGACCATGTGCTATCTGATTTATCATAGATGATACTGGTCGATTCAGTCTATTTGTAATATTTAGAACTGACCATGTGCTATCTGATTTATCATAGATGATACTGGTTGATTCAGTCTGTTTGTAATATTTAGAACTGACCATGTGCTATCTGATTTATCATAGATGATGCTGGTTGATTCAGTCTGTTTGTAATATTTAGAACTGACCATGTGCTATCTGATTTATCATAGATGATGCTGGTTGATTCAGTCTGTTTGTAATATTTATAACTGACCATGTGCTATCTGATTTATCATAGATGATGCTGGGAGATTACAGTATAATCCATTTTTTACTTAATGCATGAAGTGTTTTCTAGCATGCTTGCATTTTTCTTTGGATCAAAATAAATATGAAACTAAGCACGTTTTTATTTATAATTTTCAACTGTCATTACTTTGCTGTTTTACAACCAGGTAACTTTATATAATGGTTACATTATGTAATGTGGATACATTGCTATTTTTCATTTGTTTGCTTTCAGACACTAAATGAAATATTGCTCTGTTTTAGACACACACAAAACAGTTCTATATGTGCTGCTGTTCACATTTTAAAATACAACAGTGAAATTTGCCAAAATTATGAACCATGAAGACACTTGATAGACAGACAGGCTTAGTAGCCCTTGCTGTTATTTCATAATTCATCAAACATTTTGACTTGAAATTGAGCCAAAAGCACATGAATATAGAAAAAAAATTATCAACTAATAGCTGATGTCTTGAGGTAGGTGGGTGGAGCTTGATGAAGTGGGTGGAGCTTAGGGTAGGTGGGTGGAGCTTGGGGATTCATGAGTTTGTGACTAGGTATGACATGTTTTTACTTTGGCATGTCTGTCAGATTATTTGTAGATGTTTCCACCATATCACACTTAAGTCTTGATGTTGTGACCTCTGATAGTACGGGTTTGGTTTGGTTTGACCTTTGGTATTACTGGCTTGTTTTGGTTTCTTGTGACCTTTGGTATTACTGCTTTGGTTTGGTTTGGTTTGGTGTAAACTTTGGTTGTTACAGTTTGGTTTGGCTAGGCGTTTTACAGCTCAGCAACTGCTTGAAGGTAATGTATGTGGAGAAAATTGCCTTGCTGCCCAAGAACATGCTGAAGTAGCTAATATGGGCTGCTAGTAAGAATATAAGCCACACCCTTTTGATTATTACAAGTCATGGAGCAATGTATTGGATATATATATATATATATATATATATATATATATATATATATATATATATATATATATATATATATATGTGTATATATATGTGTATATATATGTATGTATATATATGTATGTATATATATGTATGTATATATATGTATGTATATATATGTATGTATATATATGTATGTATATATGTATATATGTGTATATATGTATATATGTGTATATATGTATATATGTGTATATATATGTATATATGTGTATATATATGTATATATGTGTATATATATGTATATATGTGTATATATATGTATATATGTGTATATATATGTATATATGTGTATATATGTGTATATATGTGTATATATGTGTATATATGTGTATATATGTGTATATATGTGTATATATGTGTATATATGTGTATATATATGTATATATGTGTATATATATGTATATATATATGTATATATGTGTATATATATGTATATATGTGTATATATATGTATATATGTGTATATATATGTATATATGTGTATATATATGTATATATGTGTATATATATGTATATATGTATATATATATGTATATATGTATATATATATGTATATATGTATATATATATGTATATATGTATATATATATATATATGTATATATATATATATATGTGTATATATATATGTGTATGTATATATATATGTGTATGTATATATATATGTGTATGTATATATATATGTGTATGTATATATATATGTGTATGTATATATATATGTGTATATATATATATATGTGTATATATATATATATGTATATATATATATATATGTATATATATATATATATATTGGAGAAAGGAAGGGAGAGGTAGAGAGATAGACAGAGAGTCCACTTACCTGATGTACAGAAATTATAACACATCCTATTTTTCAAGCTACAACGGAGTCAGAGCTCATCCTGACTGGGTACAAGTTTGCTAAGCTGAATAATGTGTTACTACACACTCGTCCACTCATCCTGACTGGGTACAAGTTTGCTAAGCTGAATAATGTGTTACTACACACTCGTCCACTCATCCTGACTGGGTACAAGTTTGCTAAGCTGAATAATGTGTTACTACACACTCGTCCACTCATCCTGACTGGGTACAACTTTGTTAAGCTGAGTAATGTGTTACTACACACTCGTCCACTCATCCTGACTGGGTACAAATCGACTGAATAATGTGTTACTACACACTTGTCCCTGGGCTGAGTACATACAGAATCACTCCTTGAGAATTAATCTCAATGCATTATCTATCATTACCAATATCACTTGACATTTGGTGTGCTTCAGTTGTAAATAACTTATGACTAATCTGCCTAATTGATGTCAGTCTAAAACTTGTTGCAATAAAGGTGGATACTTAAAATGGGTAAATATAATAACATATATTGCAGTTATATGCTCAGCCTATAATGTTTTAATAATGTTGGCATTTAAGTGACACTTTTCAGTAATTTGGGCATTAGTTTGATGTGTAGAAAGTGTCCTTCTCAAATAGTTATCACAGATCTTTATGAGTCTGACCTCTTTACAGTTAAGAGACAGATTGTCAAAATGTAGGTGATGTTTCATCTGTTCAGGTAATCTTGCAGTTGCCATGGTGACTCATTTTCAAGACAGAAGCTGTATTGATACATTGTCATTCCAACTGGCATGTAATTACTTTTCATAAGAAAATGGCATGTAATTACATTTCATAAGAAAATGGCATATGATTACTTTCCCTTAGAAAAATTGCATGTTATTACTTTTCATAGAAAATGGCATGTGATTACTTTCCCTAAGAAAAATGGCATGTAATTACTTTTCATAAGAAAATGGCATGTAATTAATTTTCTTAAGAAAAATTGCATGTAATTACTTTCCCTTAGAAAAATGACATGTAATTACTTTTCGTAAGAAAATGGTGTGATTACTTTTGATAAGAAAAATCACATGTAATTACTTTTCATAACAAAATATTGCCAACTTAAAATTTAAATGGGTATTTTAAGTACTTTAGCCAATTCCCACAAAGTTCCACACAATGTATGCAGTTATAATTTATTTTTAAAGCAGATAATGTCAAGACAATGGTTGATTGGTCAAAACCATGTTGAGGTAATGACCTTGAAATGTTCTTTTGGGCAGAGATTAATGCTAGTAATTGGAGTGGGCTATGGTCAGTAACAGAAGTAATTTTTATTTAAGGTGGTAGCATGCATGACAGGTCTGCATTATCAGGTTAAGTAACCTCCATAGTAGTAATTTGAGAAACCAAGCTAAACACAGGCTAATTGAAGTCACTGTCATGGGAAATATAGGTCTCAGAGACACATTTTGACAGAAGGGTGACGTGCTCCTCATGATGTTTCTTTACATGGTTTGCAAAAAACTGAGTTGGAGGAAGTGAACCGAACACAGGCTCTAACCTAGAGAAACTGAACTTAAAGCCATGGTAAGCAGATATTACTGAACAATGAAATATGGGGCACAATGACCTGGTTTTCACTCATAGCTGTTGTACATCTTGTGACGCGATTACATACCAAGACTAAATGCAGCAGTTAACAAAAAAAAAATAGTGAAGTACAGGTGACCATTTAATGTTCAGGACTCCATATGATAAATCTAAATATCTATTGGGGTGGGTGGGTTTAAAACTAATTTTAATTATGTAATACTTATTCATAGATATTGTTGGTGTAAGTAGAGTCTAAGAAAAATTACTATAATGTAAACCCAGACAAAAAGAAACTGAGCTGTAGGCAAAGGCTAATAAAAAAAAACTGGTCCATGAATAATAAGTCAGTGAAATCATTTTCACAGATGGTGGTCCATGAATAATATGTGACAGTGACATGATTTTCACTGTAAGTGGTCTATAAATAATAGGTGACAGTGACATGATTTTCACTGTTAGTGGTCTATGAATAATAGGTGACAGTGACATGATTTTCACTGATGGTGTTCCATGAATAGTAGTTAACAGTGACATGATTTTCACTGATGGTGGTCCATGAATAATAGTTGACAGTGACATGATTTTCATTGATGGTGTTCCATGAATAATAGTTGACAGTGACATGATTTTCACTGATAGTGGTCTATGACTAATATGTGACAGTGACATGATTTTCACTGATGGTGGTCCATGAATAATAGTTGACAGTGACATGATTTTCACTGATGGTGTTCCATGAATGATATGTGACAGTGACATGATTTTGACTGTGGTCCATGAATAATAGGTGACAGTGACATGATTTTCACTGATGGTGGTCCATGAATAATAGTTGACAGTGACATGATTTTCACTGTTAGTGGTCTATGAATAATAGTTGACAGTGACATGATTTTCACTGATGGTGTTCCATGAATAATATGTGACAGTGACATGATTTTCACTGATAGTGGTCTATGAATAATATGTGAAAGTGACATGATTTTCACTGATGGTGGTCCATGAATGATAGTTGACAGTGACATGATTTTCACTGATGGTGGTCCATGAATAATAGTTGACAGTGACATGATTTTCACTGTTGTTGGTCTATGAATAATATGTGACAGTGACATGATTTTCACTGATGGTGATCCATGAACAATAGTTGACAGTGACATGATTTTCACTGATAGTGGTCTATGGCTAATAGGTGACAGTGACATGATTTTCACTGATGGTGGTCCATGAATAAAAGTTGACAGTGATATGATTTTCACTGATGGTGTTCCATGAATAATATGTGACAGTGACATGATTTTCACTGATTATGGTCCATGAATAATAGGTGACAGTGACATGATTTTCACTGATAGTGGTCTATGACTAATAGGTGACAGTGACATGATTTTCAGTGATGGTGGTCCATGAATAATAGTTGACAGTGACATGATTTTCACTGATGGTGATCCATGAATAATAGTTGACAGTGACATCATTTTCACTGATAGTGGTCTATGACTAATATGTGACAGTGACATGATTTTCACTGATGGTGGTCCATGAATAATAGTTGACAGTGACATAATTTTCACTGATGGTGTTCCATGAATAATATGTGACAGTGACATGATTTTCACTGATTATGGTCCATGAATAATAGGTGACAATGACATGATTTTCACTGATAGTGGTCTATGACTAATAGGTGACAGTGACATGATTTTCACTGATGGTGGTCCATGAATAATAGTTGACAGTGACATGATTTTCACTGATGGTGTTCCATGAATAATATGTGACAGTGACATGATTTTCACTGATTATGGTCCATGAATAATAGGTGACAGTGACATGATTTTCACTAATGGTGGTCCATTAATAATAGTTGACAGTGACATGAATTTCACTGATGGTGGTCCATGAATAATATGTAACAGTGGCATGATTTTCACTGATGGTGGTTCATGAATAATAGTTGACAGTGACATGATTTTCACTGATGATTTTAGTACTCGTACTTTAGTGAAAGACATGACTTAAGGAGAAATAGTCTATAAGAAAATGACCTACATGCAAACCCTTACCTGAGTCTTTACTAAGATTTGATGCAATATGCAATGGACCAGTTTTCATTTTATATTCACAAGAGAGGTATAGAAAGACCAGTATAGATATAAAAAAAGAAAAGGAAAGATGCATTAACCAGAAAAGTACTCATTTGCATGAAACGAGAGAGAGAGAGAGAGAGAGAGAGAGAGAGAGAGAGAGAGAGAGAGAGAGAGAGAGAGAGAGAGAGAGAGAGAGAGAGAGAGAGATAACATTATGTTGAAATAAAAGGAAGTTGAATGAAAATACAAATCAACACATTGAGAGCAAAATTAGTGTTTATTTACACATTGTGCATAATTCAACACTAGGAAAACAAACTTTTCATATTTTTAGCACAAAATAGCACTTGCCAAAAATTGTAAATAAAGTTATTTTTTTTTAATTTAAGACTATATAATTGATTCAACCAGAAATTATAGAATTAGCCGACAAAATGCAGGAGACGAGAAAAAAGGGATTGGAAAAATTGAACATTTTGTATTTTCAGATTTCATGTCAGTGTAAAGCCATATTGTTTGTCACAGTAAAAGTAGAGTATCTTGCATATATATATATATATATATATATATATATATATATATATATCCCATTTTTTGAATGCATACATATAGCTGTGTGTATATCACAAAATCATGTTCTTTTGAATTCATACATATAACTGTGTATATAGGAAGATCACATTCTTTTTAATGCATACATATAAGTGTATGTTTACCATAGGATGTGTTTTGATGAATGAATACATGCATAGCTCCTTGTATACTATAACATGACATTCTTTTAAATGAATACATGTGTAGCTCCTTGTATATTATAACATGACATTCTTTTAAATGAATACATGTGTAGCTCCTTGTATATTATAACATGACATTCTTTTAAATGAATACATGTGTAGCTCCTTGTATACTATAACATGACATTCATTTAAATGCATACATGTGTAGCTCCTTGTATACTGTTACATCACATTCTTTTAAATGCATGCATTTCACTATGTATGCCATAAGATCTGTGTATGTTTTAATGCATACATTTCACTATGTACACCTAAAGATCTGTGTATGTTTTAATGCATACAGATAGCTGTATGTAAACCATAAGATCTGTGTATGTTTTAATGCATACAGATAGCTGTATGTACACCATAAGATCTGTGTATGTTTTAATGCATACATTTCACTATGTAGACCATAAGATCTGTGTATGTTTTAATGCATACAGATAGTTGTATGTACACCATAAGATCTTTGTATGTTTTAATGCATACATTTCACTATGTACACCTAAAGATCTGTGTACGTTTTAATGCATACAGATAGTTGTATGTACACCATAAGATCTGTGTATGTTTTAATGCATACATTTCACTATGTAGACCATAAGATCTGTGTATGTTTTAATGCATACAGATAGCTGTATGTACACCATAAGATCTGTGTTCTTTGTAATGCATACATTTCACTATGTAAACCATAAGATCTGTGTATGTTTTAATGCATACAGATAACTGTATGTAAACCATAAGATCTGTGTAGTTTTAATGCATACAGATAGCTGTATGTACACCATAAGATCTGTGCATGTTTTAATGCATACAGATAGCTGTATGTACACCATAAGATCTGTGCATGTTTTAATGCATACATTTCACTATGTACACCTAAAGATCTGTGTACGTTTTAATGCATACAGATAGTTGTATGTA
The DNA here is from genome assembly GCA_030141615.1 of Unio pictorum. NCBI lineage: Eukaryota > Metazoa > Mollusca > Bivalvia > Unionida > Unionidae > Unio > Unio pictorum. The sequence continues at coordinate 3,848,796 of JARLTB010000254.1, forward strand.
CACCATAAGATCTGTGTATGTTTTAATGCATACATTTCACTATGTAGACCATAAGATCTGTGTATGTTTTAATGCATACAGATAACTATGTAAACCATAAGATCTGTGTATGTTTTAATGCATACATTTCACTATGTAGACCATAAGATCTGTGTATGTTTTATTGCATACAGATAGCTAGCTGTATGTAGACCATAAGATCTGTGTTGTTTTTATGCATGTTGTGTAATTGTGATAATAGATTAAGTAACATTTGGTAAAGTAAGGGTTGGCTTTCCCAACATAAGTAAATATAAGAATGGTCAGTTTACGTTAATACATAACCACACAGATGCCTCTGCCTTCTACCTCCCCCATTTAACTCCCCCACCCAGTCCTTCAAAATAAATATACTATTACTCTTGCTTATCATTTTCATTGATACATAGAGGTATGTTATTTGCAATTTTTATCAAGTTCAATTCAGGATTATTCAAGTTACAATGGTACAATCTTTTCACAAAAAAGACACTATACAACAGAAAAGTGTGGTAATGGATTCAACAGAAACATGATGACACACGGTTAGGTTGATAAGATAAAAATCTTGTGATAAGAAATACATATGAAGAATTGTGAATGAATAATGAAATAGACCGATTTAAAATTCTGAAAAATAATACCAGCATTATTTAAAAAGTATGGATAAGTGGCACACAGTTTAATAAAACCTGCAAATTTGTAAAACAAAACAAAAAAGGTAAGGGCTCTTTTCTCCCCTGTTCTGTTCCTAAATAGTGTGATCATTAATTTCTTTGTTGTCATCTTTGGATTCAGTCTTTCCTACTTACTGTCTATGGTTGATGAGTCTAAATATAGAAACTTTATAAATAACGATTATTTTTTATTTTCTTACTATCATGTATATATAAAATGTAGGTAATATCACTTCCTTGAATTTCAACATCAATTATATCATCAGCATTAATATCAGTAATAAGTCAGTTATCCATATTATCTGATTAGATGAAAATAAATCATCTGTACTGTCTTATAAGGTGAGCCCAACTGCAATCAACATACATTCAAATCTATTCCCAGGTAATGGCAAATGCTAGTGTCTATATCTTTTTTTCTACTTCTAAACTGCATAGATCTACATCTGACAGTGCATTATGTTTTTGAAGTCCTGGGTTGGTGCAGTTTGCAATTAGATTAATAACCAAATATATACCATAGATTTATTTTACATATATTCATTGCTTGCATAAACAACGTACACTACATAATACAAAATGTTACTTTTACGAAGAAAAAAAGGACACATTAATACCTGATAGACAAACTCTATGAAAAAAATGGAACACATTAATATTTGATTGACAAACACTGAAAAAAAATGGAACACATTAATACCTGACATACATACTACAGCTAGAAAGCATACACAGGGATGGAAATGAATTCTTAGTACAATATTCTTGTTGTAGTTTCAATGTTGAAACTAAGAAAGTGCAAGGACAAACACAAGGAACCAGTTTTCAGCAAATGTTTTGTGGATGATGTATGATACCTTTATAGCATCAATGTTTGTATGCATGCACAAACATGTATGTATGTATGTATATATGTGTGTGTGTATGTGTGTGTGTGTGTGCGCATGCGTGCATGCATGTATGTATGTATGTATTATTTATTTATCACAGCATCAGCCTATGCAATTCATTTACAAGTAACACCCTAGCAAAATTATCACAGTTTTGTATTTGTCACCCTACTATCATAAAAGATAAAAGGCTGATTTTGATATGGACAAAATTTAGGCATGTGTAAGTTGTGCCTATTCAAGTTGCTTATCTTTGCAGTTTGTTAGGAGTAATCAGTAGAACAGACAAGATCTCCTGATCTACCAGTTCTTTGTGCATGACAGTGTTTTGTTCACAGCTGGACTGTATTTTCTTTTCAAGCTGAACTTGGGACATTTGCAAAAACTTAAACAAAAATCATCATAAAGAAATCACTTTATTTGTCCATTGATATTTTTAATTTAAATATTTCATTTAAAAAAGAATGCAGATTGACCTTGTCACTATGTTATATAGATTTTTTTTTTTACACTGAAATGAGTTTAAAGAATATATAGATAATACCAAAGATTTTTTCAATGGAGTAAAGATAGAGAACATTTAAAATAATGTATGACAGACATTATTATCAAATATGATTTACAATACACAATACACAATTATTATCAAATACTATTTGCAATACACAAAACAGTACAGGATGTAGTCTGCAAACATCAAAGACCCAGATATACAAGCTCATCATGTGCAGATACTGTTATCAAAGTCGGCATATCAACATCAAAACTCTTCTCAGTGTAATGGGCTGGTTGTATGGGGTTGTGAGAATGGTAATTAAAGTTTAATTTATGGATCACTGTCTTTCCTTACAATAGATTTTCTTACAATAGATTTTATGTTCATGGCAGCATTTCCTTTGTACAGGATATGATTATGAATTATTTTGATTAATAACATTTTCCCATAGAGGGGGCTTGTACCAAAAGTACAAAATGAAGAAAATAATACATCATAGTTATATAAATTTTGTAAGGATTACAAAGTAAAATAGTAATATCACTAAGGTAAGGCAGTGACCAGGCAAATCTAAGAAATGGAAGGAATGAAAATGTTTTGAATTGAAAACATTTAAATATAAACAATACTCCACTTGCCTATATGAGGCAAACATATCTGGGTCCGTGCTATTTGCATGGCATAAATAAGTTACAGAATTAAATTCACATACCTCAAGATACATTAAGCATCTGAGTTTATGATGGTGGAGAGTTGCTGTATGTAGTAGGCATTGTCCTTGTTTGGCTGTCCAACAGAGTCTCGGGCCAGCTGGTGACAGATATCCAGCAGCTTGTTTGTCATTTCCAGCTTCTGCTTTTTGGGGCGGGTGTTATTGCTGCGATTTCGTTTGTTGGCAAACCATGACTTGACCTGTGCCACAGAAATACCTCCAGACTTAGCAAGCTGTTCTTTTTCTGCCTTGGTTGGGTAGGGGCTTTTGATATGTTCATGATACCAGTCTGTCATGATTTGGATTGCCTGGTTATTAAGAGGCTCATTGTGACGTCGACGTTTACTGTTCTGATCTGTTGAATACTTTACATCATCATTCTCCTTTTCTGAATCAGGAGAAAGACTTCTTTTGCATCTGGACGTTGTATTTTCTTCATCGTCTGGCTTACTAGTACAGTCTAATATTTCCTGGTGGTTTGTGTTGTTGCTAGTGTCATCGCTAGTGTCATCATTCTGAACAGTAGAAGTTGGGGTACATTTTGTTTTTGATGACAAGATAGTAGTAGATGTGGATACATCACTTGATTGAATTTGGCTCTTTTTCATTGAGTACGAGAGACTCTTGGCAAAACCAGCCTCAACATTGAACTGGCTCAAGTCAGGATAGGTCTGTGATTTTGGTGTAAATCCTGGCATGGACATAGACAGCCGTGGAGAAACATTTCTGTGTGCAATCGGTGGGATATTTTCCTTCCGTCTGTTAATATTGGCAACACGTAAAATTGGATAGCATGGCACTGGGGTGGATGCCTGACAGTGTTTACCCGGCATCTCGTTGTTTGTCGTCATGGTAACCATGCTTTTAGCATTGGTGTTTTGGTACTGAATAACAGGAGAGGCATTGAGATCTGAGCTGTAACCACTGTCTTGGATTTTAGAAACATTTTTACCTGATGGGTAGATGTTTTTGTTGAGTTTGTCATTATTGACATTAGTTGCCGATATTGAAGTTGCAATGTGGGAATTTGTGGCATTTGAGCTATTGAGGGTGTTATTCAAGATGGATGGCCTACTTGTATCCTCATTATCAGTTGTTCCTACTATGGACACCTCAGGGTCAGTTGGCTTAAGAGAATTAAGTGCCATCAAATATTCTGGAGTAGAGCAGCGAGTAAATTCCACATTCTGGTTGTTTAGATTTATCAGCGGATCATTGTGTTGGTCATTCTGAGTTGAATTGTTGGAATTTACAAGGTTTACTGGTGGACAGAATCCCCATGTCAGAGGTCTTTCATTTGAGACAGGGTTTCCTCCCACATACGCACTGGGACAGTGCCAGGAATACATTTCCTCCCACTCTAGATTGTAACCATAACTAAAGTTGTCACCGTTCTCCTGTAATGACATAGCTGGGCCACTGTGTTGTTGGTTGGTGTAATAATACTCTGTCCCTTCAGTCTTCTCATCATTAGACATGTGGGGTTGAGAGGGGTGGGAGTGTATTTCACTGATAGGGGACAAAGTCCATGATCCAAAGTTGGTGGTACTCTGAGTGCTGCTTTCACAAATTGAAGGACCTTCCCCATTGGTTGTAGACATGTTCTCAATACTTGAATAAAGTTCTTCAAAGGTTTGCAGATTTTCACATTCATTTGGTTGAAGTTTCTCATCTACTTCCATTACTAGATTAGGTTTGACCAAATTTATGTTTTAAAGTTCTGAAATGTACTCACAGTTTCCCTAATCAAAACTCCTGTAAGTAATATCAACTGCATTGCCTCTTTTAGAACATTTTGTTACTCTACAACACAACAATCAACATATGTTATTTTTTTAGATTTAAAACCCTTTCTACCCATTGGTTAGCTTCAGTTAGCTATTTGCTTTCTGTGTCCTTCACAGCTTGAACAATTTGTTGAAAAATTTCATGCATGCATGCTGCATGCATGGCCCTTACAGGCCACATAGGGACAGGGTTCACTCAGTGGTTGAGTTACTCATGTGTGACAGTCATGACCTAATGGACCTTAATTGCACCAGCATGTATGCATATATGAACCAGGCTTCAGGAACCATTTATTTCTAATTTTTTAATTCATTTATGCATCTTTTTTGATGTTTGGATATATGCAACAGTACTTATTATATTAAGCAGTAAATTCTTTGTTGAATTTATTTTTGTATATATTTATTCTAATTTATTTATTGCATGTATGATTGTTCTTTCATTAGTTCTTATGTCATGTAGTTTGAAGAATGAGTCTGTATGGCTTAAAATGGTTTCATAGACATTCCTTGGCTGAAACATATACATAGTATAATTAGTTAAACATTATAATTATATTTTTTTTGTTAAAGCTTGGAGATTCTACAAAGAATACAAGAATAATGTAACCATCCTAATGGGTCTACAGAACATTAACATTGACTGCAATTATTTTCCATTCTATTTTTTCTCAGTTTCCTTTTCTTGCGATGCCTAATTTTATTTTATGTGCTCGATCATATTGTATGATATTTTGCTGTATTGAAACAAACACCACTTCCACCCCCACCACCACCATCATCGTCAATGACACCATAATCAACACGTCTGCTTAGAATAGTTTTTCTTCTTTTTCCTTTCACCACTTTTTTTTCTTTCTCTCCATTCTTCATCTGAGTCCCTTATAATGTTTTACAACAGAATTTATAAATTATCATTAACATTTACTTGGATCATATTCAGCTGTATTTAAAACAACTACAACTCACATCACCACCACCACCACCACCACCATCATCATCATCATCATCATCATCATCATCACCAATGACACCATACTCAAGAATTGTTTAACTGATTAGAATTTCAAGTTTTTCTTTGCATTCATCAATTGTTCTTTCTTTCCTTTCTTTCTTAACCAGAGTGGCATATAATGTGTTACAACAAAATTGATACATTATCAATGACAATATTAAAATGTGCTACAACAAAATTACATTATCATTAACATTGACAGTATTAAAATGTGTTGCAAAAATTGATACATTATCATTAACATTGACAATATTGCAAGAAAAGATTCAAGTGGAGTTGAGTAGTTGGGTGCCTGGGCTGACTGATGGGACTTGATTAATTCTGATTAATCCTATATACTGGACTCCAAAGGGTACCCACAGTTGTCATGGATGAATGGATATTGGCCTACTATCCTACTTTTTGGGTCTGATTTTGTGGAATGTCAATAACATTCTTTGATTCTATTTTTAGGTCCTGAAAAAGAAAAAAAAAACTTTTAAAATGGGTTAATCAGATATGGAATAAGTAAGGGAAATTGTATAAATGACAAACTTAATTTAAAGATTCTGTTGACAGATAAATTATCTGCAAATTAAATATATTTATTGTTAAAGTGGGGATATAATATCACTGTTTCAGTCACTATCCTTTCTGTCCATAGTTAACACTTTGTTGTTTACTCTGTAATTTTAATGTTGTTGAAGAATAGTGGATATGACATTGTATACTTGTACAGTATTTAGGGCTAGAATTTTTATATATACTTGTACAGTATTTAGGGCTAGAATTTTTATATATACTTGTACAGTATTTAGGGCTAGAATTTTTATATATACTTGTACAGCATTTAGGGCTAGAATTTTTATATATACTTGTACAGCATGTAGGGCTAGAATTTTTATATATTCTTGTACAGTATTTAGGGCTAGAATTTTTATATATACTTGTACAGCATTTAGGGCTAGAATTTTTATATATACTTGTACAGCATGTAGGGCTAGACTTTTTATATATACTTGTACAGCATGTAGGGCTAGAATTTTTATATATACTTGTACAGCATGTAGGGCTAGAATTTTTATATATACTTGTACAGCATGTAGGGCTAGAATTTTTATATATACTTGTACAGCATGTAGGGCTAGAATTTTTATATATACTTGTACAGCATGTAGGGCTAGAATTTTTATATATACTTGTACAGTATTTAGGGCTAGAATTTTTATATATACTTGTACAGTATTTAGGGCTAGAATTTTTATATATACTTGTACAGCATTTAGGGCTAGAATTTTTATATATACTTGTACAGCATGTAGAGCTAGACTTTTTATATATGCTTGTACAGCATGTAGGGCTAGAATTTTTATATATACTTGTACAGCATGTAGGGCTAGAATTTTTATATATACTTGTACAGCATGTAGGGCTAGAATTTTTATATATACTTATACAGCATGTAGGGCTAGAATTTTTATATATACTTGTACAGCATGTAGGGCTAGAATTTTTATATATACTTGTACAGCATTTAGGGCTAGAATTTTTATATATACTTGTACAGCATTTAGGGCTAGAATTTTTATATATACTTGTACAGCATGTAGGGCTAGAATTTTTATATATACTTGTACAGCATGTAGGGCTAGAATTTTTATATATACTTGTACAGCATGTAGGGCTAGAATTTGTATATATACTTGTACAGCATGTAGGGCTAGAAATTTTATATATACTTGTACAGCATGTAGGGCTAGAATTTTTTATGTATACTTGTACAGCATTTAGGGCTAGAATTTTTTATGTATACTTGAACAGCATTTAGGGCTAGAATTTTTTATGTATACTTGTACAGCATTTAGGGCTAGAATTTTTTATATATACTTATACATCATTTAGGGTTAGAATTTTTATATATACTTGTACAGCATTTAGGGCTAGAAAACTTTGTATACCTGTACAGCATTTAGGGCTAGAATTTTTTATATATACTTATACAGCATTTAGGGTCAGAATTTTCTTAATACTTGTACAGCATTTAGGGCTAGAAAACTTTGTATACTTGTACAGCATTTAGGGCTAGAAAACTTTGTATACTTGTACAGCATATAGGGCTGGAAAACCTTTTATACTTGTAGAGCATTTAGGGCTAGAAAACTTTGTATACCTGTACAGCATTTAGGGCTAGAAAACTATTTATACTTGTTGAGCATTTATGGCTATGAATCTTTGTATACTGGTACATCATTTAGGGCTAGAAAACTTTGTATACTGGTACAGTATTTAGGGCTAGAAAACTTTGTATACTGGTACAGTATTTAGGGCTAGAAAACTTTGTATACTGGTACAGTATTTAGGGCTAGAAAAATTTGTATACTGGTACATCATTTAGGGCTAGAAAACTTTGTATACTGGTACAGTATTTAGGGCTAGAAAACTTTGTATACTGGTTCAGTATTTAGGGCTAGAAAACTTTGTATACTGGTACAGTATTTAGGGCTAGAAAACTTTGTATACTGGTACATCATTTAGGGCTAGAAAACTTTGTATACTGGTACAGTATTTAGGGCTAGAAAACTTTGTATACTGGTACAGTATTTAGGGCTAGAAAACTTTGTATACTGGTACAATATTTAGGGCTAGAAAAATTTGTATACTTGTTGAGCATTTAGGGCTAGGAAATTTCACTCCTCAACTAATACTGTCCACTTGTTCTTACTAGTTGTGTGTGAGGAATTGAACATCACTGTTTCAAGATGCTTATTTTAAGGGACAATCGGTAATTTAAGTAGATTCAAGTATCGGGTACTTTGTAAACTGAGTAACATTGATGTGGGATCAAAAGAAGTTTCCATTCACTTGCTTTATAGGACCGGAATAAGTTTAAATTCTCTTGCCCTGCAGGAGATGTAATCAAATTATGTTTATAAAACCCATACATCATTAGATTGTTTGTTGTGAAATGAAATAATCTACCATTAAAAAAGTAAAACCTTTCCTAATTCTTCATGAAAACTGCATAATACAATTTGTCCAAATTTAGCAGAAAACTTCCTGACATGAAGGGCTTTCAGTTTAATTGCATGACGCCATCTACCATCAAATATGATCACCATTTCTGAAAAGAGAAACATCAAATGACTTCTTTTAGAAAATGCTAAATAGAATTTGTCTAAACTTTATGGAAATCAATGTGGCATACAAAACTTTAATTTTATACACATGCTGCTGATGTACCATGAGATGCAATAACTTTTACATAAAAAAAACCCAAACATTAATGACTTCTATGCTACACTTAATACAAAATTTGATCTATACAGAAAGCATTGTGGCATAAAGGGCTTTCATATTTGTGACATAAAGGGCTTTCATATGTGTGGAAATAATGCCAACCTATCATCAGATATGGCCACCAATACTAAAATGTGAAAAACTTTAAATGACAGCTTCTTATTATTCATGTTTTTCTAAGCGGAGATTGACTTTTTGGGTATTAAAGACTTTAAAAATTTATGCCAGATCACAAGCAAATATGGTCACTATTATTCAAATTAGAAAAGCCTTTAAATGATGTCTCAATCATGATTAAACAGAGTTTAATTAAATTTACAGACTGCTTCAGTGACATAGGTGGTTAGAGTATCCAACTCAGATACAGAAGGTTGCAGGTTCAAACCCCGAACAAGTCATGCCGTAGACTTATAAAAATGGTTTGAATCTGCCTTTCTTGGCACTCAGCATTAAGAGGTTAATGTTAGGACTGGCCAACCTGGTCTTAGGATAATGTGACTGGTCAACCTGGTGTAAGAGATGATGCTGCGTGTCACTGTTATGATGCCACGGTGCTAGATATTACGATAAACTGCCACACTGCAGACATCATGGCAGTAAGCCTTGTAAATTATTAAAGAAATGTTAAAAAGCAAATAACAATAAATTTTACACAAAGTAAAAAGATAGCACATTGTGACATCAAATATGGCTGCTGTAACTGACATTACTTAATAAAGACATTTAATAACTTCTTTTAAAAGGGTCTTCTAATTTGTATAAATCGTGCCAATCCATCATCAAATATGGCTCATATGTTGTTCTTCAATGTTCTGTACCATAATTTGTTAATTGATCTTTTAAAATGTCAGTATTAATTTCCTTTTTATACCAAAGCAATCAAGGCTGCAGATGTTCCTTATAAAGACAACTCACACTAATGGTTCTCTGCATCCTGTGTGATATAAAATGATGTCATGCTTCATGTGTGATATAAAATGATGTCATGCTTCATGTGTGATATAAAATGATGTCATGCTTCAAATGTCATGAGCTCTTGAATTAAAAATGTTCGGTACCAACAAAGTTACTAGTGAGGTACTGTTTTATTTATGCCACCAGAGAGATTCTGGACTAGAAAACTTCAGCCATGCCTATTTCAGAAAGTATTTTATGCTATGCAACTTTATCAGTCATCAAAATAAATTTAAAAAAAGAAATGCTCTTAAGTAATTATATTCACAAATGAAACTGTAAACAGCTACACCCAAATGTTTGGAGGATTCTCAGCTGTTGTACATCTGAGCTCTTGATTTTAAATTAGTATACACAAACTGCATACATAGCTAAATATTTTTCAAGAAATTAGTTGCATGCCTCTTTCTACAGTTGTTAACAATTTAGACCTAATCACATACAAGATATGGGTGCATTCTTGAAGTAAATAGTTTTCACAATATCAGTTCTTATTTTTCATTATTATTATTTGGAAAGCCAAGTCGGTTCCTTGAGACTAAAGAATATTTTGGTGCAAGTTGAATCAATATAAAAATTATTTTTCAGTTTTCGTAGGTGTTAGTAAATACATGTAAATGGTAAAGACTATATGTTTTGTGTATAAATTAGTGTTCGTGAAGATATGTCAGGTTTATTTACAAGGATATACAGGAATTAATTAAACACAGTAAGACCTAATTAAATTTGGACGGTATAGGGGGTTTCAGGATTAGTAATGTGATTCGGCATCTCTACGTCTTAATTTAAAATTGGCAATCTTGATAGAAGTCAGTCATCATCTTTGCCACCACATGCCATTCATGTTTTTTTTATATAGACGGTGCTATTAAGGTATTGATTTGTACCTATACTACATCCATCACATCACATTGTACCCATACTACATCCATCACATTGCATTTGTACCCATACTACATCCATCACATTGCATTTGTACCCATACTACATCCATCACATCACATTGTACCCATACTACATCCATCACATCACATTGTACCCATACTACATCCATCACATCACATTGTACCCATACTACATCCATCACATTGCATTTGTACCCATACTACATCCATCACATTGCATTTGTACCCATACTACATCCATCACATTGCATTTGTACCCATATTACATCCATCACATTGCAGTTCAAAATTGCTTTGCATAACCTAAATATTACTGCCCTTTCACTGTGTTCAGTTTGCACACACACAAAAAAAAATATTCCAGTCATTATTGCCCTCACAATATCTTCCCTGTGTTGATTATACAAATGATTCCCTCCCCATCACTGCCAGATTTTCAACATGCTCTTGTATGACTATTAGGCAGATGTTAGCAATCTCAACTGCTTTTGTATGACTATTAGGCAGATGTTAGCAATCTCAACTGCTTTTGTATGACTATTAGGCAGATGTTAGCAATCTCAACTGCTTTTGTATGACTATTAGGCAGATGTTAGCAATCTCAACTGCTCTTGTAAATGACTATTAGGCAGATGTTAGCAATCTCAACTGCTTTTGTAAATGACTATTAGGCAGATGTTAGCAATCTCAACTGCTTTTGTATGACTATTAGGCAGATGTTAGCAATCTCAACTGCTTTTGTATGACTATTAGGCAGATGTTAGCAATCTCAACTGCTTTTGTATGACTATTAGGCAGATGTTAGCAATCTCAACTGCTCTTGTAAATGACTATTAGGCAGATGTTAGCAATCTCAACTGCTTTTGTAAATGACTATTAGGCAGATGTTAGCAATCTCAACTGCTTTTGTATGACTATTAGGCAGATGTTAGCAATCTCAACTGCTTTTGTGTGACTATTAGGCAGATGTTAGCAATCTCAACTGCTTTTGTATGACTATTAGGCAGATGTTAGCAATCTCAACTGCTTTTGTATGACTATTAGGCAGATGTTAGCAATCTCAACTGCTTTTGTATGACTATTAGGCAGATGTTAGCAATCTCAACTGATCTTGTATGACTATTAGGCAGATGTTAGCAATCTCAACTGCTCTTGTAAATGACTATTAGGCAGATGTTAGCAATCTCAACTGCTCTTGTAAATGACTATTAGGCAGATGTTAGCAATCTCAACTGCTTTTGTAAATGACTATTAGGCAGATGTTAGCAATCTCAACTGCTTTTGTAAATGACTATTAGGCAGATGTTAGCAATCTCAACTGCTTTTGTAAATGACTATTAGGCAGATGTTAGCAATCTCAACTGCTTTTGTAAATGACTATTAGGCAGATGTTAGCAATCTCAACTGCTCTTGTATGACTATTAGGCAGATGTTAGCAATCTCAACTGCTTTTGTATGACTATTAGGCAGATGTTAGTAATCTCGACTGCTTTTGTATGACTATTAGGCAGATGTTAGCAATCTCAACTGCTTTTGTATTACTATTAGGCAGATGTTAGCAATCTCAACTGCTCTTGTAAATGACTATTAGGCAGATGTTAGCAATCTCAACTGCTCTTGTAAATGACTATTAGGCAGATGTTAGCAATCTCAACTGCTCTTGTATGACTATTAGGCAGATGTTAGCAATCTCAACTGCTTTTGTATGACTATTAGGCAGATGTTAGCAATCTCAACTGCTTTTGTATTACTATTAGGCAGATGTTAGTAATCTCAACTGCTCTTGTAAATGACTATTAGGCAGATGTTAGCAATCTCAACTGCTCTTGTAAATGACTATTAGGCAGATGTTAGCAATCTCAACTGCTCTTGTAAATGACTATTAGGCAGATGTTAGCAATCTCAACTGCTCTTGTAAATGACTATTAGGCAGATGTTAGCAATCTCAACTGCTCTTGTATGACTATTAGGCAGATGTTAGCAATCTCAACTGCTCTTGTATGACTATTAGGCAGATGTTAGCAATCTCAACTGCTTTTGTATGACTATTAGGCAGATGTTAGCAATCTCAACTGCTTTTGTATTACTATTAGGCAGATGTTAGTAATCTCAACTGCTCTTGTAAATGACTATTAGGCAGATGTTAGCAATCTCAACTGCTCTTGTAAATGACTATTAGGCAGATGTTAGCAATCTCAACTGCTCTTGTAAATGACTATTAGGCAGATGTTAGCAATCTCAACTGCTCTTGTAAATGACTATTAGGCAGATGTTAGCAATCTCAACTGCTCTTGTATGACTATTAGGCAGATGTTAGCAATCTCAACTGCTTTTGTATGACTATTAGGCAGATGTTAGCAATCTCATCTGCTCTTGTAAATGACTATTAGGCAGATGTTAGCAATCTCAACTGCTCTTGTAAATGACTATTAGGCAGATGTTAGCAATCTCAGCTGCTCTTGTATGACTATTAGGCAGATGTTAGCAATCTCAACTGCTTTTGTATGACTATTAGGCAGATGTTAGCAATCTCAACTGCTTTTGTATGACTATTAGGCAGATGTTAGCAATCTCAACTGCTTTTGTATGACTATTAGGCAGATGTTAGCAATCTCAACTGCTCTTGTAAATGACTATTAGGCAGATGTTAGCAATCTCAACTGCTTTTGTATGACTATTAGGCAGATGTTAGCAATCTCAACTGCTCTTGTAAATGACTATTAGGCAGATGTTAGCAATCTCAACTGCTCTTGTAAATGACTATTAGGCAGATGTTAGCAATCTCAACTGCTCTTGTATGACTATTAGGCAGATGTTAGCAATCTCAACTGCTCTTGTAAATGACTATTAGGCAGATGTTAGCAATCTCAACTGCTTTTGTATGACTATTAGGCAGATGTTAGCAATCTCAACTGCTTTTGTATGACTATTAGGCAGATGTTAGCAATCTCAACTGCTCTTGTAAATGACTATTAGGCAGATGTTAGCAATCTCAACTGCTTTTGTATGACTATTAGGCAGATGTTAGCAATCTCAACTGCTTTTGTATGACTATTAGGCAGATGTTAGCAATCTCAACTGCTCTTGTAAATGACTATTAGGCAGATGTTAGCAATCTCAACTGCTCTTGTAAATGACTATTAGGCAGATGTTAGCAATCTCAACTGCTTTTGTAAATGACTATTAGGCAGATGTTAGCAATCTCGACTGCTTTTGTAAATGACTATTAGGCAGATGTTAGCAATCTCGACTGCTCTTGTAAATGACTATTAGGCAGATGTTAGCAATCTCAACTGCTTTTGTATGACTATTAGGCAGATGTTAGCAATCTCAACTGCTTTTGTATGACTGTTAGGCAGATGTTAGCAATCTCAACTGCTTTTGTATGATTATTAGGCAGATGTTAGCAATCTCAACTGCTTTTGTATGACTATTAGGCAGATGTTAGCAATCTCAACTGCTCTTGTAAATGACTATTAGGCAGATGTTAGCAATCTCAACTGCTCTTGTATGACTATTAGGCAGATATTAGTAATCTCAACTGTTCTTGTATTACTATTAGGCAGATATTAGCAATCTCAACTGCTCTAGTTTATGACTATTAGGCAGATATTAATAATCTCAACTGCTCTAGTATATGACTGACTATTAGGCAGATTTTAACAATCTCAACTGCTCTAGTGTATGACTATTAGGCAGATATTAGTAGTCTCAACTGCTCTAGTGTATGACTATTAGGCAGATATTAGTAGTCTCAACTGCTCTAGTATATGACTATTAGGCGGATGGTAGCCAGGAGAGTGATCTGAGACTTTCTTGGTGTCTTGTTTCTTTTCCTTATTTATTGGTGAAATGTTTTTTTTTTGTGAGTTGTTAATATCATATTGTTTTAACACTACTGCATGTTTTTCCAGGAAAAAATCTTAGGCAAATAATCTTAAGATGGATATTAATTTAAATCACAGATCTAATACAGAAATGATCAGGTAACTGACACTTCGCATTTTACATTTCCCTGGAACAATAGTTATCCAGGAATAATTCATCATGTAATTTAAATTTTGCAACATATATAGAGACTTACAAATTAAGTGTAGCATACAATATTTGTTTTTTTTTAAAAATGGTTGATGCCCATTTCAAAATTGAAACTTTTAGAAAACATATATACTGACAATGCATGATATAACTACTAAGAATTTCTTCTGAAAACAGTATTTAATCTCATGACCTGCTTAATACATTGAAAATGACCAGTAAATAAAAACAGATTTGTTATGCTAAAAACTTGTATGCCTTATTAGGCATCATGTAATATAGTATGATGTTGCCAATCACTTGTGTGTTATCAATTTAATTGACATAAAAAAACTCAACTTGTTCACAATCAACAGTTACAAGACTTTGTGTATCCCTTGTAAATTGGGTAAGTTGGAAGTATTTTTTGCAGTAATCTCAGAACATCTTTCCTTTAGAGTGAATGAATTCAGGCCTTGTATAATTATCAGCTGTTGGCACCCCTTATGAGTCATATGTTTCCTGTACCAGATCAATCAAGGTGTACACTGAAATTGTGGCATCTACTTTTGAGATTTTGATGGATGTTGTGACCATAGTACGAAAGGATACTGTTATGATTGCTAGAACTGGGGAGGTATTTGTTTCTTGCCCCTAGTGAGCAAGAATCTAACATGACTGATTTTGGAGAAGACCAAGTCTGTTGTAGATTCTACACCGGGAGAAAAGCTGGCAGAATTCCAGGTTAGGAGGCAGAAAGGAGCACACCACATTATAACAGAGCAATCCTTAGAATTACAGTCACTCCTGTCTGTTTTGTGGACTTTGGGAAAGTATTTAACATGATGGATACAAGCGCCATATGGAAAATCCTTAGGTAGTATGGCATCCCAGGGAAGATCATCAGCATTATACAGTGTTTCATCATACAGTAAACTGGGTGATGAAGATGGCAATACAGTGGACATGGTGATGAAGATGGCAATGAAGTAGACTGGGTGATGAAGATGGCAATACAGTAAACTGGGTGTTGAAGATGGCAATGCAGCAGACTGGGTGATGAAGATGGCAATACAGTGGACTGGGTGATGAAGATGGCAATACAGTGGACTGGGTGTCGAAGATGGCAATACAGAAGACTGGGTGATGAAGATGGCAATACAGTAGACTGGGTGATGAAGATGGCAATATAGTGGAATGGGTGATGATGGCAATACAGTGGACTGGGTGTCGGAGATGGCAATACAGTAGACTGGGTGATGAAGATGGCAATACAGTAGACTGGGTGATGAAGATGGCAATATACAGTAGATTGGGTGATGAACATGGCAATACAGTAGACTAGGTGATGAACATGGCAATACAGTAGACTGGGTGATGAAGATGGCAATACAGTAGACTGGGTGATGAAGATGGCAATACAGTAGACTGGGTGATGAAGATGGCAATGCAGTAGACTGGGTGTGTAAGATGGTAATACAGTAAACTGGATGTTGAAGATGGCAATACAGTATACTGGGTGTTGAAGATGGCAGTACAGTGGACTGGGTGTCAAAGATGGCAATACAGTAGACTGGGTGTCGAAGATAGCAATACAGTAGACTGGGTGATGAAGATGGCAATACAGTGGACCTTAATTAAAAACCAGGAAGATCATGCTTTGCAAACAATATTGGAATGATATCATGTCAGAAGTCAAATTGTACTCATGATGTCATTAAAGTCACATAACACTCATGATACATTATAAAAGGTTAGATAACACTCATAATACATTCTTAAAGGTTACAAAACATCTTAAAGTTACATAATGTTTGAGATATCATGAAAGTCACATATTACTTGTGTCATTGAAGTCATGTAACATTTATTTAAAAGTCATAAAACTCATGTTATAATAATCACATGAATTGTGATATCATGTAATTAAAACAACATGCTTTAAGAATATGTGTTATGTTTATCTTTTATGTAAATATTTCAAACTTAACCTTTAGTTGGTTCTGTATAAACACTACTGTGCTGAAGTACTTTACATACATACATACATACATACATACATACATACATACATACATACATACATACAGGTAGTAAATTCATACAACACATGATATATCATAAATATCACATAGCACTAAAAGTATCATGGGATAAAATGCTGTTTCCATACTCTAGTGTATCACATAACAACATCACTGAGAGGGAAAGCCCTTAATGAACGAATCATAAACTTATTTTTAATTGACATAAAATATATGAAAAGAATTGAATAATATTATCTGCAATCAGCTTGTGGAATATACAAATGATTTATATGTGCTTCATAACTTTAAATGATTGCATATTTAAGATTAAAATGGATTTTAGGGATTAAAATAAGTGTACATATTTAAATGTATTTCTTTGTCAATACTTTAATTTATGTAACAAATACCAAAATGCTAAGAAAAGTTATAACAGAAATTGCAAACAAATCTTCTTAGCACCATGTAAATTGAATAATACACAATTTGTAAAGTGAATAATACACAATTTGTAAATTGAATAATACACAATTTGTAAATTGAATAACACAATTTGTTTCTCTCCAGTCTTGGATTAGTTTTTTGAATAATACACAATTTGTTTCTCTCCAGTCTTGGATTAGTTTTTTGTGTACTATTTTGATATTTCTGTGTGTTACAGGGTTTACTGTCCAGCTTCAGAAACAAAGTCTGTTTGAGCATTTCATTCCTTTTTGTGTTGCAGGGCATTATTGACCAGGTGCAGAAACACAAACTGTTATTTATAGAGACCCAAGATGCTGCAGAGACCTCCCTGGCTCTACTTAACTATCAGAAGGTAATTTAAGTAGATCTTGCACCATGCAGATTTTGACTAAAGAGGGATTGGCTTGAGAAAAAAAATTATTATAGCTTTAAACATCTCTGTTTAGAAAAGGAAGAGTTTTGAAATGTATGCTTTGGCACAAAATCTGGTGAAAACAAATCATTTAAAAAAATTGTGGATAACTTATTTTTAAGGAGTACAACGATGCCTATTACAAACTAATTTTCCCCAGTCTTTAATGGGTTGATATTGCGATGCCATCCATATGTCTGGTACTCAATCCATTACCGATGTCTGGTACTCAGTCCATTACCGCACATTTTCCTAAACAGATCAGTAAAATTTCACAATTTGTTTTAGTTTTGCTCTCTTGGTGATATCTGTCAGCAAGTGGTGATTCATCCTAGACTCAAAATCCTGCAGTCTCTGTGAAAGAGTCTTTACATTGACATTTGTTCAGACTCAAAATCCTGCAGTCTCTGTGGAAGGGTCTTTACATTGACATTTGTTCAGACTCAAAATCCTGCAGTCTCTGTGAAAGGGTCATTACATTGACATTTTTTCAGACTCAAAATCCTGCAGTCTCTGTGAAAGGGTCTCTACATTGACATTTTTTGATAGTTGCAATAGAATGATACATATATATACAATGTATAGCATTGTGAGCAAATATATAACAATAATGCAATATGATAACTTGTATAGCAAATATATAACAATAATGCAATATGATAGCTTGTATAGCAAATATATAACAATAATGCAATATGATAGCTTGTATAGCAAATATATAATAATAATGCAATATGATAGCTTGTATAGCAAATATATAACAATAATGCAATATGATAGCTCGTATAGCAAATATATAACAATAATGCAATATGATAGCTTGTATAGCAAATATATAACAATAATGCAATATGATAGCTTGTATAGCAAATATATAACAATAATGCAATATGATAGCTTGTATAGCAAATATATAACAATAATGCTATATGATAGCTTGTATAGCATCTTCAATTTAAAATAAAAGTGTTTCTGTGTTATGTTGTTGTGTCTATGATATATATATTTTGTCCTCTCTTTAATTTAATTTTAGTATATGTTTATATCAGTTCTAAAGTAATTACTGGACTTAATCTTTTAAAACTATAATATCATGTATCATTTGGGAATGCTAGTAAAATAGTGTAGATTTGTATAATATAGTTATGTGTTGATGCACAAATAATACAAAATAATTACGATTCCTTTAAATGTTTTCTATCATACCTTTTTGGCTAATTGTTATCTATTTTATATTTAATGTTTCATATATTATTAATATTATTCATGTTTTCTACTTGTCATGTGCTATTGTTTTATAATATAAAGAGGAACTTGTAAATTCCTTTGAGTTTTTGTGTTATTTAGGCCTGCAATAATGGAAGAGGAGCTGTCCTTCTGTCTGTAGCTAGAGGCAAGGTCTCTGAAGGGATAGATTTTGGTGAGTAATATACACAACACAATATTATTGCTTAGGTGTAATAATTAATTTAATATAATTTTTTTCCCCTTCTTTTTCTTTCTACAAGAAAATAAAATGTGTACCCATGGCCTTGGGAAGTATCTTGAGTTCAGGTGTTGCATCCAGTTCAAGGTCATATTTCAGTCTGGTAGATGTGTTATAGGCTGAATCCAGCATGTAAAGTTTAGTTACATATACATATATATGTATCAGGTTTATTGAAACATTTCGGGAAAAGGAGTAATTTTTTATAGACATGGATAAAGCATGGGAATTTTTTTTTAAAGTAAGGAATATTGGGTTTTTGTGGTGAATATTTTTTTTAAAGTAAGGAATATTGGGTTTTTGTGGTGAATATTTTTTTAAAGTAAGGAATATTGGGTTTTTGTGGTGAATATTTTTTTTTGTTCTTGCTTGAACCTATTTGTTGTGCTGAAGGTCACCACAGATAAATAAGCACCACTTTACAGAGTGAAGGTCACCAAAGATAAATAAGCACCACTTCACAGAATGAAGGTCACCACAGATAAATAAGCACCACTTCACAGAGTGAAGGTCACCACAGATAAATAAGCACCACTTCACAGAGTGAAGGTCACCACAGATAAATAAGCACCACTTCACAGAATGAAGGTCACCACAGATAAATAAGCACCACTTCACAGAGTGAAGGTCACCACAGATAAATAAGCACCACTTCACAGAGTGAAGGTCACCACAGATAAATAAGCACCACTTCACAGAATGAAGGTCACCACAGATAAATAAGCACCACTTCACAGAATGAAGGTCACACAAATAAAAAGCACCACTTCACAGAA
This sequence comes from Unio pictorum, assembly GCA_030141615.1. Classification (NCBI taxonomy): domain Eukaryota; kingdom Metazoa; phylum Mollusca; class Bivalvia; order Unionida; family Unionidae; genus Unio; species Unio pictorum. The sequence goes on from JARLTB010000254.1 coordinate 3,868,709, forward strand.
TGAAGGTCACCACAGATAAATAAGCACCACTTCACAGAATGCCAAAAAACAGCTAGAGTGAAACTGTCTTAAATCTGTTGAAGACTGCTGTGGGTTAATTTGCATAAGTAAAATGGAACAACCCAATTTCTTTGAAGTTCTAGATAACTAAATGATGTGCATGTTATGGAACAAAAGTTGCTGTCATTATCGGAGATTATTTACAAGTTTATGGTAAACAGCACCAAAACTTGAACCTGAACTTCACTCTTTAAATAAAATGCAAAACATGATTATTTTGATAGTTGGAATAGCATAAAAGAGTAATCCATTTTTGAAGGTAGTGTCAGTATGCAGCTGTGATTTAATGAAAGATGAGCCATCTTTTAATCAAATTCCAGCAAAATTAAATTTATTTTGTGCACACACTGCAATCAGTCATTCTGGAGTGTGTAATATTCATTAACTTAACAGCACCACCTAGCATATTGACTAGTCATTACAAAAATGCAGAAAGATAGTTTTCTAATCTGAGAAAACTTTAACAAGACCTTCTGAAAATTTGAACAACAATGTTGACTGGTCTCTGAAGAGTTCAAAATGAACCCAAATGATACATTACCTTTAACCCCTGTCTCCTCTTGAACTACTGAGTACAGTAAACCCAAATGATACATTACCATCAACCCCTGTCTCTTCTTGAACTATTGAGTACAGTAAACCCAAATGATACATTACCTTTAACCCCTGTTTCCTCTTGAACTTTTGAGTACAGTAAACCCAAATGATACATTACCATCAACCCCTGTCTCCTCTTGAACTACTGAGTACAGTAAACCCAAATGATACATTACCTTTAACCCCTGTTTCCTCTTGAACTATTGAGTACAGTAAACCCAAATGATACATTACCTTTAACCCCTGTTTCCTCTTGAACTTTTGAGTACAGTAAACCCAAATGATACATTACCATCAACCCCTGTCTCCTCTTGAACTATTGAGTACAGTAAACCCAAATGATACATTACCTTTAACCCCTGTCTCTTCTTTAACTATTGAGTACAGTTAACCCAAATGATACATTACCATCAACCCCTGTCTCCTCTTGAACTTTTGAGTACAGCAAAGAAGTCATATAGTTAAGAAAACAGTCCACTGTCTAATGGATTTTAAAGATAAAATCTTGGTGCATGTTTTGTTTAACATTGTCTGTATGGTTGTGATTATGTATGTGCATTTGTGTGTATGTATATGTGTATGTATTTGTGCATGTGGTGATGGTACTGGTCATTGCTAACTCTAACAACTATTTTTTTTTGTAAATGTTTTAAAGCTTCAGATGAGACACGTGTTATTTTCTTTTCCAATCAGATCTGAATTTCATGCAATTTTCAAGAAGCTTATATGAAAAGATAACTTATTTTTAATTAGATGATGTCCCCCTTTTCTAGGTCATATGCACTTAACCCCCCATGGTACCTCAACACTCTATTTGAGTCTTCAACCCCACCCCACCCCATCACTGTCTGGGAATATGACTACAGTAGAAAAAAAATAATTAATTAGCGGACATTCAGTACATGCAGTTGAGAGACAAATATGTCAGATTTTGTATAGCATCTATAAATGAGAAACATACAGGTCACAGTGACCTCTATTCTACATGTAAGAGAGTTTTGCAACTAAACTTTTCTTTCATAGATCTTTTTTCGATACTTAAATATATTTGCTAAGAAATGCTTTAAAACTGAGTTTATTTACATTATATTTAACTGCTCCAGTGGCCTAGTGGTTAGAGCGTCTGCCACGAAAGCGGGAGGTCGTGGATTTCGATCTGCAGCTGAGTTATACCAAAGACTTACAAAGATGGTACTAACAGCTGCTTTGCTTGGTGCTCAGCATTAAGAGGTTAGTGTTAGGACTGGTCAGCCTGGTGTCAGGATAATGTAACTGGGTGGGACATCATGCTAAATGTCTGTGGCATGATGCCCCAGTGCCTGAGATCACTATAAACTGCCACACTGCAGACATCATAGCAATATGACTGAAAAATCTTTATAGCTATGTTAAAAATTCTAATGAAACAAACAAAATACATTATATTGATTAATACTTATCTTTTTTTTCTTCATTTTTTTATAACCTGCAAGAAGCAGGCATTACCCTCCCACCAGTATCTGGATTCATTTTTTATAACCTGCAAGAAGCAGGCATTACCCTCCCACCAGTATCTGGATTCATTTTTTATAACCTGCAAGAAGCAGGCATTACCCTCCCACCAGTATCTGGATTCATTTTTTATAACCTGCAAGAAGCAGGCATTACCATCCCACCAGTATCTGGATTCATTTTTTATAACCTGCAAGAAGCAGGCATTACCATCCCACCAGTATCTGGATTCATTTTTTCTATTCATCACTGTGTAGATCCTTCTTCTCTGGGGTGTAACTCTTCTTTCAAAGCACTGAATAAAATCCATACTAAGGGCAGCAAAATAGCTTGTTATAATTTTAGAAGAATAAGAGAGTTTTAGTATTTTGAATACAAATATTCTGTGTACATCATCATTATGGATCTGTATTATTATACAAAGTTAAAATGATTTGCTTAATAGCTGAAATGGCTTATTATTCATACATGTATTTTGTATATGTGTAATATTTCTACTTCAGACCATCACTACGGTCGTTGTGTCATTATGTTTGGAGTACCATATGTCTATACACAGAGCAAGATATTGAAGGTGGGATGTTCAAATTTCTCTCTAATGATTGTGTATTTATATGTTCAAATTTCTCTCTAATGATTGTGTATTTATATGTTCAAATTTCTCTCTAATGATTGTGTATTTATATGTTCAAATTTCTATCTAATGATTGTGTATTTATATGTTCAAATATCTGTTTCTGCATAACTGATTCCCAAGATTTTTAAATAATATACAAATTAAGAACCCAAAATGATGCAGTAAGTACATGAGGTGGGGGACAGGCATTTATCTGTTTACAAATTTAATATGAGAATTTTAATAATAAATGTATTGATTTATTTTTTAAAATCATTATCAGATATATAACCTTATTATAATTATTGCTGCTGGAATCATTATTTGAATTAGTACGCAAAAGTAAAGTTCCTTAACGGTTTTTATTTTTCTGGAATCATTATTTGAATTAGTAAGCAAATGTAAAGTTCCTTAACAGTTTTTATTTTTCTGGAATCATTATTTGAAATAATTTTCGACATGTTAAGTTCTGTAACCTTATGGTTTGTATTTTTATAGTTTGTATTTTTATGAGATTTTCTTCGTAGGCTCGACTTGAGTATTTGAGAGACCAGTTCCAGATTCGTGAGAATGACTTCCTGACGTTTGATGCCATGCGGCATGCAGCTCAATGTGTGGGGCGGGCTCTAAGAGGAAAAACAGATTATGGCATCATGGTATTTGCAGATAAGGTATGTTGTAAATTTGAATTTTAATTAAGCTTAGGCATTGTAGTTGATCAAAGGATACAATTTTAACAAATTAGTTTTATGTGACCTTTAATGATGTGTCATCTCTTCTGAAGCATCACTTGTATTGTACTGTATGGACAGACTGATATTCATTTCCCATTTATAAGTTAATTAGCCTATTAACATATGAAAATTAATACATATAGTGCAGCACAGGTGAACAATTGAAAACAGTACCTGTATTTATTACATGTATTATTGAATTGAATTTGGAGCTGATATGGGAGTTTTTTTTTAAAGAGTTTCAGCTGTCTTTATTTTATGTCATTTATTGGTAAATTATTGACTCCTGGTTGTTGACTTTAATTTTGTTGCGTCATTGACTCAGTTTATTTGTATTAGATTTAAGTTTAGTGTGCTGATTTATGATATTGGGATTTGTGAGTTTGATTTTCAGCACTTTATAGTTTTGATTTGCCTGAGTTGTGTCCCCTGATTAGAAGTGTATGCCCAATCCTGGTCATTATTAGCTAAACTCAACTAAATCTTTAGAGCTTTTTATTAACAAGACTTGGATGGATTTGCAGCATTTTTATTATTTTTTGCTAGAGTTATGGCCTTACATTACCTTTTTTCGTAACCACAGGACTTGATTTCATGATGATTTGTCTTACACCATCATTTGTACATACCGTAAATAAATATTCTTTCATTCTCAATGGTCAGTGAAATGTCTGCATTTTTAGGGCTTATCAGCAGAGCTACTGGTCAGCTGTCTGTACATTAACAATTTGGTCTCCAAATGTAACTTTACTGGTAACTTGATTTTGACCAAATATCGTGTAAGGCTTTTTAATGATGGAACAGTAAGAGTTCTTTTTATTCCTTCCTTCCAGCTTCTTCTTTTGTCATTTTGAGAAAAACTAAGGTCCTGATTGTCCTCCTAATTTTCATTTCTTTCACTTTTCTTTACAAGGTATTGTGAGATTTCATTCAAATTAGCATGTTCTTTTATGTTGTTGAGACCATGAATAATTTCAATTTCCAGCATTCTATTTACACAAGTTATTCACCTTGATTATTTGCCCTTCCAACTTTTCTTCCTGTAAGATAACATTGCCATAATTAGTTGGATTTTCAACCAAGTATTTGACGTGTTCATAAAGATTTGTGAGATCTTCAATGAGAGTTATAACACCTGATTGATTATCCTCCAGACTACAGATTGGTGAGATCTTTAACAAGATTTATAACAACTGATTGATTATCCTTCAGACTACAGATTGGTGAGATCTTGAATGAGAGTTATAACAACTGATTGATTATCATCCAGACTACAGATTGGTGAGATCTTGAATGAGAGTTATAACACCTGATTGATTATCATCCAGACTACAGATTGGTGAGATCTTGAATGAGAGTTATAACACCTGATTGATTATCCTGGAATTTATTTTGAATCATTCTACATTGTCCTTTGGAAGAGTTATGGCTCCTTGTAACTTGTCCTTATTTTTTGGTTTCTGCAGCACAACTTTACTAAGGAATGCTGGATTCTGGCAAAATTTATCATACCTTTGTATTGATGATGAGTCTCTAAAAGAGTTGAGTTTTCAGCATTCCTTATTTAGATATTTGACCTCTGAAATTTCATTTTTTAAATTTATCTTTCCAACACAAGTTCTTCTTTCTTAGGAAATACTGAACACATTGTAATGAATGGGCTGTTTATAATCTATATTTACTATTAACTCTAGTTTACTCACTATTTTTTACTAATAACTCAAGTTTACTCACTATTTTACTCAAGTTTACTCACTATTTTCAGAGGTTTGCTAGAGCTGACAAACGTGGTAAGCTTCCTCGCTGGATTCAAGAACATCTAAAAGATGGATTGTGTAATTTGTCAACAGACGAGGCTATTCAGGTTGCCAAACGTTTCCTGCGACAGATGGCCCAACCATTCCATAGGGTGGGTTACGTCATGTGTAGAATTCTATTATTTTAAGAATATTTAAATAATAAATAAAAGATAATATTATAAATATATCATAGAGAAGAGTTAAGTGTCCAGTCCCTATTATGTTTTGAAATTATGAATATTTCTTATCACTGCATGTTTATTGTAAAGCATTTCCCCTACAATAGATTTTGGAGGCTGCAGCATTTTGTGTTGAAGATTTATGTTGTTGAAAAGTTGGGATTTGGCTTATTATAGAGAAGGGATTTACTTTACAAAAATGCAGAATTTGTCATTAAGCATGGTTTTATCTATTATTATAATTATGTTCATGTGTTTGTGATTTGTCATGCAATGTTGCAGGGCCAATTAAAGAATTGTTATTAAAATTACATATAATGGTCATGAAATAGACAATACATGTTGCGTGTAAGTAAATTAAAGTTACATATAATGGTCATGAAATAGACAATACATGTTGTGTGTAAGTAAATTAAAGTTACATATAATGGTCATGAAATAGACAATACATGTTGTGTGTAAGTAAATTAAAGTTACATATAATGGTCATGAAATAGACAATACATGTTGTGTGTAAGTAAATTAAAGTTACATATAATGGTCATGAAATAGACAATACATGTTTTTAAGTAAATTAAAATTACATATAATGGTCATGAAATAGACAATACATGTTTTGTGTAAGTAAATTAAAATTACATATAATGGTCATAAAATAGACAATACATGTTTTTAAGTAAATTAAAATTACATATAATGGTCATGAAATACACAATACATGTTTTGTGTAAGTAAATTAAAATTACATATAATGGTCATGAAATAGACAATACATGTTGTGTGTAAGTAAATTAAAATTACAGATAATGATCATGAAATAGACAATACATCTTGTAAGTAAATTAAAATTACATATAATGGTCATGAAATAGACAATACATGTTTTGTGTAAGTAAATTAAAGTTACAGATGATGGTCATGAAATAGACAATACATGTTGTGTGTAAGAAAATTAAAATTACAGATATTGGTCATGAAATAGACAATACATGTTGTAAGTAAATTAAAATTGCAAATAATGGTCATGAAATAGACAATACATGTTTTGTGTAAGTAAATTAAAATTACAGATAATGGTTATGAAATCGACGATACATGTTGTGTGTAAGTAAATTAAATTTACAGATAATGGTCATGAAATAGACAATACATGTTGTAAGTAAATTAAAATTACATATAATGGTCATGAAATAGACAATACATGTTTTGTGTAAGTAAATTAAAATTACAGATAATGGTTATGAAATAGATAATACATGTTGTGTGTAAGAAAATTAAAATTACATATAATGGTCATAAAATAGACAATACATGTTGTGTGTAAGTAAATTAAAATTACAGATAATGGTCATGAAATAGACAATACATGTTGTAAGTAAATTAAAATTACATATAATGGTCATGAAATAGACAATACATGTTTTGTGTAAGTAAATTAAAATTACAGATAATGGTTATGAAATAGACAATACATGTGTGTAAGTAAATTAAAGTTACATATAATGGTCATGAAATAGACAATACATGTTGTAAGTAAATTAAAATTACAGATAATAGTTATGAAATAGACAATACATGCTGTGTGTAAGTAAATTAAAGTTACATATAATGGTCATGAAATAGACAATACATGTTGTAAGTAAATTAAAATTACAGAGAATGGTTATGAAATAGACAATACATGTTGTGTGTAAGTAAATTAAAGTTACATATAATGGTCATGAAATAGACAATACATGTTGTGTGTAAGTAAATTAAAATTACAGATAATGGTTATGAAATAGACAATACATGTTTTGTGTAAGTAAATTAAAATTACATATAATGGTCATAAAATAGACAATACATGTTTTGTGTAAGTAAATTAAAATTACATATAATGGTCATGAAATAGACAATACATGTTGTGTGTAAGTAAATTAAAATTACAGATAATGATCATGAAATAGACAATACATCTTGTAAGTAAATTAAAATTACATATAATGGTCATGAAATAGACAATACATGTTTTGTGTAAGTAAATTAAAGTTACAGATGATGGTCATGAAATAGACAATACATGTTGTGTGTAAGAAAATTAAAATTACAGATAATGGTCATGAAATAGACAATACATGTTGTAAGTAAATTAAAATTGCAAATAATGGTCATAAAATAGACAATACATGTTTTGTGTAAGTAAATTAAAATTACAGATAATGGTTATGAAATCGACAATACATGTTGTGTGTAAGTAAATTAAAATTACAGATAATGGTCATGAAATAGACAATACATGTTGTAAGTAAATTAAAATTACATATAATGGTTATGAAATAAACAATACATGTTGTGTGTAAGTAAATTAAAGTTATATATAATGGTCATGAAATAGACAATACATGTTGTGTGTAAGTAAATTAAAATTACAGATAATGGTCATGAAATAGACAATACATGTTGTAAGTAAATTAAAATTACATATAATGGTCATGAAATAGACAATACATGTTTTGTGTAAGTAAATTAAAATTACAGATAATGGTTATGAAATAGATAATACATGTTGTGTGTAAGTAAATTAAAATTACAGATAATGGTCATAAAATAGACAATACATGTTGTGTGTAAGTAAATTAAAATTACAGATAATGGTCATGAAATAGACAATACATGTTGTAAGTAAATTAAAATTACATATAATGGTCATGAAATAGACAATACATGTTTTGTGTAAGTAAATTAAAATTACAGATAATGGTTATGAAATAGACAATACATGTGTGTAAGTAAATTAAAGTTACATATAATGGTCATGAAATAGACAATACATGTTGTAAGTAAATTAAAATTACAGAAAATAGTTATGAAATAGACAATACATGCTGTGTGTAAGTAAATTAAAGTTACATATAATGGTCATGAAATAGACAATACATGTTGTAAGTAAATTAAAATTACAGAGAATGGTTATGAAATAGACAATACATGTTGTGTGTAAGTAAATTAAAGTTACATATAATGGTCATGAAATAGACAATACATGTTGTGTGTAAGTAAATTAAAGTTACATATAATGGTTATGAAATAGACAATACATGTTGTAAGTAAATTAAAATTACATATAATGGTCATGAAATAGACAATACATGTTTTGTGTAAGTAAATTAAAATTACATATAATGGTCATGAAATAGACAATACATGTTGTAAGTAAATTAAAATTACAGAAAATAGTTATGAAATAGACAATACATGCTGTGTGTAAGTAAATTAAAGTTACATATAATGGTCATGAAATAGACAATACATGTTGTGTGTAAGTAAATTAAAATTGCAGATAATGGTTATGAAATAGACAATACATGTTGTGTGTAAGTAAATTAAAGTTACATATAATGGTCATGAAATAGACAATACATGTTGTGTGTAAGTAAATTAAAGTTACATATAATGGTTATGAAACAGACAATACATGTTGTAAGTAAATTAAAATTACATATAATGGTCATGAAATAGACAATACATGTTTTGTGTAAGTAAATTAAAATTACATATAATGGTCATGAAATAGACAATACATGTTGTGTGTAAGTAAATTAAAGTTACATATAATGGTCATGAAATAGACAATACATGTTTTTAAGTAAATTAAAATTACATATAATGGTCATGAAATAGACAATACATGTTTTCTGTAAGTAAATTAAAATTACATATAATGGTTATGAAATAGACAATACATGTTGTGTGTAAGTAAATTAAAATTACATATAATGGTCATGAAATAGACAATACATGTTGTGTGTAAGTAAATTAAAGTTACATATAATGGTCATGAAATAGACAATACATGTTGTGTGTAAGTAAATTAAAATTACAGATAATGGTCATGAAATAGACAATACATGTTGCAAGTAAATTAAAATTACATATAATGGTCATGAAATAGACAATACATGTTTTGTGTAAGTAAATTAAAATTACAGATAATGGTTATGAAATAGATAATACATGTTGTGTGTAAGTAAATTAAAATTACATATAATGGTCATAAAATAGACAATACATGTTGTGTGTAAGTAAATTAAAATTACAGATAATGGTCATGAAATAGACAATACATGTTGTAAGTAAATTAAAATTACATATAATGGTCATGAAATAGACAATACATGTTGTAAGTAAATTAAAATTACAGAAAATAGTTATGAAATAGACAATACATGTTGTGTGTAAGTAAATTAAAGTTACATATAATGGTCATGAAATAGACAATACATGTTGTAAGTAAATTAAAATTACAGAGAATGGTTATGAAATAGACAATACATGTTGTGTGTAAGTAAATTAAAGTTACATATAATGGTCATGAAATAGACAATACATGTTGTGTGTAAGTAAATTAAAATTACAGATAATGGTTATGAAATAGACAATACATGTTGTGTGTAAGTAAATTAAAGTTACATATAATGGTCATGAAATAGACAATACATGTTGTGTGTAAGTAAATTAAAGTTACATATAATGGTTATGAAATAGACAATACATGTTGTAAGTAAATTAAAATTACATATAATGGTCATGAAATAGACAATACATGTTTTGTGTAAGTAAATTAAAATTACATATAATGGTCATGAAATAGACAATACATGTTGTGTGTAAGTAAATTAAAGTTACATATAATGGTCATGAAATAGACAATACATGTTTTTAAGTAAATTAAAATTGCATATAATGGTCATGAAATAGACAATACATGTTTTGTGTAAGTAAATTAAAATTAAATATAATGGTCATGAAATAGACAATACATGTTGTAAGTAAATTAAAATTACAGATAATGGTTATGAAATAGACAATACATGTTGTGTGTAAGTAAATTAAAATTACAGATAATGGTTATGAAATCGACGATACATGTTGTGTGTAAGTAAATTAAAATTACAGATAATGGTCATGAAATAGACAATACATGTTGTAAGTAAATTAAAATTACATATAATGGTTATGAAATAAACAATACATGTTGTGTGTAAGTAAATTAAAGTTATAGATAATGGTCATGAAATAGACAATACATGTTGTGTGTAAGTAAATTAAAATTACAGATAATGGTCATGAAATAGACAATACATGTTGTAAGTAAATTAAAATTACATATAATGGTCATGAAATAGACAATGCATGTTTTGTGTAAGTAAATTAAAATTACAGATAATGGTTATGAAATAGATAATACATGTTGTGTGTAAGTAAATTAAAATTACATATAATGGTCATGAAATAGACAATACATGTTGTGTGTAAGTAAATTAAAATTACAGATAATGGTCATGAAATAGACAATACATGTTGTAAGTAAATTAAAATTACATATAATGGTCATGAAATAGACAATACATGTTTTGTGTAAGTAAATTAAAATTACAGATAATGGTTATGAAATAGACAATACATGTTGTAAGTAAATTAAAATTACAGAGAATGGTCATGAAATAGACAATACATGTTGTAAGTAAATTAAAATTACAGAAAATAGTTATGAAATAGACAATACATGCTGTGTGTAAGTAAATTAAAGTTACATATAATGGTCATGAAATAGACAATACATGTTGTAAGTAAATTAAAATTACAGAGAATGGTTATGAAATAGACAATACATGTTGTGTGTCAGTAAATTAAAGTTACATATAATGGTCATGAAATAGACAATACATGTTGTGTGTAAGTAAATTAAAATTACAGATAATGGTTATGAAATAGACAATACATGTTGTGTGTAAGTAAATTAAAGTTACATATAATGGTCATGAAATAGACAATACATGTTGTGTGTAAGTAAATTAAAGTTACATATAATGGTTATGAAATAGACAATACATGTTGTAAGTAAATTAAAATTACATATAATGGTCATGAAATAGACAATACATGTTTTGTGTAAGTAAATTAAAATTACATATAATGGTCATGAAATTGACAATACATGTTATGTGTAAGTAAATTAAAGTTACATATAATGGTCATGAAATAGACAATACATGTTTTTAAGTAAATTAAAATTACATATAATGGTCATGAAATAGACAATACATGTTTTGTGTAAGTAAATTAAAATTACAGATAATGGTTATGAAATAGACAATACATGTTGTGTGTAAGTAAATTAAAATTACATATAATGGTCATGAAATAGACAATACATGTTGTGTGTAAGTAAATTAAAGTTACATATAATGGTCATGAAATAGACAATACATGTTTTGTGTAAGTAAATTAAAATTACAGAGAATGGTTATGAAATAGACAATACATGTGTGTAAGTAAATTAAAATTACATATAATGGTCATGAAATAGACAATACATGTTTTGTGTAAGTAAATTAAAGTTACATATAATGGTCATGAAATAGACAATACATGTTGTGTGTAAGTAAATTAAAGTTACATATAATGGTCATGAAATAGACAATACATCTTGTAAGTAAATTAAAATTACATATAATGGTCATGAAATAGACAATACATGTTTTGTGTAAGTAAATTAAAATTACATATAATGGTCATGAAATAGACAATACATGTTGTGTGTAAGTAAATTAAAGTTACATATAATGGTCATGAAATAGACAATACATGTTTTTAAGTAAATTAAAATTACATATAATGGTCATGAAATAGACAATACATGTTTTTTGTAAGTAAATTAAAATTACAGATAATGGTTATGAAATAGACAATACATGTTGTGTGTAAGTAAATTAAAATTACATATAATGGTCATGAAATAGACAATACATGTTGTGTGTAAGTAAATTAAAGTTACATATAATGGTCATGAAATAGACAATACATGTTGTGTGTAAGTAAATTAAAATTACATATAATTGTCATGAAATAGACAATACATGTTGTGTGTAAGTAAATTAAAATTACAGATAATGGTCATGAAATAGACAATACATGTTGTGTGTAGGTAAATTAAAATTACATATAATGGTCATCAAATAGACAATACATGTTGTGTGTAAGTAAATTAAAGTTACATATAATGGTTATGAAATAAATGATCAATATGATGTAAGTAAATAAAAGATCTTGTTTACATTTAGGAGGATCAGCTGGGTTTGTCTCTGTTGACACTGGAGCAGCTGGAATCTGAGGAGATGCAGAAGAAACTAGAGCAGAAAATGCAGTATATCTGAAGAGGACACAGTATCTTGTGCAACCATAGATAATGTTTTATTGTGTAAAAGATCAGGACTTTGTTGGTTTAATGGAAATAGGTTAGATAAAAATATGATCAAATTAAAATATCTACTTTCATTGTATGTAATTGGCTGAGAAAGGACTGAAGAAAATCTGCCAAGTAGGCTGATATTTAAACAGAAGGATCTTTTCTGCTTTCTTACGTCATCACATTGGTTGCATAGGATAAACAAGTTCTGTGATGGCTCATTCGGCAGTGTATTATATGGTAATAAGTAGTCACTGCAATAGATGCATTTCATCCGAGATAGTTGGTGAATTCTATTATTACTACTCCACTGTGTGATACATATTAATCTTTATCTTAGAAGGCTTGAAGAATTGGACAAAATATTGGGTCTTTCCAGGCCTGTATAATTGATGGAAATTGGAAAAATCGTTGAATGGCATAGTTAACATAAAGAAGTGAAGAAGTTAAAAAACATGTCAGAAGGAACCAAGAGTCAAATCCTCGCTTGATGTCATTCTTGAGCGAGCAATGAAGATATACGACAACAATTTTATGGCCATTGTACCAGGTTGTAGCTCTGTTTGTTTACAATAAAAAGCTGTTATTCATAAGCTGTTGCATAGTTGTTGTTTTTTTTAAAAAAAATTGTCACTTTAGACAAAAAGAAAAAGAAAGTCACATTGGCATGAACTTATTATAAGTAGGTTATTTTCACAACACAATTTCATGAATACAGGATATCCATCTATCTGTCTGTTTTTCTGTCAGACTGTCTAACTGTCTGTCTGTCTGTCTGTCTGTCTGATCTGATCCATTACATTATTTTTATTCTGATGGTTATTATAGGGGACATGTATAGGTGTATATGTTAAATTTGGAGAAGTAAATATAGCCAACCAAGCATTTGACCACAATCTGGCATATTTGAACAAAATCAACTATCTTCTATCTATCTCTATCTATCCCTTAGTCTTGCCGACTGTTGTGAACCACTGATGACCTGACAACCAGCTTCCTCCATTCCAATCTGTTCTCTGATACTCTTACTGTGTCACTCTGAGATGTTATCCTCCCATCTTTTCCTCTGTTTTCCTCTCCTTCGCCCTCCCTGCACAGTACCTTGCATGATTGTCTTATGATTGTCATGATATACATGATTATATCTTAGTGTCACACAAATAAATTGATTGACAGCAAACAAAGATTCTTCTTTATGTTTATGCTGTGAGCATGATTTTCAATCAATATATGCATGAAATTGTCCCAAACACTGTATAAGCCAGATGTGGATTATCTTCTCAAAGAGAATGCCATTATCAATCAATAGAGTCTATTATTAGAATGAGAGATTGACCAGTCTAATTACTACAACCGATCAACTTACCAGTCTAATTACTACAACCGATCAACTTACCAGTCTAATTACTACAACCGATCAACTTACCAGTCTAATTACTACAACCGATCAACTTACCAGTCTTTTATAATCAAAACAAAGCTATTCATGCAGAGATGTAATAGGTAAAAACAAAATTACAATTGCTGTAACAACGTTGAATTTTAAAATCAATTAATTTCATTAACCTTTTTATTGCTAACAAAGAAAGCAACTTGAGTTTTCATTTGAGATAAAATGATTATGAATGTTATACAGTATGAGTTTTCATTTGAGATAAAATGATTATGAATGTTATACAGTATGAGTTTTCATTTGAGATAAAATAATTATGAATGTTATACAGTATGAGTTTTCAATTGAGATAAAATGATTATGAATGTTATACAGTATGAGTTTTCATTTGAGATAAAATGATTATGAATGTTATACAGTATGAGTTTTCATTTGAGATAAAATGATTATGAATGTTATACAGTATGAGTTTTCATTTGAGATAAAATGATTATGAATGTTATACAGTATGAGTTTTTGTTCACTAAATTATTTTATTGAGGTGTTAAGTAGGATGATGGCTGACTTGAAATTGAGTCCAGTATCTGTATTTTAGAGACCTAATAATGTTTTGTATCTTGTATGCTTTCAGCATGTTTTTTATGTTTTCCAATTTCATGATTTTTATTTGTTTTTCTGTAGTGTAGTCATACCATTATAGATGGTGTAAAGCTTAGAGCTTCTAAAGATTAGGCGCTATTCAAAGTCCTCATTATTATTATTATAATTATTTCATGGTTCACTCATTAAATCGATGTACTGAGTGAGAAAACAAAAGTATGTAATTGCTCTTACTGTCATGCCATGATCAAAAATATTCCCATCAGAACATATTACGTTGTATGTAATTGCTGTTACTGTCATGCCATGATCAAAAATATTCCCATCAGAACATATTACATTGTATGTAATTGCTGTTACTGTCATGCCATGATCAAAAATATTCCCATCAGAACATATTACGTTGTATGTAATTGCTGTTACTGTCATGCCATGATCAAAAATATTCCCATCAGAACATATTACGTTGTATGTAATTGCTCTTACTGTCATGCCATGATCAAAAATATTCCCATCAGAACATATTACGTTGTATGTAATTGCTGTTACTGTCATGCCATGATCAAAAATATTCCCATCAGAACATATTACGTTGTATGTAATTGCTGTTACTGTCATGCCATGATCAAAAATATTCCCATCAGAACATATTACGTTGTATGTAATTGCTCTTACTGTCATGCCATGATCAAAAATATTCCCATCAGAACATATTACGTTGTATGTAATTGCTCTTACTGTCATGCCATGATCAAAAATATTCCCATCAGAACATATTACGTTGTATGTAATTGCTGTTACTGTCATGCCATGATCAAAAATATTCCCATCAGAACATATTACGTTGTATGTAATTGCTGTTACTGTCATGCCATGATCAAAAATATTCCCATCAGAACATATTACGTTGTATGTAATTGCTCTTACTGTCATGCCATGATCAAAAATATTCCCATCAGAACATATTACGTTGTATGTAATTGCTCTTACTGTCATGCCATGATCAAAAATATTCCCATCAGAACATATTACGTTGTATGTAATTGCTGTTACTGTCATGCCATGATCAAAAATATTCCCATCAGAACATATTACGTTGCTAAGAGTTCAACTTATTGTGATGAAACCATTGCATTTCTTTTTAGCATGTGTGACCTGTTCAATCAGAATTCAGAAGACGTTTTATGAAATTATGATCAAATTTATTCATCAGATAATGTTTCCTTCAGTCATTTACCAAACTCATGAAAACTCAAAATTTCAAAACATTTCATTTGCAAAAGGCATGGGAGGACTGCCATCAAAGCTGGGATCTGCGGATGTGCCACAAGCACCTGAGATTAAAGAACCTCTAAAGTAGTATCTGTGCACCTTGTTCATGGGGAGGCTGTGTCTAAACTGACATCTATGGATGTGCTACCTGTACCTGGGTGGGGGTGGGGTATGGAGTAACTGCCTCCAAACTGGCATGTGGATGTACAAAATGTGCCTTAGGTAGAGACTACCTCTAAACTGGCAGAAGTGAATTTGCCACCATACTGGGTGCATAATTTTATGTTTGTCAGTACATCCGAAGTATTGTGAAATTATTCTACAGAAATGTTTCTAAAACGTTTTGCACCATTACGATAATTACAAATGATTTAGGTACAATGTTTGTAGAAGACATCACCATACCCTATGAAAGCGATCACTTGTTTAACATTTTAATGACTACAATATCTACACGACATATCAAGGTTTGTAATTACCTGATTCAGTCAGAATAACTAGGACTGAACAATGCTGTATCATTGTGGTCTTTCTCAATGCTTCAAAATTGTTCATTCGGGGAAAGCGAATAAAAGATGGAATTTTTTTTTTTAAAATGGTTACATTATGAGAGAGAGAGAGATTTGTTTTTCGTAAAATGAGTTTTAATATGAAGATTGAATTATATATAAATATATATATATATATATATATATATAGTAGTTTTTCGACTCCGCAAAAGAAAAATAAGTTACTATAGAAGGTCCTGTCAAATAATGTTTATTCAGTGGGTTAACCAACGGAGACAAAAATATGTTACTTTGAGGAGTGACTAAATGTAATGAACTCAATAACAGGTTTTAACAAAATCTACTCTCGTAATCATTGTATGAGGGTTGATTTATGGAATACACATTAAACGAGATTACTGGTCAAGAAATAATGCCCCAAATAGGTATCAAATAAAAAATAAACAGAAAAGATACCATCATAATCGTGTCTGGCGTTCATCTAAATATTTAAAAGAAAAGATCAAATTAATTATGGTTAGGTACAAATAAATATAAAATAACTTTGTATCTTTTTTCAGTTTTCGAAGATAAGTATATGCACGTCCGGTAAATCATTTTCATCTAGAATTCAATTATCCAGAGCTAAAGGTTAGCCTGGGAATAATCGCGTAAATGTAAACTCCATATTGACCTCGACAATGAGACCGTTTACTAAAGTTACCAGTATAACTGAATAAACGCTTATGTTACTTTCATAGTACCTTTATTTGGGCATCAACAGCATTTTGGCCTTCTGTAATTTCATGGCCCATGGGCCGACGATAGAGATTGTTATCATGAGGTACCGAATAAATGACCTTTACCTTTTGTACTCCCCAACATTTTGTTTAGCTTATCATGGTTATCAAAGTTGCGATCATGTAGTTTGATAGGAGTAATCACAAACAACATAGATCCTTTATCTGCAAGCGGTATGATAGGCAGATCAGGGTCTTTGTTGTACTCGACTTATAAGCTAGTACATACAGTACATACTGAAGTAAGCCATCATACGCCTTAAAGTATCGAGTTTTCATATTTTTTTTAGGAAGCTTTTTTCTCTCTGTATGATCTATATTTATATTAGCAAACATTTTACTATCTGTATACTAAGATTAAAATTAGTTATCAGTACAACCAATCTGACCGCGTGTTAGAAGACACATTGATTTGTGGAATAAATGAGTGCTTTGTTGTAGGATTAATATTAAAAAGCAGATAGAGATAATTAAAGTGTACAAAAGCAGTTTTTCCATTTTAATATCGTGCATTTAAATACAGATTTTTATATTACGTGTATTTATTAATGTGCGAGTAGAAACAAAATTATTACTACAGAGGAGAAACGTCTATATGTTGGCACCAGAAAGGTACAGTCGGTTCTCTGTCACCAGTTAATGAGTAAGGGAAATGACATTGACATTAATCCAGGTCATTTTCTGGGTACGAACAAACTGATAAGTGAATACTCCTCCCTCCCTCCCCCCCCTCTCTCTCTCTCTCTCTCTCTCTCTCTCTCTCTCTCTCTCTCTCTCTCTCTCTCTCTCTCTTATTTGGATTGTAACGTAGCTTTCATTGTTTAATTTATATCGCTAACATATCAACAGTATGGCAGTTTATAGTGATGTCTGGCACTGGGGTGGGGATCATTGCCGCAGACATGTAGCATGATGTCCCACCCAGTCATTATCCTGACACTAGGCGACTAGTCCTAACACTAACCTGTTAATGATGAGCTCCTAGCGTGGCAACTGTTCGTACAGTTTTTTCAAGTCTTTGGTATGATTCGGTCGGGAGTGTGTTTATGTTTTATTATTCGATATTTTAGTCATCGTACCATACAGCCAGTGTTACAGTAATACATTCAACATCGTACTATACAGCCAGTGTTACAGTAAAACATTCAACATCGTACTATACAGCCAGTGTTACAGTAATACATTCAACATCATACTATACAGCCAGTGTTACAGTAATACATTCAACATCGTACTGTATAGCCAGTGTTACAGTAATACATTCAACATCGTACTATACAGCCAGTGTTACAGTAATACATTCAACATCGTACCATACAGCCAGTGTTACAGTAATACATTCAACATCGTACCATACAGCCAGTGTTACAGTAATACATTCAACATCGTACCATACAGCCAGTGTTACAGTAATACATTCAACATAACAATAAAAACATACACATAGTTTAACTGTTGTTGATAGATTTTACATTTTACAAATCCGGCAAAAGGGCTCAATAAAAATGTTTATTTAAAAAACAAACTTGCGATTTGTTCGTACATTGAAGTTAAATACTTAAAAATATAAATATCACTTTCGTGAAATACATTTTAATATCTTTTAGATGAATGAAAACGACGCACTAAAACGCACAACGCTAAATCGGAATGTATAGCAGATTTCGTGAACGATGAGCAAGGAAATTATAGTTAAAATACAAATGCAGCAACTGGAATGTAAATGGATGGGAAACTGCGCCTAAAATTTGAAGCTCAAATGGATTGCAAATTCAGTGCAAACGAAATGCAGACTTGGTAATTTAAGAATGAGAAAGAACTACCAGTTTCATGGAACGTTTAGAGTTTAATTTTTTTTATTACCAATATTCACTGGTCATGGGAAAGACAGTTTTTCAAATATGTATAGAATGCTTACTAAGGAAGTAAATCAAAGTAAATAAGTTATCACATAAAATTGAAATATATCCGTCTCGTATTGTCAAGTAACTAAATATCATGTGCCGCACTGAGAAATGTATAATAACGCCAGCTATAAACGCTATCCAGTCCAGTTTTATCTGGGAAAGTAAGAACTTATTTCACATTTACACATTTATGCGAATTAAACGTCTAATTTTATTATATACCATTCCTGCACATTTGACTCGATTTATAAACTCGTACCGAATTAAAACTCATGGACCTGGTATCACAAAGTGTGGGAGATCGTTGTCTTTTATTTAGGTCATACGATATCTCTAACAGGTCACATTACACATAGAGTGATATCACCTTTCTTTCATTTAGATCACCTGTAATCTCCGACAGATCCCAATACATCTGGTAGATCCTTCATAGTGTTGTTCATATTGTCATGTAAGCAGAACAGATGAGATCATTTGAAGTGCTATAAATAAAATACCCCACCCTACCCCCAGTGTTCTGCGGGATAATACAGTTCTGTAAATAATGCATCTAACTATGATCATATTTAAAAAATATTGTACCTTTGCATTGCCCTACTCTAAGTATTTAACATGCCGGATTAGTGGCAAAATGGACGAAGTAACGTTAGAATCGTATTACTAGTATCAGATCAGCCGGGTCGACAACCTTAGCGTTCCTTTAAGCAATGCGCTTTATTAGGTCGCTTTTGCTGTGCAATAAAACATCGAACTGAACCAAAGCGAATAACGGGACTTGACACCACGTACGAACCTTTACGTGTACAAACTAAATGGCGGAACAGACCGGGATGCAAAGAAGTAACATTGCGTCGCTTGATAAATGAATCAAAATCTATATTTTTTTCTTTGTCTCCGTCCATTTAACACAAATGCTATCCACCATGGCTGCTAGTACGTATCGACATTTAGCGCTGTCTGTTCAGAGGGCGAAATATTTCCACCGTGTTATTGGAGTTTATGTACGACCACTCTTCAAGTCAGATACATGTAAGTATATTTAATGTTGAAGTACTAAGCGCTGATCGTTGGCTGAAGTGTTCGATCCAGATCAAATTGACATTAAGCTTCGGTGTTATGAAATGCACGTAGTGTCGCCATAGAAAATACGGTTACCTCAAACACCGAAATACGCTCAAAATCCAAATTACACAGCAACTTTTATGCAAATTAATTACTTTTTATTTTCTAGCATGTAATGACGTCACTTCTATTTGATTTTACTTGATTGGAAATGTATAAACGACGAATTGAAAATTTAAAATAGTACATGAAAGAGTGAGATTATGAATGAGAGAAACCAGAAAATGTAGGTACATACTTAAGGTCTTTTTTTTTCATTTTATTTTGTGTTTTAGATTATATTAAAGACTTAAAATGCTTTGGATTGAATTATTTGAAAGAGGTAATCACAGGAACAGACGATGTGTGTGTGTGTGTGTGTGTGTGTGTGTGTGTGTGTGTGTGAATGTAATCTTTAACGTTGCTTTAACAATTTTTCCATTATATCGCTACGATGTCTGCAGTGAGGCAGTTTTATAGTGATGACTAGGACTGGGGCATTATGCCGCAGACATGTAGCATGATGTCCCACCCAGTCATATTATCCTGACACCAGGCCAACCAGTCGTAACACTAACTCGTAACACTAACCTCATAATGCTGAGCGCCAAGCGAGGCAGCTGTTAGTACCGTTTTTGGAAGTCTTTGGTATGACTCTGCCGCGGATCGAACCCACGACCTCCCGTTTCCGCTGTGAATGCTCTAACCACTAGGCCGCTTGATATATATTATCATCATTAGATGTTTCAAGTGAAGATGTAACCAGATGTTTAATCTTCGTTCACGT
This sequence comes from Unio pictorum, assembly GCA_030141615.1. Taxonomy (NCBI): domain Eukaryota; kingdom Metazoa; phylum Mollusca; class Bivalvia; order Unionida; family Unionidae; genus Unio; species Unio pictorum. The sequence goes on from JARLTB010000254.1 coordinate 3,889,764, forward strand.
TATTTTATATACTTTGCATGTGTGTCAGTGACTTAAATGTATTGCACAGCTTCAATAAGATAACGGGACATCAGTCTACAGGAACAGGAGTGGAACTCCTAATCCACCGACTGTTGCGTGACGGGTTGTTATGCCGCCACTGTGGTAGTTGTATTATGGTTGGAATGGGGTGCTCCCAATATTTTATTCAAATTTTTATCGAAGTCCCAGGCTCGATTTTGGTTTGAAGTTAAATTAGTGAAAGATAGATGTAAAGCTCTGAGCCCCCAGTCAGCAATGCCGACGGTTAAATGATTGAATATACAGAAAGTGAAATTCAACGAATAACAATTTAATAACAATTCAAAAGTTGCATGCTAAGAATTTCCCGTGTACTCTATTTTCGCTCGACCCTGTTATAACCTGTTGCATCACTTGATTAGTAGTGTGAAATAGCTTTTTCTACATGTCCTTGTACTCATCTTAGCGAACCGCTAGTATCCAAATAGTTACACGGGGACAACTGCAAATCAGCAGATGTGTGACAGTGCATTTAGCCAGCGGAAATAATACTTTTTCGTTGTCTTGACCTTTTGGCCCTGAGGCTCTTTGTTTGCTCCCAAAGCCTTCAGTTGCAACCCCCCCCCCCCCTTATTTCGTATTTTGACAGACCTGTACGCCCCTGATATGCGACATACTAGGTTGTCTAGTTATTCACAAACCAATTTTATCAATCAACACCTAAAGCTTCTACGACATGAGTTGACATGGTCTGTTTTCAGCGTAGTTCGAAATACACTATACTATATTTACAGTTTAGTCACTCGTTGTGTGCACGTGCGTGCAATATCAACTTATTCAAAATACTGTACGATTCTGCTAATGTAAAGTTAAAGGAGAGAAAACTGAACATATAATAAGACACGAAATACACCACCGGCAATAACAGTCCGAGAAAAGTATAGTTTATTTCATTAATTAGGAATACTGGTCTGTATATCTTTTATCTTTGAGAAAAAATTTGCTAATTTTAACGTTGTGTTACAGTTCAACTGAAGAAAGTCATGACTGAAAATGTAATTTCAGATGGTACCAATTCCCTTTTTCGGCGCTGGCAGGAAGCAACTACCCTTGTTAATGGCGTCAGATTTTACTCGATGGTAATGAATTAAAGATCTATATAACTTGGCGGACAGTTTTATTTTCTTCTAATATTTATAATTGATATTTTCTCCCATACCTGTACGTTAATAGAAACACAGCGATATTACAAATTACGAGCAACTATATTGTTACAATGTTACATTAACTGAAATGATTGGTTAAATAGTTATTGCATCTCGTCAAGAGCTGCATGAATTATGTTAATAACAGCACATGCGTATAAAGTGAATTATATATATTTTATTTATCAAAGAATTTTACATGACGATTTCTACTATTTGCAAGTTAACATAGGGAATGTTGTAATACATGAGAATAAATGTTTAGATTTTTTAAAATTTAGTAGTTAATTTAAATAAATACAATTTTTAAAAAAATATATTCAGAAGTAATGATTCCCCCCAGTTCACTAAGAAGCTTTTTGAAATTCCGTACAGTTGTAAAAACATCGATGAACTGTTGATGTTGATAGAAAAATACACGCTGTCTGGTAGATTACAACTCTACTCATGCATTGTAATTTGCCGTTTCAGCCGATTCAGTATGCATCAGCACACGAAAAGCAAGTTGTAAGCGCTGACGTGGAAAAAGATGGTCGCCAATTAGTGATCACGTGGAGAGATGGGATCAAATCAAGGTAAAACATGTGCATATACTTTTGTGTTAGACAAAAGTCGTTATTCTGCTATGTAGCAGTAATTTGTACTGATAATTTTAAAGAACGACTGTGTGAAAGGCCCCCTACCACCAATATAGTGTGTGTTATTTGGATTTTTAACGTAGCTTTAAAAACATTTCAGTCATATCACTACAATGTCTGCAGTGTGGCAGTTTTATAGTGATGTCTAGCAATGGGGTATCATGCCGCAGACATGTACAATGATATCCCACTTAGTCACAATATCCTGACCGGTCCTAACACTAACTACTTAGTGCTGAGCGCCAAGCGAGGGAGCTGCTAGTACCATTTTTGTAATTCTTTGGTATGATTCGGCCGGGGATCCAACCCACGACCTCCCGCACCAGAGGCGGACATTCTAACCAGTAGGTCGCCGGAGCGGTCCAACCAGTATGTATAAGAGTCGAAAAGCACTGATATTCGGGTTATAATGATGAGTAATTCTTAAATCTTACGATTACACTGCGCATGTGGTAAAATGAAAGTAGTCGCAATTTTGCCGATACCATCTTGCCAGAACAAGCATGTGCTTTTGACATCGATTACACTATGTGAAAAATAGATCAAGTAAGCGGTGTATTTTTATGGATATCGTCAAAAACATGCTGTCCTAGAATCTGTCAGTTAAACTTTGAAACATTGGTAATGTACCCAAACATAGTCAAAAGCTATGTCGCCGATATAGTAGCAGCAGAGAGGGTGAAACCACCTGTTGCTGAAACGTCATTTGCTTAAAATGTAAAGCTTCTACGTAAATGAATAAAAAAAACCCACAAAAAACACGTCAGTAACGCTAAACCGAAGTCTCTAACCAAAACCGAGAGTTTCTCTCCAAGAGTCTTTCTTGGGGTTATTACTTTATCAGTCGTTAGTGTTAATTAAATTTTTTAAAGGTATTTTTTGTTTACTCACCTGGAGATTTCATTGAGGTCACGCATTCTCTGCTGCTGTAGATTAGACCAGTCTCTCAACCAATGATTTTATCAAGACCGATTCGATATCTTGATCTACGATCATGTAAATTTATCGTTCTAAATCCTTGTGGGGTAGTTTGCGCACGTGAGAAAAGGTTCTTAATCCATAAAAATTAATATCCATATCTCCGCTACACCAATTTTTATGGATATTTCGCAACGTATGTGTATCAATTCCATTAAATACAGCTAAAATATTACAATTCTTTCTGATTACTTTTGATATTTGTGTGCACCGCTGAGGAACATAAATCACATCAGTGATTTTATGCTTAACTCTGGAAAATACACTTGCCGGATTTGATTGTTTATCCAGCATGACATTATCGTACAAAACTAAATCATCAACGGACGGTGCCTCATTAATATCAGTGATAAAATTAATAATATCATTACCATCTTCATTTGTCGTCTTTGCATTTTCATTAAAGTCTTTTAACACTTCGTAGCATCATCCACAGACGTAGCAACTAAATACCGTTTATCCCATTTCAACCATCTCGTTATTAAATTAAGTCGCAGTTGCGCTGTACTACTTCCAGATGGATCTATGATAATCAATCTGATAGAATTTGGTAGTGCTGCATGATGTTTTACCGGATCTCTTCCCTTGTCGCTGAAAAATCAGTTACATCCATTATATATAAATATAATAATAACATGGATTTATATTGTATTAAATGCAAGAGGCGTACTCGTACAGATGGACTAACAACTATTAAAAAACCGAAACAGATCAGCACTTACGGGTAAGTGTGAACAATGTGGTACAAATAAATTTAAATTTATTTCTAGTTGAAACAGTTCTAAAAAAATCCCATGGAGGTGATATTTCAGCAAAATTAGGACAATTACCTGGAAATCCACGGGTTAAGTACACGGGAGAAAAACACCTTTCAGTATATAATTATTGTGGTCCTGACTCCTGGAACCAGACTTGATATCCTACTTGATAATCAGGATCAACCAAGACCCGGTGAGTATCCAATAAATGAAATTGATAAAGCGTGTCACGCTCATGATGTAGCTTATAAAATCAAAACCTACAAGATAGATATTTTGCAGATGTAAAATTAATTCACGCGTTAAATTCCATAAAAAAAATCTTTCAAAGAAGCATTAGCTGATTGGTTGGTAAGATCTGCGATGAAAGGTAAACTTGTATTAGGAGCCGGTTATTAATCATCCGATTATTAAAATAATGGAATCAATTTATAATATCCCAAGATGATACTGGACAGGCAGCGTAACTATTAGTAAACTCACTGATGCAGCAGGTTTCAAACTTTCTACTGCTGCAGATTGGTTAGCACGATAGGAAATATGGCAAAGATATCTACCACCGCCTAAACGAATGCAGCATGCACGTTTTTATGTCAGCGTTCCTAATGAAGTTCATCAGTTTGATATTTTAGTTCTACCACATGAAACTATCAACATTGGTACAAATATGCGTTAACTTTCGTTAATGTTGCAAGTAGATATACAGAGGCAGAACCATAATCAACTAAAACAGCAACTGAAGTTGTATCTGCTTTTGAACGGATTTATCAACGAAGGCCATTACGATGGCCACAATTATTACAAGTTGATCCTAGCAAGAAATTTGGCGCATTATCATCGTTGATGAAGCAACATAATATCAAAATCAGACTTGGACATACTGCAATATATCGTGATCAGAAAATTGTTGAACGATTTAATCAAACACTTGCTGAGCGGTTATTTGGATATCAGTATGCAAAGGAAATAATTCAGGATACGAGATGTCGCGAATGGGGTGTGAGATTAACCACGTGTGCTAGCTGCATTAAATAATGATTTTATTCGATCATTCAACATGAAACCCATTAATGCAATTACAATAAAAAAAACATATGCCAATACAACGACATGACCTTTCAATACAGCCATGTATTGAAAAGCAATGTTTTTATTGTGAGATATTTATATGAACCGGGTGAAACTTAAGCAAGCAAAGAAAGAGCGACTGATCCTATCTGGAGTATTACGATACACAAAATGTCTAGTGTATTAAGAACCACGGATAGACTTTCAATATACAGATTAGATTCAACTGCTCCTCAACGTGGATTTACATATGAACAATTACAAGTTATACCAGAGGATACACACTTACCACCATTTTCACTTAACTAGCGCCTCAACGTCTATTACATTCAAGACAGGTCAACATCGTATTTTCACGTATATGATAAAGACTACTATCTTTTCGATGTAATGTAAATTGTCTTGGATCATTATTTGAAAATTGCTCAACATTACTGTGTTACAATTCGCATAATCTTTTCTTGATTTAGCGCCATGATACATATCAATGTTGAGATTTTTTGTTTTGTCACTTTGTGTATAACTAGCGGTGTCTTTTTCTTACTATATCATCACTAACAAGTTCGTTGTTGGTGTCAGTAAAATTTACAATAACACTCCGCAGAGTTTTTTTCCCAACTCTAGACACTGCGAGATAGACTATGTTTGACCACTTTATACGATCATCAATAATTCAAACAACTGTATCTGAAATAGTTAATCCTTGAGATGAGTAGATTGTCCACAGATATTGTTCATTGATAATGCGTCTTCATGGAGATTTGTCAGCGCGTAGTGCATCCTCATCAGCACTAATAACAACTACCACACTATTATTTAATACGAGATTCTGTTTCCTTGACTCTATCAATGATCCTGGTATATCGACTTCAATATTCTGTTGCCGCGTATCCGCTGGTCTATAACATTACGGTCGAGGCAATTCTGAGAACGCTTCCTTATATAACTGCAATAATTGCTGCTGAAATGTATCACGAACTATCCTTCTACTGGCTACTATCAAATCTTTTGGTCTCAATTTATTCAAAATTTCATTTATTGAAGTTTCTGAAATGACTCTACGCATTATTTTTGCACTGAATGCTATTCGGTTAGAATATGGTTAATAATGATCGCCACACATTATCACCGCGGTATTCTTTAGCAATCCAACACACGGTTGTGGTTGACCACGATTGCCACACATTAACAGGGCGGTATTCTTTAGCAATAATCAATCAAGAAACATGTTTAATATATCTGAAGATACTGTGGATATTTCATCCCAAATTATTATTCCAGGTATATATATCTCGTCCATACGATCATGATCTATTTATCTCCATTGTATCTAAAGAAGCTGTGATACGTACATGACTTTTCACATTTTCTTTCATTTCTCTCGCAAGTCTGTGTGTAGAAGTTAACAATTAAATCCGAACTCTGTCTAAATAGTTCGATCAATCGAGTTGTTTTACCGCAACCACCAGGTCCATTTAGATAAACAGTCTTATTTCTAGATACTGGATCGGATACAGATGGCGCAGACGATAATTATGATATCTGATTATTTTTGCGATAAATATATTTTACCTCAACATCTGCTGATTCAGGATAATTATATGGATAATTATGTAACATTTCTTGTTTTATTTTCCACGAATCCCATGGTGCATCATGAGCAGTAAATTGAGTCAGTAATTCTGCGGTGGTAGAGAATCTATCATCGATAGTACATTTATTGAAACATATGCGAACATATTCGATCTTAGATATGTATGCTGAGGCGATATATCATCGATATAGCCAACAATTGTACCTAACCGTGTTCTTTCAGATAAATAAGCATTTATATTTCTCTATGTTGCATCATCGATTATAAAATCATATTCAGTATCATCTAGAATTAGTCGTGCATAATGTCGCTTGTGAATATTTGCCTCAGTTTGAGTAAATTTACCGATTATTCTTCTACCGAGATATTTTGCGGTTTTATCATCATCAAGTGGTTGCAAGCAAACTTTTGTCTGCATTTGATATGATATAAGTGCCTCACCTACAATCAACGATATCAATATTTTACAATCAATCATCTATCATAATAAAACTATTGGCAATCAATGTTTTTTCTGAAAAGTGCCTACCAAACCAAATATAACAGATCGGATGAAGAACATACTCGAATGATACAATACGAGCGAATCCTGTTAGATTATAATCGGGAAGTGGTCCATTTATCGATACTCTGGTCATCTCGTTTGTGGGATATCCAAATCTTTTAAAATATCCAGAACATTCTCCGTAACCAAGAACTACCCAGATAACACACGACCATATCCACCGTAAAAACGTCCTTGTTATTATACTTGGTATTTCACAGTCCACCGTGTCCGTATTCATAGCAAGCTAATTGTACTTCTTCGAGAAGTTCAAATTGTGTTGGCTTCCACGAATGTTTCTCTCTTGCAAAGCAAGTTGCAACTGATGGAACTGTAAAACCATTTTTGTAGCAATTGCTCAATATTCTCAGTTGAAAACGTCTGCGTAAAATTGTTCATTTCTTCATAAAGAGATTTTTTTACGACATGTTTCGCTGTTAGGTCGTACAAATTAATCATATTGTTTCAGGATTGTTTTTACTTATTTCGTGAATAAAATTAAACATATTTCTTCTAGAGTCTTTCTCTGGGTAAAATTATACGGTTCAATCTCGTCGAAATATTGTTACTGCATTAGTCTACGCGTGAACATTATGATCAACGATATTTATTGGAGCTTCTCTGTTTTTAAAATGTTTCGAATCGTATAGAATCTCCCCTGTTTACTATAGTTTTTACTATTATTGTGACTTTTAGTGTGTTTTTTTTTAAAACTTCCATACATCATTAATTGTAGCTTCGGTATCCTTAACAAATTCAGCCAATTCTTTTATTTTTTACGTGTTAGATCAGTTAACATATTTCCACGTATTGCGTTTGTAAAATGTTCGAATACAATATTTATTTTTGAAAGTTTGATCGCCGCAAGATCATTACTATCGGATAAATCCCATAAATAACTGCGGTTACAGGATACGGTTTTTTCAAAAAAACGGTTTGTCGATATCAGTCAACATTCCTGATTTGGAATTTTTCCTCAGTATGGCAATTTTTTCATTATGAAGAACGCGATCATAATTGTCACGGATAATCCAATTTTCTGTTTCTGCTAGTACAAGACATTTTACTTTAAAAAGATATTTTCGATTGTCGAGCTAATTAATGATAGTTGCCGCTCGTTTGTCGTTCATCGTATCATTAATAGGTTTGTCACCACCTTTGGTGTTGCATATAAGTTTGAATACTGAATGTACAATGTGGCGGTAAAAGATATAGAGAGCTCAAGCTATATTTTGATAAAACAATAATGACAGTAAAAAAAATATAAGAACCCCTGAATATTCAATAACAAGATTTCAAACATTTTCTTAAAAAAAATATACGATTAAACAAATAATGTTATATATATGGAGCAAAACGAATTTATGAGGCATCCTATTTTTAAGAATTATGAAGTATCTCGTGATGGTATCTTCAGGTACTGTCGACTAAAATGACCAGTCGGTCGTGTAAGTAACCAGGGTATTTTATATTGAATTGCGTGGAAGATAAAATATCTCTCTGTCATGGGCTCATATTCGAGTGTTTCAATGGATTGATCAAAGAAAATCTTGTAATCGATCATATGAAGGGTATAAAAATCGATAATAATTAATCGAATTTACGAGCTATCACACAAAGCCAGAAATATGCATGTGGTGATACTGGCAAATATTAAAAAAATGTATATACAAATACTGGCGAAGAAACAATATTTCAATCAATGACCGCAACCGGTAGACATTTTGATATTAACCAGCGTGCGGTACACCATGTCGCAGAATATAAGCAAATCTGCTCTCTCATAAAAGGATAGAAAAATATTGTTCATTATCGTTAGAGTCTTCCTTCCGGCAGCTCCTACTACTTCTTTCCGGCAGCTCCTGCATCCAAACTGGTGCCAAATGTCATGCTTGGCATTCCTTTGGACCTCACCAGCAAAGACGAAAGGAGGATCCTGACGTCTGGGTGGCTCAGAATCTCCATATTGCACGCCAATGCTTGTGTCCTGGAGAGGTCACTCCAGTCTCGCTACTGAGTGAGGAAACAACACGGAAGCTGACAGTTTACGGGTGATAAGTTACATCCGATTGGCGTAGGGAAGGAGCACCACGGGTCATCTTTGACGGTGGGAGGGATCATCGTGTCCCACTGGTCAACTACCACCCGCCTCAATAAGGTGCTCGAGTGGGTGTCTGGAGCTCAGTGTGTTGCTAAACATGACAAGCAGACGGAAATTCTACATCAGACAAAATAAAAAAAGAAACCAATAAAGAAGACTCCAGCTCTTCAATTTGTAAGCTGGAATGTGCGCACCATATTATGACCTCAGAGAAGTGGACGACACCAGAAAAACGGCCATCACCGATAGAGAACTCAGCAGGCTAAATTTCAGCATAGCTGCCCTCCAGGAAACCAGGCTCGCCTCTAGTGGCTCCCTCTGAGAGGAAAACTACACCTTCTTCTGGAAGGGTCGAGAACCTGAGGAGCCCCGTCAGCATGGAGTGGGCTTCGCCATAAAAAATATTCTGGCCTTGGTTGAACCTCCCACAGGGGGCACTAAGCGTCTCTTGTCCATTCGCATCATCACTGCTTCAGGCTCTGTCTACCTCATCAGTGTCTACGCCCACACCCTCACGTCTTTAGAAGACACAAAGAATCAGTTCTACGGCAGCTGGACGAACAGATCAAAGGATGCCTCAAATTCGAACTACTATTCCTCCTTGGCTACTTTAATGCCAGAGTAGGTGAGGATCACGAGTCATTGCCTACCTGCCTCGGATATCATGGTACTGGAAAGACGAACGCAAACGGCCAGAGACTGCTGGAGCTGTGCGCCTACTATGGCCTGTGCATCACAAACACCTTTTTCAAGCGTAAGCCACAACGCAAAGTGTCATGGAAACACCCCAGGTCCAATCGCTGGCACCAACTCGACTTAGTCATCACCAGGTTCTCTGCCCTTAACAGCGTCCTCTCCACCAGAACCTACCACAGTGCAGACTGATCCTCCGACCATGCCCTCGTAAGCAGCAGGGTGCGACTACAGCCACACACATTACACCGCTCAAAACCAATAGGAAACCCCCCTCGCAAACACTGCACAGATGTCAGTCCCCTCCAAGGTACAGGAATATGTGTCCGCTCTGGGGAAAGCTCTCCAGGACTTGCCAGAGCACGATGCCACAGCCAAGTGGAACGCCATGAAGGGTGTCATCTACAGAATAGCCATGTCCAAGTTTGGCAACAAGGAACGACCCAGTCAGGACTGTTCAACGCACACCTATCAAGATGGAACCACTAATCGAGAAGAAGCGAAACAAGCCCTTATAGTTTACAAAAAGCCATAATGAACGGACTCTTACTGCTCTTAAAAGTGCCCGAAGCAACATCCAAATCATCGCTAGACAGTGCGCGAACGAGTACTGGCAACAACTTTGTGAGGAATCCAGCGCAGTGCCGAGTACGGAAACATCCAATGTATGTACAGTGGCATGAAGAAGGCTCTAGGCCCCACAGTGAAAGGGGTAGCTCCAATGAAATATATGATGAAAGAGAAGATCACAGACCGTGGGCAACAGATATTCAGATGGGTGGAGCACCGATGCAACCCTCAGCAGCATAAAGAATCTGCCCACCATGGATGAGCTCGACAAAGTGACAACCTTAGAAGAGCTCAGCAAAGCAATTAAATCCCTCCCAAATGGCAAAGTACCAGGTAGTGATAGCATCCCACTCCACCCGAAGCTATCAAATGTGGGAAACCCAACACTGCTTCAACCACTGCACGAGCTACTGTGCCTCTGCTGAGAGGAAGGAGAAGTCTCCCAAGACATACTCGACGCCACAATTGTGACCCTTTACAAAAACAAGAGCGACATCTTCTACGTGTTCCTAACAACATTGATTAACGTGTTGTAAATACTAAGTTGTAAGTATCACTAATGTTTCTTATAATATCAAATTCGACAGCTGGTCTATCTGCATGTTATAAAGCATCTGTGTGTTCTTTAATATACTGAACATGACCAGCATTATTGGTAATATCTTTAGAAAACATCATTTATGGACCTATTGTTCTTGTATAATCATTAGAATATCGCCCTAAACATTTTATTGTTGTGTCAACGTCGCCATTCTTCTGAATCGACTCAATATTTGTTCCATCAATCATATTTGTAGTGTTATCATACAATGCCATATCTTAACAAAGCAAATTATCTGCATATGGTGTATCAGCTTCAGCATTTGTTACAAGTTCACCTTCTACTTCAATAAATACTTCAGCGGGTAAGAATTATCTACTTGTATCCCGAACTCGAATTTCGATACGTCCACGTTGATTCGGTTGTCTTGCGTCATAAGAATAATATTGATAATCGCGTATCTATTCATCGTTGAGAATCGGTAAGTCTATGTCTAATGCTAGGTTTACAAATTTATTATAAATATGTTTATCAAAATCATAATCGCTTTGACCTTGTCAAAGAAATACGAAGACAACTTCCTACTATTAAATTTGCTGTAATATTTATTTGTACTTCATCCGTTCCTTGTTCCGTCAAGGCTGCTAATTTTTGATCCGTTTCTTGGTTTATTTTTTTACTGACATTCACGGACATAATTGCAGTAGATGTTAATTTTACTGGCGGTGGTATAGTCTATCCTTGATTGCCATGACTGCCCTACCAGTAACATTACCAATAATACCAGGAGCTTTTCCACAAATATCACTTATAGTTTTTGTTGATAATTGTATTGCAATTGGGGCCATTCTTGTAAATAATCCTTGCAGATTATACCAAAACCATCACTAAGTTGCTTGATAGATTGATAACCATGAATTTACTACCCTGACCATGATCGATCCACACAGCGAGCATTACGCATAATCATCTTATTTGTTATATATTTATATAATCATGTTGACTATTATTCACTATGAACGAGTTCATCGATAAGTTCTCGCTAAATATTAATATCCATCATGCCACCTTGAATTAATCGTCTCGAGTTCTTACCAGCTCTGTTTTCCTGCTATGAGAATTTCTAATCGTGCTAAGTTGGAAAGAACATTATTAGGACAGGCAACAAGACCACTTCCCCAAGCAGTGCTTGGAATACCACTAAGAGTAGCACCAGTGTCAGGTGCATCGTAAACGTTTTCCTTTCCTTTTCTAGAAGATTGTGATTTTTATATGTTGTGAAGAAATTTGTGAAAGCGCTTGTTGTTGTTCTATTTGCTGCCGCGGCGGAGGAAGTTGGAATTGTGAGCTGCGTTGTTTCTTAATCAGAACACATGTTTCAAATTCTTGTGTTTTTCTCATGTAGAGCAAAAATAGTGGATCCTTACTTGAATCTCGATCTATCATATTTCATGCGATATATCCATCTATACCAGGCATCTGTGCCTACAGATCGATCATGTTTGGGTTTTATTTATCTTTCTCTATGATTAAAACATGTCATCGCAAACCCAACTAGATCAGTAGGATCATCATTCTTTTTAATCGCATTAATTGCCTTATTACTAAATTTGTCAGATAGTGTAACTTCTTCCAGCTTTTTCTTCCGGTTAATTTTCTTCAAGTATTTCTTTACCGGTATGGTCAGCAACATCCACTGGAGCAGCAGAGGGGGCGAATCGGACAACTTTTTTATAGGCATCTATTCGGAAAATTAAGGCTTCCCCGAAAAGTAATCGGACAAGCGTCAATTTGGTAAACTGAGGCTTCCTCGAAATCGTAAAAAAAAGGCATGCTTGAGATGCCATGGTAGTTGTCGCCGCCCCCTCTGCTGCTATGGGTTAACCGAATATTTTACTATGAAAATCATTTAGAACTTTACAAACATACTAATTTGTAGAACCTCACCTTGTAAATCAATTAGATTATTAGACTGGTCAGTGAGTCTGAAATTAATTCTCGTTAGTGAATCATTATGACATCGCATATAGACTGGATTAGTTGGATCCTCGATTATTAGAAATCCTGGAGGAGCTTTTGGTGCAAATGAATACAAAATATATCCCTGCTGAGCTTGATTTGATCGCTCAAGATTTATTTGATAGCTTCCTTCGATAACATCACATACTAAATTTAATGCTATCACCGAGGTTATATTCACATTGAACGGAGCGATATGCCTACCACCGCCGTCTGGGTCATTATTATGTTTGAGGGTTGTTATTTGTGGTTGTGATGCTGTTTTTTTCCATGTGTCATGGATTTTGTGGAAACCTTCATCGATGGCATCATTGCGATATTTTTGTAGTTCTGAGATATTATATCCATGTAGTTTGAACTCAGGAATATCTTCTACGCGTATATTATTTTTCATCTCAAACTCTGTTCTCGTTTTAGAATTATCGTCATCTAATATCTCTTGAATAATTTTCAAGTAAAATATTTCCATGTCATAGATGATTCTGTTACATGTTTCTACGACACTGATAAATTAATCTCGGGTGAGAGTACCGGATTTAAGAGATATTAACAACAGGAAAAAATCATTATTCATCGCTGTGAAATTTTCAGTAATTTTATCCTGTCGGGGTGTGAATTTGATAATGTTATTTTCTACTATTCCATTGAAAAAGTCCCACTTATTATATTTGTTATAGCTTTTTATTGGATTGCCGGGTTTTATCCTTTTGGTGGTATAATCAGATTTTTGTGGTTCAGGTGGTATGTTAACTTGTCGAGGTGGGATTTCAGACCATCCCAGTATAGTTCTTATTGAACTCTGATAGATATCTACGACATAACTAGGTGAGTTTATCTCGATGGCGGATGATAACGTCGGATCGTGAACCGTTATAGCGATTTTCGATTCTGCTGCTCCAGTAATTGATTTTATTCTACGCTGGAATTTAGCATTGATTTGTTCGATTTGGTATGACCCAGATGGTATCGAAACAACGTTCCAGTCTGGAGTTCCATCGGGTTTAGCAGCAGAGAGGGTGAGCCGGACAACATTTTTAGACAAGTTTTCACTGAAATCACGCTTAAAAACAATGAAACCAATGACATCAGGCAAAAAAATCAATGACATCAGGCAAAAAATAATAATGAAATCAGGCAAAAAATAATAATGAAAAATCAATGAAATCAAAAACTTTTCAAGAGATTACAACGTCGTTGTCACTCACCCTCTCAACCGAATATTTGATCCAGTCCGATACGATATCGTGTCCGAGGGTCATGTAAATTTATTGTTACAAATCCGTGTGGGGCAGACTGAGCATGACTAAAGAAATTTCTAAATTGATTGAAGTCCATATCGGAGCACCATGTCTGCCAAATATTTCGTAGCGTATGTGTATCAACTCCATTAAACACACACAACACATTACAATTATCGCGAATCACTTTTGGTATTTGTGTGTAGCGTTGAGTGACATAGATCACATCCGTGTTTTTGTGCCTGCCTCTGGAAAATATTCTAGCAGGATTTTTTTGTTTATCTAACATTACATCGTCGTATACTACCATGTTGTTAATACTTCCATCAAGATCTTCTACTGATGGTGCCTCGTCAATATCGGTTATAAATTCAATAACATCCTCACCAGCAATCTCTGAAGAGTTTTCATTAAAATCTTTTAGCACTTCATAGCATTTTTGGTCGTCTACGCTAGGGGCAATTAAATACAACTTATCCCACTTCATCCATCTCATTATTAAATTGAGCAACAATTGCGTTTTACCGGATCCAGATGGCCCGATTATAATTGCGCGGATAGAGTTTGGTAGCGCTGCATGATGCTTCACTGGTTCTCTTGTTTTAGTCGCTGAAAAATCAATTATATTCATATCTCTATACATAAATTATGGATCTATATTGTGTGAAGTGTAAGGCGCGTACTGGCACAGATGACTTGACGACGATTACAACTAAAAATAACCGATCAGCGCTTTCTGGTAAATGCGTACAGTGTAGTACAAAGAAATTTAGATTTGTTTCTAAACCCAAGGAACCTTTAAAAAAAAACGAGGAGGTGATATCGCAGCCAAGCTAGCAAAACTCCCTGGAACCCCATGGGCAAAATACCCCGGAGAAAAACACCTTCCAGGATATAGCTACTGTGGACCGGGAACAAGACTTGATATCAGACTCAATGATCAAAATCAGCCCCGACCCGGTGAAGAACCAATAAACGCCATTGATAAAGCCTGTCACCTTCATGATGTTGCTTATAAAAGCAGCAATTTGCAACACAGGCATCTAGCAGATGTGAAATTAATTCATGCGTTGAATGCCATCCCTGATAAATCCTTCAAAGAAAAATTGGCTTCATTTTTGATAAAATCGGCTATGAAAAGTAAATTGATGTTAGGTGCTGGTAATTAATAACAACATGGAATCTATTTATTACTCCCCAAGAGGATACTGGAGGGGTAAATCAGCAATCCATAAACTCGCTAGCGCTGCAAAAGTGAAAAAAACCACTGCGGCTCATTGGTTATCCAAACAGGCACTATGGCAAATTTATCTACCAGCGCCTAAACAAATTAATGTCTCGCATTTTGATGTAACCGGACCCAATGAAGTTCATCAGGCTGATCTATTATTTCTGCCACATGATCGTGGTTACAAATATGCATTAACTGTAGTTGATATTGCAAGTCGATACAAAGAAGCAGAGCCGTTAAAAACAAAATCGGCCACTGAAGTAGCTTCTGCATTTGAAAGGATTTATCGACGAGGTCCTCTGCACTGGCCAAATCTATTACAAATTGATCCCGGCAAAGAATTTCAGGGTGCAGTGTTATCTACAATGAAACATCATAATGTCACCATACGACGAGGGCATACTGCACTGCATCGTGATCAGGCCATTGTAGAACGGTTTAATAAAACCCTTGCTGAGCGGTTATTTGGATATCAATACGCAAAAGAATTCATCCAAGAAAAAAGATCCCGTGAATGGGTTAAAAGGTTACCAGCTGTGATTACTGCACTGAATAACGAGATTACTAGAACCATCAACATGAAACCTATCAATGCGATTAAAAAGAAATCAATACCTGAAAAACCACAAAAAGATTCTAGCGTTTCCGAACCAATTCTTGGTAGTAATGTCATTGTGAGGTATTTATATGAACCAGGAGAGCTTGAAGGGGGTAGAAAAAGAGCTACTGATCCTATTTGGAGTGTTACTACACATAAGATATCTAGTATAACACGATCTACGGGTAGACCTCCAGTCTATAAACTGGATTCAACTGCCCCTCAGCGGGTTTTTACTAGACAACAATTACAAGTGATACCCGAGGACACTCAATTGCCACCGCATGGTCTTAACTAGCACCCTTGCGTCTATTGCACTCAAGACAAGTCAACATCACATTATTTCTGACATGACCGAGATTGTTATTTTTTCTGTCAACGGTGAATTGGCGAGGATCCTTATCCGAATACTGCCAACGCATTATACAATTGCAACTTGCGCAGTGATTATTCTGTTGTTTCTTCAAAGTGATTATTAATCCAGCATCAATATCAAATTCTCGTTGTTTTTTTTTGTCCTGTTGTTTGTAACCGGAGAGTTTTTTATCAATAATATCATTATCGCCACCAATGATTTCATCATCGCCACCAATGATTTCATCATCGAAGACAATTCTTCGAAGTTGATCTATTCTTCGTACTCTGGATACTGAAAGATAGACTAAATTCGACCATTCTATGCGATTATCTACCATCCAAACAATTGTATCCGATATAGTCAATCCCTGTGAAGAGTGTATTGTTGCTGCGTATCCTAGCGTCCATGGGGATTTATTAGCACGCAATGCATCTTCAACGACATTGATATCAACCAGCACAATATCATTTAATACGAGAATCTGCTTTTCACTCTGTCCTGGAATATCAACTTCAATGTTCTGTTTTCGTGTATCCGATGGCCTATAACAAAGAGGCACTGGAAGTGTTGCAAATTTTTGTTTATGCAATTCAAATAATTTCATCTGAAGTGTATCCCTAACTATTTTTCTACTTGCAATGATCAAATCGTTTGGTCTCCACGCTTCCCAAAACTCATTCATGGGAGTTTCCGAAATTATTTCACGGGCTATTTCACACTGGATTCTATCCGGTTGTAATCTAATTAATTTCTTAAATTATTTTAATTCATTATCAAGTGATCTATGATCGGTATCAATTTCTTCATAGTAGTCTACAAAACCCTTTAGCCATTCATGGGGAGATGCACCGACAAATGGTGGTGGTTGGCCGTGATCACCGCACATGACGATTTTTGTATTCTTCAATAACAACCACTCAAGAAATATTTTTAAGACATCTTCTGACACTGTGTCTATTTCATCCCAAATGATAATTTCAGGAATAAATTTCTCTCCCATGCGCTCAGGAGTCCATTTATCTCCTTTCCATCGGAAAAAACTATGATAGGTACAGGCATTTACCCCTCTCTGTATCATTTCTCTTGCAAGTCTGTGAGTCGGTGTTAGCACAATCATGTTAGAAACGCTAGCGTTTCCACGGCGATATAACTCAATTGCCCGGGTTGTTTTTCCTGACCCACCACAGCCGTTTAAATAAACTGTTTTATATCTACAGATTGGATCAGAAATCGGTGGCGCATTAGAAAATTCTGAACACTGATTGCTTTCTAAGTAATTATTTTCAATGGTAACATCTGCTGATGGAATATAATCATGAATCATTTCTTTCTTAATTCTCCATGATCCCCAATTCTCGTTGCCAGTAGCCTTAAAATCAACCATTTTGCTGTTTATGTAAAATGAGTCAGTGGCAACTCTAACTGCGGTGTTAGGAAATCTATTGATCATTGAAAACAGATTAATAGAAGCATAACCGAGCATAGAAGCTCTCAAATGTGTGTACTGCGGATTGTATCCATCATTGTAAGTAACAATTGTACCCAATTTGGTTCCATCGGACATAAATGCATCCTTACGATTGACATATAGGCCCCTATTCGTTAAATCCGCGATTACAAAATCGTATTCAGCGTTGTCTATAATCAATCGTGAAGAATATCTCGTATTATCATCTTTGCCACCCTGAGTGAATTTACCGATTATTCTTCGTCCAAGATCTTTTGCTTCATTGTTTCTGATTTCAAATAACTGTTGGGACCAATCCATGATTTGTTGTTCATTAAAATCAGGAAACAGTTTTCGCTCTTCGCTAATTATTTTTTCTAGATCAGGTTGTGGTAACCAGACTGATTTCTGTGCTTGATAGGATATTATTGCTTCACTGACAATTAATGATTTTAACATCTTACAATCAAGCATATACCGTAATAACACTATTGGCATCCAGTGTTTTTCAGACATGTGTTTACCAATCCAAAGATAACTACACGGATGAAGTCCTTCAGCCATTTCAAATGATACCACACAAGCGAATCCGGTTAAATCAAAATCAGGCAGTGGTCCATTAATAGCAACACGGGTCATTTCGTGTGTAGGGTGTCCAAATCGTTTGAAATATTTCTCGCATTCTCCATACCCAAGAAAACTTCCTGGATAACACGCAATCATATCAACTGAAATAACGGTATCAGCGGTGTATTTTGTATTCCATAATCCTCCATGGCCGTATTCAAGACAGGACAATTTGACATCTGATAAGAACTCACTCCGTGTTGGTTTCCACGCGTTTTTCTTTCTAGCAAAATGTGCTGCAATGGATGGTACTGTAAAACAGTTTGCTAATAATTGATCTTCGATTTCCTCCCCGTCCTCAGAAAACTCACTAGCTAGTTGTTTCATTTGATTATGCAGTTCTTCAGTACGATATAATTCTCCGTTGGGCTTTACAAACTGATCAAATTTGCATTCTTCGTCTGAAGTACTATGAAATAGCCACATTGACACAGGATCGTTTTTACTCAAATGGTAAATAGCATCAAATAATTTCTGCTCTGAAAAAAACTTCTGTTTGGGATAGATATTTTACGGTTCTATCCCGTGGAAATATTGTTACTGCAGATGACCACGCGTGTGCGTTGTGATCAATAATTTCAATTGGGTTTCCTTTTTTTGATTGATATTTCGGTTCTTTTAATACTTCACCGGTGATTGTTCTTACTGATATTGGAAATCTCAATGATGTTTCTAATTTAGTTATATCCTGAATTGTTGCCCCATGCTGTTTCACTGTCAGTTCCCATTCGGTTATTTTTTTTCGTCTTAGATCAGTTAGTTTATTTCCCCGGGACGCATTTGTGAAGTGTTCTATTATTCGTTCTGCTACACAATTAAGCCCTGTCGAATATTTCATGGGTGCTAGTTTTGCAATATCAGGTTTTTCATTGAGCGGATAGATCCCGTAAACAACTGCTGTGACAGGATAAGATCTTTCGTAGTAGGGTTTATCAATTCCAGTCAAAATTCCCGGTTTTGAATCCTGATTCACAGTGATAGTTTTTTTGCCCTTCAAGATGGGTTCAAATTTATCCCTAATAATCCATTTTCCATTCTCACGGATAATGAATTTGATTCGGAAAAAATGACTTTTTTCCCCAAGACGTGAAATGATCTCTGCTGCTTTTTCATCAGTCATGGTAGCGTCAACAACACCATCAATTCGAAATGTTGACCAACAATAAGATGCTCCATCACGCTTGAATTCATTAAAACAGTCTCTGATAGCCTTATCAAGAATTTTATTCTTGGGTGTATTAGAAACTATATCAAGATTGAATTGAGCATCCTTCCAGGGTCCGTCTCTTGGACGTTTGTTACGTTGTTTGGGTCTATCGCGATTAAATTTAGGACTGATTTTCAATAATCTCTTAAACTCCTTCATGCTTCCGTCTCTTGGACGTTTTGGACGTTGTTTGGGTCTATCGCGATTAAATTTAGGACTGATTTTTAATAATCTCTTAAACTCTTTCATGTTTCCGTCTCTTGGACGTTTTGGACGTTGTTTCTGTCTATTGGACGTTTTTTTAGGTCTATCGATATTAAATTTAGGACTGATTTTCAACAATCTCTTAAACTCTCTATCGGTATTGAATTTAGCATTTTTCGAAGTCAATCTCTTGAACTCCTTCATGCTATACATAAAACAAGTATTTAAATGAAAGTTTTATATATAATGAACCAGTGCAAATGGCTCATGATGGGAAATGTAACCCCGTGTAACAAATCATGCAGAAAAAATGAGTACTGTAGGTATCATATGCAAAGTTTTCGACATGGGAGACTTGGTCCGTTACCCTGTATTCGATGTGGGGTTGGGGTTAAGGGAAGATCACAATTGTGTATTGATTGCGGTGGTAAGCGATATAGGGAATTGAAGCGTTATTATGATAAAAGAATCAAAAATGGACAATCCATCAGAAATTATGACCCTGAAAAAGTCTTTGACCCTGATAACGTCACTGACAAAATCATAAGAACTCCGCAAGACTACATCGAAAGGTTCTCCAGTGATGTAATCATTAAACCAAACAATGAATTAGACAAACAATAGAATAGTATATATGAACCAAGAATTCAGACCACATCCAGTGATTACAAATTATGAAGCATCCAGTGATGGTGTTGTAAGAAACCGCAGGCTGAAAAAACCGGTCGGTTTTGTGAGTAATCAAGGGTATTTGAGGTTTAGCGCTGGAAAGAAAACTTATCACAATCATCGTTTCGTGTATGAATGTTTTAATGGATTAATCAAAAATGGTTTTGTTATTGATCACAAGGATTCTAATCCAAAGAATAATTCTGTATCAAATCTGCAGGCTATCACACTGAGTGAGAATTCCAAACGAGGAGAGACTGGAAAATGCAAAACGGTTTGGAGGAGACCTGTGAAATCTTTGAATACAATAACTAACGAAGAGAAAATATTTCAATCAATAACCAGCGCCGGTAGGCACTTCGATATTTGTCCAACTTCTGTTCAAAGAGTTGCAGAGGGAGTTTGTCGATCTGCGATTTCAAAAGGGACGGGACAAAAAGTTCGATTTAGTTATGTATTTTTCAATTAGAGATATGTCATTGCTATAGAATAATGAATTCTGAAAACATGAATAGCATCATAGTTGAAATAGCAAAATTGAAAAATCAGGATATCAAACTATCAGATGGGTTAAATCCTGATCAAATTGTGTCTGATTTTCAGGATATAGAATACGGAGTTAGCACTAACAAATATATGCTACCCAAGAAATATGCACTCATCAAAAGAATTCAGAATTCTATTAAAGACTCTCTTTCATTTTCCAGTGACATCAGTGTGTTCGTTCCGTTGTATACTATCGTAGAGGGAATACGAAAAGAATTAGGGTACGAATACGAATTGAAAAAAGAAGTCAACTCTAAAATTAGAAACCTACGGGCGTTAATTCAAGAAAATGAACAATTTTAATTGCCCGACCATTGATTGCCCGATCATTATCATTTTTTGATTGCCCGACCATATCATTTTTTTTAGCCGACCCTCAAGAAGTATGTCAAAAATCGATAGATGATCAAAAATAGAATGAAGGAAGTGTGATAATTATTATTTTATATACAAATTCCACACTTCCTTCATCATTGATAGAAGGTGATATAGGATGAAATAACACTTCCATGGTGGTATCAAAAATCATCCGACATGTCAAAAAAGTGAGGAAACTATCAGTATTAATTATTTTATATACAATTATGATACTTTCCTCATCATTGATAACGCCCTTAAACACTTCCACGGTGACTTTGTCACTGGTGTTAAAAATCATCTGACATGTCAAGTGTTTTACAATTGAAAAATTGTTTCTGATTTCAAATAATGGTCAATGAAGCATTAACAACCCGATTGGCTCGTGAACGATTAGATGCAATCAGGAGATTTGTACCAATTCGTGACTCTGTACGGAATAAACTGCAACAACGACAGAATTTACAAACTGATTTTGCTTTAGGGTCTGAAGAATTGTTTAAACCAGTAACCACAGCAACGAAAGGGGTAGAGCGTGCTTTACTGGGAGATGATCCTGACGGTAAAAGAAAAGAAGAGGGTCTTATTTCTGTACTTGAAAAACTAGCAGCGAAAACTGAACAAACTGAACAAACTGATCCGAAAAAAACGACTGTTTCTCTGTTGAATAAATTTACTGATCATGCTAAAATAGTAATAAAACAATTTAATTTATTCAAATCAAAGGATTATCAAGCCTTTGGTGATTTTGCTGCTCAAAGCTATAATTCAAAAAAAGATTTTTTAAAGGACGAGTATAAGAATGATAGAATATCAAGTAATGATTGGTCCGATAATTTGTATAAACTAAATAAAGGGATTGGTCGTTTGAATAAGGATGAGATGGGGTACAAGGAATTTCAAAGGGGAATTAGTAATTATAAAAGAGAACAAATAGAAGAGCGACAACGAGAATTAGAAGAACGACGTCAAACACCAACACGTAGACAAACAAGAAGACAAAAAAAACAACAACTACCACCTGATGATGATGATGATGATTTAGAAGAACGACGTCAAACACCAACACGAAGACAAAAAAAAACAAGAAGAACCTAATGATGATTATTTACAAGAAACGGATTTAGAAAAAATAGATGAAGCAGCTGGTTATAGCGGAAGTGGACTGCAAAATCCAAGGATTAGTTTCTGTCCTGATAGTGTTATCAATGATATATCACGATTAGAAGTTCTTGTAGGAGGGTTCCGAGCTGGAAATAACTCTCCAGAAATAATTAATGAAGCAGCTGATATCTGTAGACGGTTATTTGCCGGCGGTATCATGGATATCAAAACATATCGAGATTTCATTGACGAGTTAGCAGATGGGTATCATAGTGATTAAATAACAATTGAAAACACTAGTGTTTTTATAATAATGATCGTACACTACAATCATGATAAACCAACCCTCGTCTATGTAGTTAATTCACGGTTTCCAGTTTATAGAGCATACTATGGAGATGGCCTCGGCAATACCATTTTAGGATTCTTTTCAAGAATGGCCCCAAAAGTGATGCCGTTAGCTAAACAGTTATCAATGAAAGCCATTGATGTTATTCGTGATAAGGGTATTAGTACTGTTGGAGATCTTGCAGGAAAGGCGTTTTCAACTGCAAAGAATAAAATAACATCATTAGTGAGGCGAAAAAAGAAACCGTTACCGTCCACAGAAGAAATGCCTGCAAGTGTTAG
This sequence comes from Unio pictorum, assembly GCA_030141615.1. Taxonomy (NCBI): domain Eukaryota; kingdom Metazoa; phylum Mollusca; class Bivalvia; order Unionida; family Unionidae; genus Unio; species Unio pictorum. The sequence goes on from JARLTB010000254.1 coordinate 3,912,689, forward strand.
TAAAATTATAAATAACGCAGTAGATGAAAAACTAGCGTCAATGGCTTTAACTCCCGACCCAAATATGATAGCAGGAAGTGGCTTTAGAAAACGCTAGCGTTGAAAATCCGATTTAGACTCTGATAAATAGAATAAAATGTTCAAAAAGTCACGTGATCCAGCATTTGATATAGACGCCCCAGTTGGCAAGGATGATTCTGTACGCGATTATCAATATTACGCCTATCATGCCATAGACTCAAATAGTCGATCGCGAATTGATCTTCAAGTCCATGATACCAGTAAATACTTTTTGCCCTGTGAAGCGTTTATTGAAATCGAAGGAGAAATTGTACGAACAAATGATACAGAGTATCCAGCTGGTACTCAAGTCGGTTTTGTCAATAATGGTATTATGGCGTTATTTGAGAGTGCAAAATATCTCATTGATGGAAAAGAAATTGAGGCGATAGATCGCGATGTTGATGTGGCTACAACAATCATAGGATTAGCGAGATATTCTGATGATTATACAAGATCAGCAGGACCTTCTATGATGTTTGCTAAGGATATTAAAAATACGGCTGGAGGAAATCAATTTATTATAAGACGACCAAAGAATAATGCTGGCACCGCTAATATTGATGCCGAGGATATGATTATAAATGCTGATCCTAATTTAAATCTAGGAGCTGCAACACGAAACGCAATGTTGCAAGGAGCGCGTAAATCATTTTCATGCGCGATTCCACTGCATCACATATTTGGATTCTGTAGAAACGTCAGAAAAGTTATTTATGGAGCGAAGCATACAGTATCGCTTGTACGAAAGGGTGATGATAATGACGCAATCTGGAGGATTCCAGCAGACAATGCAAATCCCAATGCTGATGCCGGTAAAGTCAATTTAACAAAAATATCATTGTGGATGCCAGTGTTGACTCCAGCATTCACCGCAGAAGAACGATTACTATCATTTATGGACCAAGGGGGAAAGTCGTTGTTGAGTTGGTTATCAGTGAGTACAGATGTGAAGCAATCAAATATCAACGGGTTATTCACTTGGAACCTAGCATCAAAACAAGGTGTTGCTGCGCCACGTCATATATTTATTGCGTTACAGGATAACGCACGAGTTGGCAATCAACTCTTCAGCCATATGATATTTGATCAGTTAGGTGTGAAAGACGTCTCACTGAGAATAAACGGCCAGCAGGAACCATCCGAGGATATACAACTTAATTACACAGAAAATCATATTGCACGAGTTTATCATCGTCTGTTGTCATTTATGGCACGTGATCAAAATGTGGATACCGGTCTACAAATATCACAATTGGATTTCAAAAGCCTCTATCCGATTTATTACTTCTCACTGGAACATCTCGATTTGATGAGACAATCTGTCGTTGATATACATTTTAGAGCTAATGTGACTCGTGGTGTTATTGCTGATTATAGAGCGGTTGCTGTCATTCTCAGTGATAAATCAATGCTACTTGAAGGTGTTGGTGGAAGAATGAGAGTGGTAGATGCCCCAGTAGAAAATCTTTGAACGATTTTTCCATTAGAATCAATCTATTATGTATAATGTCATATAGTGTTATTAGTGTTGCGTTAACTCCTGGTCAAATCAAAAAATTGCAATCAGAATCGGCTAAAAAATGTGGAACCACAATCACTTTGAAACCGAATCAAATGACTGGTGGTGCAAATAAATTATCGCTGACAACTCGTCAAATAAAACATTTCAATGATGCACTTGCAGCCAAAAAAGGTGTTCAGATTACTCTTTCTGCGGCTGCTATCAAAAATATGATGAAAACGGGTGGTATATTTCCATTGTTAGCTGCAATACCAGCATTGATTGCAGCAGCAGCCCCAGCAGTAGCTAAAGCAGCGGCGTTAGGAGCCGTTGGTACTGCAGCAGGAATGGCGTTGAAAAAAGCAACTGGACAGGGTTATAAAAAAAGGGGAAAGGGTCTAAGACTACCAGGAACCCCGTATTCATGGTACAGCGGAAAAGGCCTGAGACTACCAGGAACCCCGTATTCATGGTACAGCGGGAGATCCGTTCACGGATCAGGCCTGAGACTACCAGGAACGGTTTATTAATTGAGGAATCTATGGTTCCCATGTCCAATTTTGATTTAATGGATGCTGCTAAAAACCTAGCGATTAAAAATTTCAGAGGTGTTTTTATGAAAGATCAATTACCACATCAACCAAACAACACTGAAACAGGTATTATTAATCTCGACAACAGCACCGGACCTGGTACTCACTGGGTTGCATACGCTATTGATCCACGTGGGATTGTCTATTTTGATTCATATGGATTAGCCCCGCCAAAAAAGTTTTTGCGTTATATAAAAAATTTTTCAATGAAGACTTGGTATTCTACGCTACCAACACAACAAATCAATGACCCACCAATATGCGGCAGTGAAGTATTAAATGTCCTTGATGCTATTTCAGCATCTAGAAAACCACCTCATATTGTCGTAAATGACTACACTAGTAGTCGCTGGAAATCGAAACGATTTTAGAGAGAGAAAGAGTTTTATAATAACATGATTGATATTTGGGGGAGATCTTTGAAACCCAAACCCGATGACACTGCAACGGGTGATATTAAAAAAAAAATCAAAGATGAAATAGCTGAGACGTTAAATTTAACAAGTGTCGACCCGAATGAAATAGTTGTATTTCAGGACAAACAGGGTAAATTGAAAACCAGTGATGTGTCGTTGGATGATATTTTAACACGACAACAAAACGCAATCGAGAATACCGTTGTGCTATTTTCCGATCAGGGTAAATTGAAATCTAGTGATGTCTCTCTGGATGATATTTTAGTTAAACAACAAAACGCAATCGAGGATACCGTTGCGTTATTTTCCGATCAGGGTAAACTCAAACCGGGTGTACTCTTCTCGACTATTACAGATAAATTCACTGAATACAATAAAGAATTTGACGATCATTTAAAAAACTACAATGGTTTCCGTAGAAATGTCGTTCAAAAGTTCTTTGGGTCTCCAATTGTAGTTACACCATCTATCGCTGAAATTAAAACGTTTGTTGATGATCAAAAGGTTATCAACGAAGCAACAAAAACAACAACCGACGCCATTGATAAATTTATTGGAACTACATTCGATAAAATTGAACTAAAACTCCCTGATATTAAAAAATCCATCGATGAGACGAAAACTTTCATCGAAGGCATCAAAGGTGATATTTCGAGGATGATAACAGTCATTGAAAAAACAAAAATCCCTCATGGGAAAACCAACAACATAGTATATACAATCCAACACGGATCATTTGAGTGGACACCTACAAACAACAAATTAGATATCACTGCAACCGTTAAGGGTATTTATCGATTAACACTAGTGACACCATTGACTCAATTTAATATTTCATCGTCCAGTTCATCCGGGGTCAATAATACGATTTCAACGATCATCGACAAGAATACAACTGAAAAGTTCACAATCACACCTACTGATAAAAATTTGGTTGGAGTCTCAACAACGTGGTATGTGGAATTCGTAGCGGATTTAAGTAAATCGTAATTGAAAACGCTAGCGTATTTAAAATAAAAAATGATTTCATCATCGCAATATCGTTATGATCAGGTCAGAGAGTATCAAAATAGACTCAAAACCCTGTCTGAGGAGTATGCAATGAAAATAAAAAAATATCGCAGGAGAATTACCGCAATTGATGTTACCGTGTATTCAGTGAGTGGTGTAATCACCGGAGCTGGTATTATACTGTCTTCAGTGACAATGATGGCTCCGATAGCTGTTCCAATTTGCATTTCTGCGGCAACAACAATCGCTGGAATTATTTCAATAATCACAAAAAAAATATCATCATGCAGCCAACGGAAACTACAAGACTACATAATTCAATTTCATGTTGTGTCCACTGCATGCTCGCAATTATCCTCATTGATATCGTCATCTCTCGATGATACAATTATATCAGAGAGTGAGTTTTCAGCGATGGTAGATATATATGATTCTGCGATGTCAAAATTAGAAATACAAAAACATGAGTATAATAACAATGACAACACCGATGGAATCAGAAAAAACCAAAATGATCTCAATAACCTCAACGATATCAGATAGTGAGTTCTCAGTGATGGTACGTGTCTATGATTCCGCAGTATCAAAATTAGAAATACATCATGAGTATAGCAACGATGACAACACAGATGGAATTACTTCAACAAATAGTGGAGAACACGAACCCAGTACAAACCAGCATGATCTCAATAACCTCAACGAATCCAGAATTCAGTGTGAATTTCCCCTCTCCGGTTCCAGTGAAGGAGATAGCGCTAGCAAAATTACGAGTATACCATAGTTGGCCAAATATCAGATCAAAATCATTTGGTGGTCAACAACCCAATAATTCTTTAGTGTTTGCAAATAAGAATAAACCCGACGGGACTCCAGACTGGAATGTCGTTTCGATACCAACAGGGTCATACCAAATCGAACAAATCAATAATGAATTCGCGCGTAGAATAAAATCGATTACTGGAGCAGAATCAAAAATAGCTATAACAGTTCATGAGCCAACACTATCATCTGCCATTGAAATAAACTCAGAAGAATACGTCATAGATATATATCAAAGCTCAATAAGAACAGTGTTAGGTTGGCCTGAATTACCACCCGGGGGGAAAACCGTTAAATTACCAGAACCACAAAAAACTGATTATATCACCGACAGGATAAAATCTGGTAATCCAATAAGGAGTTATAGAGATTATGATAAGTCGTATTTTTTCATTAGAGTAGAATATGATGAAAGAATACGACTTATTCATCAAGTTGCTAACCGGGATAAAATCACTGAAAATTTCACAGCTTTCAATAACGATATTTCACTGTTGTTAATATCTCTTAAATCCGGTACTCTCACCCGAGATGAATTTATCAGTGTCGTAGAAACATGTAACAAAATCATCAATGACATGGAAACATTTCATTCACAAATTATTCAGGAGGTATTAGGTGACAGTAGTCCTAAAACAAGAGATGTATTTGCAATAGACTATAAGATCCGCATAGGAGATATTCCAACATTCAAACTACCAGGATATAACGTACCACAACTAACAAAACATCTCAGTGACTCCATCGATGAAGGTTTCAAAAAAATCCATGATACGTGGAAAAAAACACCATCAACTATCCTGACACACAATAATGACCCAGATGGTGGCGGCAGGCATATTGCTCCGTTCAATGTGAATATTTCATCGGTGATAGCGCTCAATTTAGTATGTGATGTTATCGAAGGAAGCTATCAAATAAATTTAGAACGATCAAATCAAGCTCAGCAAGGATATATTTTGTATTCATTTGCACCAATAGCTCCTCCAGGATTTTTAATAATCGAGTCTCCGGTGAATCCAGTCTATATGCGATGTCATAATAATTCATTAACCAGAATTAATTTCAAACTCACTGACCAGTCTAATAATCTGATTGATTTACAAGAGGAGGTTTTACAAATAAGTCTGTTTGTAAAGTCATAGTGATTTACATGACCCTCGGACACGATATCGTATCGGACTGGATCAAATATTCGGTTGAGAGGGTGAGTGACAACGACGTTGTAATCTCTTGAAAAGTTTTTGATTTCATTGATTTTTCATTATTATTTTTTGCCTGATTTCATTATTATTTTTTGCCTGATGTCATTGATTTTTTTGCCTGATGTCATTGGTTTCATTGTTTTTAAGCGTGATTTCAGTGAAAACTTGTCTAAAAATGTTGTCCGGCTCACCCTCTCTGCTGCTGGTTTATTCTTATTTGCAAATACCAAGGAATTATTCGGTTGTTGACCGCCAAATGCTACCGATCTGATATTAGGCCAACTGTGATACATCCGTAGTTTTGCTAACGCTATTTCTTTCACGGGAATCGGAATTGGGAAATTCACACTGAATTCAGGATTCGTTGAGGTTATTGATATCATGCTGGTCCTCATCGGTGTGGTATTTTCCGTTATTTGTTGAATCGGTTCGGTATTCTTTCCTATTCGTTGAAGTAGTTCCTGCGGTGTTGTCATCGTTATTATACTTATGTTGTCGCTCTAATTTTGACATCGCGGAATCATAAATACTACCATCACTGAGAACTCACTATCTGATATCGTTGATGTTATTGAGATCATGCTGGTTTTCGGGTTTCTGTTCTCCACTATTCGTTGAAGTAATTCCTGCGGTGTTGTATTATATTGTTGTTGTCGCTCTAATTTTGATATCGCGGAATCATAAATACTTACCATCACTGAGAATTCACTATCTGATATAAATGTATCATCGAGCGACGATGATATCAACGAGGATAATTGCTAGTACGCGGTTGATACAACATGAAATTTAATTAAATAATCTTGTAGTTTACGCTGACTGCATGATGATATTGTTTTTGTTATAATCGAAATTATTCCCGCGATTGTTGTCGCCGCGGATATTACAACGGGAACAACTATCGGAGCAATCATTGTCACCGAAGATAGTATAATACCAGCCCCAGCGATTACACCACTCACCGAGTACACGGTAACATCAACTGCGGTGATTCTTCGTCGGTATTTCTTTATTTTTATTTGATACTCCTCAGTGAGGGTTTTGAGTCTATTTTGAAATTCTCTGACCTGATCATAGCGATATTGTTGTGACGTTGTCATTTTATTGCCAAATTAGTTTACGATTTAAATTAAGTTGTTTACTCAAATCCGCTACGAATTCCACATACCATGTTACTGAAATTCTAACCAAATTCTTATCAGTGGATGCTATCGTGAACTGTTCGGTTGTATCCTTGTCGATGATCGTCGATATCGTATTGTTGACCCCAGATGAACTCGACGATGATATATTAAATTGAGTTGGTGTCACTAGTGTTAATCGATAAATACCCTTGACGGTTGCAGTGATATCTAATTTGTTGTTTGTGGGTGTCCACGCAAATGATCCGTATTGAATCGTGTATGTTACGTTGTTGGTTTTCTCATGAGGAATTTTCATTTTTTCAATGATTGTTATCATCCTCGTTGCATCACCTTTGATTGCTTCGATGAAGGTTTTCGTCTCATCGATGAATTTTTTAATATCAGGAAGTTTTATATCAATTTTATCCAGCATGGTTGCAAAAAAATTCTCAATGATATTTTTACGAAATGATGTAAACTTTTCAACGTGATCTGTATATTTGCTTTGAAGTGTTGCTAGTTCCAACATAGAAGTTTTTATCGATGTAAGATTTGGTGTGGTCACTGGAGGATTACCAAGGAAATCTAACAACGGCTTGTCAATATTGTTAATTCGTTCCAAGATAGTTGAAACAAGTACACCTGATTTGAGTTTACCCTGATCGGAAAATAACGCGATAGTGCCTTCGGTTGCGTCTCGTTGTTTAATTAAAATATCATCCAGGGAAATATTACTAGATTTCAATTTACCCTGACGATCTTGAAATACAACTATTTCCCCGGGGTCAACACTTGCTAAGTTCAACGTCTCAGCGATTTCATCTTCGATTATTTTTTTTATATCACCAGTTGCAGATGTTTCCATGGTTGGTTTCTTCAGCGCTGATAGAGGTCTTCCCCAAATATCAATCATGTTATTGTAAAACTCTCTCTCTCTAAAAAGCGATTGCTGGTGTATTCATTTACGACGATATGTGGTGGTTTTCCAGATGTTGAAATAGCATCAAGAACATTCAATACTTCGCTGCCGCATATTGGTGGATCATTTAGTTTTTGTGTTGGTAGCGTGGAATACCAACGAGGAGTTTTTAAGCGGTTTATATAGCGGTTAAATTCCTTCGGTGGCGCTAATCCATATGAATCGAAATAAACGATTGCACGCGGATCAATCGCGTATGCAACCCAGTGGGTTCCGGGTCCGGTGCTGTTATCGAGATTAATGATGCCGTTTTCAACACTGTTTGATTGTGTCGGTAACTGATCTTTCATAAAGACACCCCTGAAGTTTTTAATCGCGAGCTTTTTAGCAGCATCGAGTAGATCAAAATTGGACATAGGAACTATCGGTTCCTCAGTCAAAGTTTCCTCAATCGAAGATTTCTGGGTTAATAAACCGTTCCTGGCAGTCTTAGACCCTTTCCTTTTTTATATCCCTTCCCGGTTGCTTTCTTTAGTGCCATTCCCGCCGCGGTACCAACGGCCCCTAACGCTGCCGCTTTAGGCACCGCTGGGGCAGCCGCAGCAATCAATGCTGGTAACGCAGCTAACAACGGAAATATACTACCTGATTTTTTCATGTCACAGATCGCAGCTGCAGAGAGAGTAACCTGAACGCCTTTTTTATCTTTGAAAGCATCATTGAAGTGTTTTACTTGACGAGTTGTCAACGACAACTTATTCTGACCACCAGTCATCTGATTGGGTTTCAGTGTTATTGTAGTTCCGCATTTTTTAGCTGATTCCGATTGCAATTTCTTGAGTTGACCGGGAGTTAACGCAACACTAATATAACTGTATTTCATTATACAATAGCAGATTGATCTAATTGTTACAGATTTTCTACTTGCGCATCTACCACTCTCATTCTTCCGCCAATACCTTCGAGTAGCATTGATTTATCGCTGAGAATGACAGCAACCGCTCTATAATTGTCAATCATATCAGGACCCATAATAGTCCGGTTTACATTAGCTCTAAAGTGTATATCAACAACTGACTGTCTTGATAAATCAAGATGTTCCAATGAAAAGTAATAAATCGGATATAAACTCCTAAAATCATATTGTGATATTTGCAAACCAGTATCGACATTTTGATCGCGTGCCATAAATGACAACAATCTATGATACACGCGGGCAATATGGTTGTGACCGTAATTAAGTTGTATATCCTCGGATGGTTCTTGCTGACCGTTTATTCTCAGTGAGACGTCACTGATACCAAGTTGATCAAATATCATATGGCTGCGTAATTGTGAACCAACTCGCGCATTATCCTGTAACGCAATAAATATATGACGTGGGGCTGAAACGCCTTGTTGTGATGCTAGGTTCCACGTAAATAACCCATTAGCAGCTGATTGCTTAACATATGTAGTCGTTGTTAGCCAACTTATCAGTGATTTTCCTCCTTGGTCCATAAATGATAGTAATTGTTGTTCTGCGGTGATTGATGGAGTCAACACTGGCATCCACAGTGATATTTTTGTTAAATTGACTTTACCAGCATCAGCATCTGGATTTGCTTCAACTGCTGGAATCCTCCAAATTGCGTCATCGTCAGTACCTTTTCGTACGAGTGCTACTGTATGCTTTGCTCCATAAATAACTTTTCGAACATTTCTGCAGAATCCAAATATATGATGCTGTGGAATCGCGCATGAAAATGATCTATTCGCTCCTTCCAACATTGACATACGTGTTGCAGCTCCTAAGTTGAAATTAGGCTCATGGTTTATAATCATAACCTCGACTTCATCATTATTAGCAGGGTTGGGAGCAGCACGATTCTTTGGTTGTCTGAAAATAAATTGATTTTTTCAAGCTTTATCCCTACCATCCTTTGCAAACATCATAGAAGGGCCTGCCGATTTTGTATAATCGTCGGAATATCTTGCTAGCCCGATTATTGTTGTAGCTACATCAACATCACGATTTATCGACTCAATCTCTTTTCCATCGATGCGATATTTTGCACTATCAAATAACGCCATGATCCCATTATTAACAAATCCGACTTGAGTACCAGCTGGATATTCTGTATCATTTGTTCGTACAATTTCTCCTTCTACTTCAATAAACTCCTCACAAGGCAAAAAGTATTTACTGGTATCACGAACTTGAAGTTCAATTCTTGTTCGACTATTTGAATCTATTGCGTGATAGGCATAACATTGATAATCACGTACAGAATCATCCTTGTGCACTGGGGCGTTCATATCAAACGCTGGATCAGGTGACCGTTTGAACATTTTATTATATATATCAGCGTCTAAATTATCGACGTCGTCGTGGTTTTTTAAGCCACTTCCCGCTATCATATTTGCGATGTTGCTTTGGTCTTTGGTGTATGACTGAGTCGTCAACGACGCTAGTTTCTGATCTACTGCGTTATTTACTATTTTACTAACACTCGCGGGCATTTCCACTGTAGATGGTAACGGTCCCGGTTTCTTTCGCCGTTGAACTAGCGCTGTTAGTTTATCCCGAGCGGCCGAAAATCCTTTTCCGGCAGTATCTCCAACAGCGCTAATACCCTTATCATGAATAACATCAATGGCTTTCATTGATAGTTGTTTTGCTAGCGGTGCCACTTTTGGAGCCATTCTTGCAAATAACCCTGCAATTGTATTACCGAGACCATCACCATAGTACGCGCTATAAACTGGAAACCGCGAGTTTACCACGTAGACGCTGGTTGGTTTGTCATGGTTGTAGTGTATGATCATCTTATTTAAATGGTATTTATCTAATATGGAAATGATTTCCAATCAGTCATGGTGATTAATCACTATGATGACCCGTAGGATTTTCAACTAACTCATCAATGAAATCTCGATATGTTGCAATGTTCATGATACCACCTTAAAATAACCTCATGCAGATATCAGCTGCTTCATTAATTATTTCCGGTGAGTTATTTCCGGCTTGTTTCCCTCCGATGAGAACCTCTAATCGTGCTATATCACCGAGAATATTACCAGGACATTGAATAAGACCTGAAAATCTTCGATTTTCCCCTGAAATTCCAGTCCCAGAATATCCACTTGCTGTAAATGTTTCAGTTGTACCAGTTGCTGCATCCAGTTTTTCTAACTCTGTATCTTGTAAATAATTAAGAACATCATCATCATCTCGATTAGATGGTGTATACAATGGTCCAGGCGAAGCTTTGGATGGTAGTTGTTGTTGAGGTTCTTTTTGTTTTTGAGGTGAGAAAAATATTTTCTTTGAAGGTTGCTGTCGCTTTCTTTGTAATTTTTGCGGTTTTTGTTGTTGTTTTAGTTCTTCATATTGATTATACACTGTACCCACCGCATTGATATATCCTATGTATGATGTATTATCATTATCTGCTGCTATTTTTTCAAGTTCACCAATAAGAGGTTTTTCTTTTCTTGGTGGTTTTCCCTCCTCGGGAATATCTCCCCATATAGCACGCTCAGTAGCTGATACTACCTCTTTTGCTGCTTCCTTTGTTGCTATAGTAATCGGTTCAGATCCCACTGAAAGGTCAGTCTGAAGACTCTGCCGATTTTGTAATTTACTCCTGACATAATCACGGACGGGTATATATTTTTTGAGAGCTGCCAGTCGCTCACGAGCTAATCGAGTGGTTAATGCTTCATTTACCATTATTGAAATCGTAAACAATCTTCCAATTGGAATCTCGAAGAGATTTTGTCATCATACATGAAAATCCAAAGAATTTCAAATGGAAAGAGTCTAATTGATTCATGTAAAAAGATTTTACGTTTTAACTCGACAAATGTCAATGAAAAATAACACTCACTGAAATGTTTTTCGTCGTGTCAATTTACCCAGTGTTGCAGTACCATGTTTCAAGCTAAAACGAGGAAGTGTATAAAAGCCATGTATAAGCCGGTATTGATCGCGTACATGCCTTTCCATGGCAACATCTGTCTCATTGTATCGCAGTTTATGGTTATTTATCATTGCAAGCTTATAGCGGAATGCTTCGTTTACCATTATTGAAACAGTAAAGCAATTTGAATCCCGAAGAGATTTTGTCATCATAAAATGATTATCATGTTTAACCAGACGGTAATGAAAAATAATATAAAAAAATGTTTACTTCCGTGTTGAGCCAGTATTGATTTACAGTTGTGCGCGTTTGCAGTCCATGGTTATTTATAGTACAAATTTTACTTTGTAGCGGAATGTAACATCTGTTACATGTATTCATAGCGAGAATTTTACTACACAACTAACAGTGAGTAAAACAAGGAAATTCATGCATGGTCTAGCGGTTTTTGTTCATTTATTAATGCTCGTATATTTCTAATTTTTGTATTAACCTGCTTTTTGATCTCATATTGTTGACCTAGTTCTCTTCTAACTCTTTCTACGATGGTAAATAACGAGACAAACACGTTAATATCGTTACATTGTATAAGGGTATCACGGAGAGAATTCTGATTTTTTTTACTAAAGAATATTTTTTGGTAATACGTATTTATTATGCATAGAAGCGAAACAAATATCTTGATAATCAGAGAGGCTTTTATCACAATCTAAACCATCTGACAATGGTATTTTTAACGATTTTAGATTCGATATTTGAGTTATAATCTCATAAATATCTTCAGAGTTCATTATAATTATATAATATATGTCTAATACAAAAATACATTGATATATTTTTTTCAAACATAAACAGTAATCGTGATAAGCGGTTCATTGGGTTCCTTATTAGCCTTTGTGTCTCTGTTAGGGTTCTTTCTTTGAGAGTTGTTTATGGTATATACAATGAATGGTAGATGGTTGAACAATGAACGGTAGATGAACCAAGGAAGATATGCTTAGGGGAATGGGCGTCTACATATATACAATACAATGAATGATTGGATGGTATATACAGTGGGATGGTATATACAATGAATGATGGGATGGTATATACAATGGGATGGTATATACAATGAATGATGGGATGGTATATACAATGAATGATGGGATGGGATGGGATGGGATGAAATGAAATGAATGATGGGTGAAATGAACGATGGGATGGGATGACGGGCAGGTCTACATCCATACGGACCTAATTCATACAACCAGACAAAATCCAGGGTTGTATGAATACAAAAAGTATCCGTACATCGTGAACGGTGCATGGTTGTATGAATTGGTCACATATGGGCTTCGACGCAAAGCACAATTATAACACAGACGATATAGTATATAAACTGGTTATAGATGAAAGTTGAACATGAAGGTGTGTGATCGCTATATCCGCTGTATTTTTATTGATAATTATTAACAGCATTCAAGTAAGACTGAATGTTTGAAAACACTAAAAAAAAGAATCTATTTGTTTGTAAATAGTCCCTATTCGATTCGTTTTCCTATAAAAGCCGATAATTGATTATCTCAGTTGAGAATGGTGATAATTATAACAGCCAATCAAAAGATCGCACATCAAAATCACAATATAAGGGAGATAACTATTTCATAACCCGTAAACATACATAAAGGAGTTATCTCCGTTTATTCTATATAGAATAATGCCAAAACATAATTAGGCATATGAAAACCGAATTTTGTTATTAAAACGATTTGAAAAAGCTGGTCGGGTTCTTCCTTTTGCTACAAACCATATTGAGGATTCACAAATATCGAAATATCTACCGGCTTCATTCATAGATTGAAATATAATCTCTTCGTTAGTTGCTGTATTAAATGATCTTATAGGTCTCTTCCCAACTGTTTTACAAGTGCCAGTCCTACCTCGTTTGGAATTCTCGCTTTGAGAAATAGCTTGCAGATTATTCAAACAATTATTCCTTGGATTAGAATCAATGTGATCGATAATAAGACCATCTTCGATCAATCCATTGTGACATTCGAACACAAATCGATGACAGTAATATTTTTTCTTTCCAACACTAAACATCAAACATCCCATCCCATTGTCCCACCCTACTGACTTTTTCAATCTACGGTTTCTGACAGTACCATCACGAGAAGCTTCATAGTTTGCAATCACGGGATGTGGTCTGAATTCTTGGTTCATATATATACTATACTATTGTTTGTCTAATTCATTGTTTGGTTGAATTATTACATTACTTGGAAATCTTCCGATATAGTCTTGAGGAGTTCTTATAACTTTGTCACTGTCAGGGTCGGAGTTATTGATGGAATTCTTAATTCGTTTATCATAGTAACGCTTCAACTCTCTGTATCGTTTACCACCACAACCAAGACATAATTGTGATATTTCTCTCACCCCTACCCCACATCGTAAGCAGGGTAGCGGGCCAAGACTTCCTCGACGAAAACTTTGCATATGATACCCACAGAACTCCTTTCTACATGATTTGTTACACACGGTACTGATCCAATCTTGAGCCATTTGCAATGATTCATTATATAATAAATTCTCTATTTAAATACTTGTTTTAATTATAACATGAAGGAATTCGAGAGATTATCGAAAATTAAGCCCTGGAAAAATGTTAAATTCAATCTCGATAGAATCTCCGTAGCACCAAAAAATCTAATAGGTGATAAAACCATGATAAGTAAAATCAGTGACTGTTTTAATGAATTCAAGCGCGATGGAGCATCTCATTGTTGGTCAACATTTAGAATTCATGGTAACGTTTATGCTACCATGAACGACGAACACGCAGCAGTGATAATCTCACATCTTACCCGGAAAAGGTATTTTTTTAGAGTGAAATTCATTATTCGTTCAGACGCTGGAGATTGGATTATCAGGGATAAATTTGAACCCATCTTGAAGGATAAAAGAACCGTGGTTGTGAGTCAAGATTCAAAACCAGGAATTCTGACTGGAATTAACAGACCGTACTACGAGAGATCCTATCCTGTAACAGCAGTTGTTTATGGGATATATCCGTTAAATGATAAACCAAGTATTGAAAAACTAAAAACCATGAAACTGTCATTGTTGACTTCGTCAAAAATGAATTGTGTAGCAGAACGAATATTAGAACACTTCACAAATGCATCCCGGGGAAACAAATTGACTGATTTAAGACGCCAAAAAATAAAGGAATGGGAATTAACAGTTAACAAGAACGGAGTATCAATTCAGGATATAGCCAAATTAGAAACATCATTAAGATTCCCAATAACCGTAGCGACGATAACCGGCGAGATATTACACGAATCAAGATCTAAATCAAAAGGAGCCCCAATCTAAATTATTGATCATAACGAACACGCATGGACACCTGCGGTAACAATATTTCCGCGAACACGAACAATAAAATATATACCCGTGGAATTTTCGGGAGAAGAATTCTCTGAGAAAAAATTGTTCGATGCTATTTACCAGTTGAGTGAAAACGATCCGGTGTCAGTGTGGTTACTTCACAGTGCAGAAAACCCCGAGGGTGGATTCGATCAGTTTGTAAGACCCAATGGAGAATTATACCGTACTGAAGCACTCCATGACAAGATGAAAAAAATGGCTAGAAGTTTCGTGAAGAGTTTCGACGATGAACAATTATTAACAAATTGCTTTACAATTCCGTCGGTTGCAGCTCATTTTGCGAGAAAGAGAAACTCGTGGAAACCAACACGAGCTGAATTTCTCACAGACATCAAATCAAGCTGCATTGAATACAACCACGGCGGATTATGGAATACAAAATACGACCCCAAAAATATTATTTCTGTTGATATAGTCGCGTGTTATCCGGCGAGTTTTCTCGGGTACGGAGAAACCGCTAAATACTTCAAGCGATTTGGACATCCCACCCATGAGATGGCCCGCGTTGCGATTAATGGACCACTGCCACATTTTGATTTAACCGGATTCGCTCGTGTGGTATCATTTGAATTGGCTAAAGGACTTCATCCGTGCTGTTATGTCTGGATTGGTAGACATATGTCTGCGAAACATTGGATGCCAATAGTGCTGTTACGGTATATGATCGATTGTAGCATGCTGTAGCATGTGGAAAATACGACAATGGACGATATTCTTCACGGCTGATTATGGATAGCGTCGAATACGATTTTGTAATCGCGGATGTAACATCTTAGGGTATATATGTCGATCGTAAAGACGCTTTCTTATCCGATGGGACCAAATTGGGTACAATTGTTACTTACAACGATGGACACAGTCTTCAGTATACACATTTGAGAGCATCTATGCTGGCTTATGCTTCTATCAATTTATTTTCGATGATAAATAGATTTCCTGACACCGCAGTTAGAGTCGCCACTGATTCATTTTACATAGACATGAAACACAGAAACGCAGTGGCCGAATTCACAAATTCCGACGAGAGTTGGGGATCATGGAGAATTAAGCAGGAAATACCGTGTGATTACTCCAAATCAGCAGATGTTACGATTGAAGATAAATACTTGAAAAGCAATCAGTGTTCAGAACTATCTAATGCACCACAGGTATCTGATCCTGTATGTAGATATAAAACAGTTTATTTAAACGGTTGTGGAATGTCTGGAAAGACGACTCGCGCGATTGAGTTATTTCGTGGGAAAAATCCTACAAACATGATTGTGCTAACACCAACACACAGACTTGCCAGAGAGATGAAACAACGAGGAGTGAATGCTTGCACTTATCATAGCTTTTTTCGATGGAAAGGTGACGAATGGACTCCTGATCGAATGGGTGAGAAATCTATCCCTGATGTCATAATTTGGGATGAGATATGCACGGTGTCGTTAGATGTATTACAAAAGTTTCTCGAGTGGTTATTGCACGCGAACACAAAGGTCTTCATGTGCGGCGATCACGGTCAACCACCACCATTTGTCGGTTTATCTCCACATGATTGGCTAAAGAATTTTGTAGACTATTATGAAGAAATTAATACCGATCATAGAGCGCTTGATGAACAATTACGCGAGTTCAAAAAACTAATCAGATTACAACCTGATAGAATCCAGTGTGAGATAGCGCGTGAAATAATTTCGGAAACTACCATGAAAGATTTCTGGGAAGCGTGGAGACCAAACGATTTGATAATTGCAAGTAGAAAGATAGTCAGAGACACACTTCAGATGAAGTTATTTGAAACACATAAAGAAAAATTTGCAACGCTTCCAGTACCGTTATGTTATAGGCCTTCGGATACTCGAAAGCAGAATATTGAAGTTGATATTCCAAGACAGCGTGAAAAGCAGAATTTCGTGCTAAATGATATTGTGCTGGTTGATATCAGCGTCGTCGAAGATGCATTACGCGCTGATAAATCCCCATGGACGCTAGGATACGCAGCAACAATACATTTTCACAGGGATTAACTATCACAGACACAATTGTTTAGATAGTGGATAATCGCATCGAGTGGTCGAATTTAGTCTATCTCGCAGTATCCAGAGTACGAAGAATAAATCAACTTCGAAGAGTTGTCCTGACAGACGGAGATGATAATGACACTACAATCAATGATATTGTCAGCGCTGACAACGTCATGGATATAATCAGAAAAAAACTATCTGGTTATAAACAACAGGATAAAAAATATAATAGAGAATTTAATATTGATGCTGAATTAATAATTAAACTAAAACAACAACAGAATAATCACTGCGCGAGTTGCAATTGTATAATGAGTTGGTGTTGGTCGGATCCTCGACAGTTTACCGTAGACAGAAAAGATAGCAGCGTAGGTCATACTAACGATAATGTGATGCTGACTTGTCTTGAGTGCAACAGACGAAGAGGTGCTAGTTAAGACCACGCGGCGGTAATTGAGTATCCTCGGGTATCACTTGTAGTTGTTGTCGAGCAAATTCTCGCTGAGGGGCAGTTGAATCCAATCTATAGATTGCTGGTCTACCCGTAGATCGTGTTATACCGGATATTTTATGCGCGGTGACACTCCAAATAGGATCAGTAGCTCTTTTTTTGCCACCTTCGAGCTCTCCTGGTTCATATAAATACCTCACAGTGACATTACCGAGAATTGGTTCTTTTGAAAAATCTTTTTGCGGTTGTACGGGTATATACTTCTTTTAATCGCGTTGCTAGGTTTCATGTTGATTGTTCGAGTAATCTCGTTATTCAGCGCAGTAATCACAGCTGGTAATCTCTTGACCCATTCACGGGATTGTTTATGTTGAATAAATTCTTTCGCGTATTGATATCCAAATAAC
This sequence comes from Unio pictorum, assembly GCA_030141615.1. Taxonomy (NCBI): domain Eukaryota; kingdom Metazoa; phylum Mollusca; class Bivalvia; order Unionida; family Unionidae; genus Unio; species Unio pictorum. Next base: position 3,930,550 of record JARLTB010000254.1, read on the forward strand.
CGCTCAGCAAGCGTCCGATTCAATCGTTCAACAATTGCCTGATCGCGATGTAGTGCAGTATGTCCTCGTCGTAACGCGGTATTATGATTCTTCATCGTTGATAGAACCGCACCTTGAAATTCCTTGCCAGGATCAACTTGTAATAGATTTGGCCAGCGCAGAGGACCTCTTCGATAAATCCTTTCAAAAGCAGAAGCCACTTCAGTTGATGATTTTGTTTTTAACGGTTCTGCTTGTTTGTATCGACTCGCAACATCAACTATGGTTAGCGCGTATTTGTAACCACCATCATGCGGCAGAAATAATATATCAGCTTGATGAACTTCATTGGGAACGGTCACATCAAAATGCGAGTAGTTAATTTGTTTAGGCGGCGGTAGATAAATTTGCCATATAGCCTGTTTGGATAACCAATTAGCCGCAGTGGTATATTTCACCTTCGCGACACTAGCGAGTTTACCAATTGCTGCTTTACCCCGCCAATATCCGCTTGGAGAATAGTAAATAGATTCCATGTTGTTATTAATTACCGGCACCTAACATCAATTTACCTTTCATAGCCGATTTTACTAACCATGAAGCCAATTTTTCTTTGAAAGATTTATCAGTGATAGAATTCAACGCATGAATTAATTTTACATCTGCGAGATGTCTGTGTTGCAGATTACTGCTTTTAGAAGCGACATCATGAGCATGACATGCTTTATCAATGGCGTTTATTGGATATTCACCCGGTCGAGGTTGGTTTTGATCATCGAGTCTGATATCGAGTCTGGTTCCGGGTCCACAGTAACTATATACTGGAAGGTGTTTTTCTCCTGGATACTTCGCCCACGGTGTCCCTGGAAGTTTAGTTAACTTGGCTGCAATATCAACTCCTCTTTTTTTTTTAATCCCTTTGATTTATCAAGGGAAACAAATCTAAATTTCTTTGTACTGCATTGTACGCATTTACCAGAAAGTGCTGATCGGTTATTGCTAGTTGTAATCGTCGTCAAGTCGTTTGTGCCAGTACGCGTCTTACACTTCACACAATATAGATCCATAATTTATATATAATAACATGAATGCAATTGATTATTCAGCTACCCGACGACGGGAACCTATTAAACACCATGCGATGTTGCCGAATTCAATTATAATGATTATAATCGGACCGTCTGGAAGTGGCAAGACACAACTGTTACTTAATTTAATAACGAGATGGATGAAATGGGACAAGTTGTATTTGATAGCTCCTAGTGTAGACGATCAGCGATGTTACAATGTATTAAAAGATTTTAACGACAGCGCAGTAGAAAAATCCGGCGAGGGTATTATTGAATTTATAACTGATATCGAAGAAGCACCGAGTATTGATGATATTGATGGAGATATTAACAATTTAGTCGTATACGACGATATCATGTTAGACAATCAAAAAAATCCTGCTAGGATATTTTCCAGAGGCAGACATAAAAACACCGACGTGATATATGTTACACAACGATACACTCAACTACCAAAAGTGATCAGAGATAACTGCAATTTACTGTGTATGTTTAACGGAGTTGATACTCATACGCAACGAAATATTTTGAAAACTTGGTGCTGCGGTGATATGGATTATAACCAATTTAGAAATTTCTTTAGTCGCGCTCAATCTACCCCGCACGGATTCGTGACGATAAATTTAGCAGATCCTCGAACACGATATCGTGTCGGACTTGATAAAATATCAGGTTAACCCATAGCAGCAGAGGGGGCGGCGACAACTACCATGGCATCTCATGCATGCCTTTTTTTTACGATTTCGAGGAAGCCTCAGTTTACCAAATTGATGCTTGTCCGATTACTTTTCGAGGAAGCCTTAATTTTCCGAATAGATGCCTATAAAAAAGTTGTCCGATTCGCCCCCTCTGCTGCTACTGGTGGATGTAAATGTGCAGCGACTATAACTGGCTGAAAGATTGTTTAAAAATCTTATTTTGTTTTCTTAGTTCATTCTGCTATTTTTTTCCAGTTTGTCTGTTTATACATTTCAGTTACAATATTCTTGTGTTAACATCAGTGTCTTGATGTGTTTAATGTTGTGTTTAGATATAATTTGTAAGAAGACATTAGAATTGCAAAGTGTTCATTGGACTTAAACTTTGTTCTGTTACTTAATTTAAATGAGTTCTGGACAATGCCAACGCGATACACGAAGACTGTTGGCTCCTCAGTACATCTTCACACCTAGAATTCATTCGGAACAATATATTTGTTTAGGCTTGTGCAGAACGTTCTTTGATTATTTTGTGCAGGAATACTGTTAAGTTTCTCATAAATGTTGTATTTGATAATTAGAGAGTTAAATTCTTTGTTATGTTTTCAAAACTTGTTGCTTTTGCTTCTCCTTGATACGTAGTTTACGAATATAGGGTAATATCACCTGAATATAGGGTAATATCACCTGAATATAGGGTAATATCACCTGAATATAGGGTAATATAACCTTAATATAGGGTAATATCACCTGAATATAGGGTAATATCACCTGAATATAGGGTAATATCACCTGAATATAGGGTAATATCACCTGAATATAGGGTAATATCACCTGAATATACAATGGACAGTAATATCATCTGAATATAGGGTAATATCACCTGAATATAGGGTAATATCACCTGAATATAGGGTAATATCACCTTAATATAGGGTAATATCACCTGAATATACAATGGACAGTAATATCACCTGAATATAGGGTAATATCACCTGAATATAGGGTAATATTACCTTAATATAGGGTAATATCACCTGAATATAGGGTAATATCACCTGAATATAGGGTAATATCACCTGAATATACAATGGACAGTAATATCACCTGAATATAGGGTAATATCACCTGAATATAGGGTAATATCACCTGAATATAGGGTAATATCACCTTAATATAGGGTAATATCACCTGAATATAGGGTAATATCACCTGAATATAGGGTAATTTCACCTGAATATACAATGGACAGTAATATCACCTGAATATAGGGTAATATCACCTGAATATAGGGTAATATCACCTTAATATAGGGTAATATCACCTGAATATAGGGTAATATCACCTTAATATAGGGTAATATCACCTGAATATAGGGTAATATCACCTTAATATACAATGGACAGTAACAATACGTAGTTTACGAATATAGGGTAATATCACCTGAATATACAATGGACAGTAACAAAAAAAAATGCAGCCATGCTATCAATTCAATTACAACATAAAACACTCGTTATTTTAAATTTTGGAAACTCATTCTCCATTGACATAGAGAGAATCCTCTGAAACCAGAAACTTCGAACTATGAATATCCAGTTTTATTTAACCTTACAGAGTGACGGTTCTATGGATGTGTTTTCCACCATTAATACGTTATATTATTTTTCAAAAGCCGAATTGCCTCAAGCTTTTCATTGGATCACGAAGCCTATTCGGAAGTAACTATGATATAAAATATTCATTCTGCCCTGACTATCACCTAAGATCATTTCGCTTATACGGTTGATATCTTGAACAAACAACAAGCAATTAAAACGTACCTCTCAATTTATGTAAACTTGATGAATTTCAAAATACCATCACTAGTTAATCCTGCCTTGTTCACACACATAACGAGAATTCATGTTGGGTATTATTTTAATGTTCAACTTCTGGTCAAAACGATTGCTATTTTTTACCGATCAGTTTGACAAAGCCATGGACAAAGTTTGCAAAAGGTTTACTGATTGTGTAGCATAACATTTCTCATCGTACTAACATACATTTGTCTGGCAACTGTAGAATATAAAATCTTTTATCATGTTTTGTTATCTATTCTGGTGGTTGGATTCACTTCTCTCTCTCTCTCTCTCTCTCTCTCTCTCTCTTTCTCTCTCTCTCTCGTGAAAGACGTTTGCAACACGATCGATTTCGCTAGCCTGTGGAAATGAACGAAGGGCTTAGTTTGTGTGTTCTCTGACGTGGTGAAGTTTTTGTTGTAGAGTTTAACGCCATTTTCAGCACACGATAGGCTAAACATGGCGGCCAGTATTATTGGTGGAGGAAGAATCCGGGAAAACCCCCGGAAAGAACCACCGACCCACGAGAAGCTTTCTCACATAACTACATTAGCCGAATCTTAGACTCGAACCCACGCAGACAGAGATGAGATGGCAGTGATCCGTAACGGCGAGGACTTTAGTCCACTCGGGGCCCCTGATGTGGTGAAGTACATCCTGGTAGGAAATACTGTCACTCATTTACTAAGATTCCAATTGTTACAAAGTGGATTCAGTAATAGAAGCTACTACAAGGATTGTGGAGAAATGTATCACATTCACTTTAAATTTGAACAATCGCATTATCTTTCCGTCAGTAAGTTGTATTTTCACCGTCTCAACGCTATTATAAAAGAAGATCTTGGTCAAAACAAACGGGTGTTTCCTGTGAACCAAGTAGCTGCTCGACAATGAGGACATGGCTTAGGACATGTTTAAACCAGCTTTACGTACGGTGGCACCTATCTTAAAACCAATGGTGACTAGAGGGATACATACTTTAAATTATGTCACATTAATCAAACTTAAAAGACCTTTTGGGTCTCCGATATTTCTTTAAAAATCAGCTTCACCCTTCTTGTGAATGCATTTCTTCCGCGTCATAGCAAGGACGAGATAGAAATTGACTTCCCGTCGAAACACAACTAGATTTTATTAATAAATTCAGAAAATATAATAAAAACATACCATGTGTTCTCTTAGCATGTTCTCGTCCTTATCTAACAGGAGCTGTTAGAGAAAATTATGCACCGAGATTTTTAAGAATGTTCCAAGTCAAAACTAAATTTGTTTGCCATGCTACCAACGATGGTTACAATGCAGAATCCTAATGGTTAGTATTTCATTCTGTGTTACTTTTGACTACCTCTGGCTCTATCGAATTTAAAATCAAAGGATAAACATATTCGATCTGAATAGCAATCACTTGTACCTAAAGTCAAAGTTATCAAAATAGACAAATTCAATCCAGACGCCCATGCCAGAGTAATACCCTTCAATAATTTCATGTATTCGTTGTTCAGTATACTGGATTTGTACTTTTTAAAAAAAAGATAAGTACAGAGTAGTCACTTGGGTACTTACCCTTAACAAGCGTACCTGGAAAACCGTCCGAAGTACGGAAGGAATCCAGGAACACACATCAAGACAATTCCGTGGTATTGAAACCTAACACGTACAAGGTGAACAACACAGTGTTGATTACAGGTAATGATGCCGATCACACAGATTGATTTAACTGTCGTCGAAACAAAATTAAACAGGGAGGCAGATTAGAACTGATCCGTCGTTTACATTTCACGTTGTTCATAAATGGAGTGGAGATACACTTGGAACTGAATCGGAGTAACACAGTACTCCATTTAATGGTCAATGCTAACATATACAAAGTCATCTTCGAGGAAGCCAGGCCTATCGTACGATGTGTGGAAATCTTATCTAAAGTGGGTGTCGAAATCAGTCAAACTCTACGCAGAATGACAGCCGCGGATCCGACTCGACGAGTGGAAACGAAAACCTTCACCAATGCGTAGAGAATAGTCCGATTCAAAAAAGCTACTCGAGTGATTACTCATCAGCATCATCAGAACCGGAGTGGTTGCTCAGACTTCTTTCGAGTTCAAATACTTCATAGAAGATGAGGATATTTTTTATCCCGAACAAGAAGACAAAAACAGTCATGATGTCGAAATGGCCAGAACATGAACAACATTTAGTCGCCTGTTTTGCTCGTGACATGGCTGAAAGAATTACAGATCTAACTAAGAATATTCTTACTGATTCAAATCACTCATCCTAGTCAGAATAAGCACTACAAATAATAATGAGGAGTCAATAAGAAAAGTTGGAAGAGTACCTGGAAGAGGCATAGACTCACATTTCAGAAGGACAATTTTGACAAAGTGGTACAAAGTCTTGCGAGGCAAAATATCTCCATTAAATTCTCTAGAGACCAAACGAAACGGAGCTCTCTTACAACAGAGTACAGAGCCCACCCGTTCTTCAATTTACTTGACAACACATTTTGAAAGAAAAAAAGTAAATTATGAACGGATGACATCATTTCATGAGAAAGATTGTTTTTAAAATCCCAGAAGAATGGATACCTGAAAACGTTATTGCCTTTTGACTTGCTTGTGACACACAGCTTCATGGAATCACGTAATGCTTGCTATTGATGAACTTTTCCATCGCACACCTTAAGATTGCCCGGCCTATGACTTTAGTATAGACGACAACGTCAATGAACCCATCATGTAGCCATCTACTTTTCCAATGATGACAGTGTGGAATACTTCGTTTCTGATGGATTAGCTCCTCTGCAAGACATCACAGATTTTATGAGAATAAATGCCGTATTGACTTAATTGTATAATGTGAAATTTCAATGATTCGGTTCCCGGGTGTGTGGACAATATTTTGAGTATGTTATTTGTCTTTGTAGTCTTGGATTTCCCTTAGAACATTTGGTGACTTGTTTTGATAGTGAGTACTCACAAAATTGTGATAAAAAAGAATATGGTTTTGTGAATATTTTGGTTATCACTTTTCTTAAGCTCAGAGAGCAAAGTGTGCATCAATAGCATTATGACAGTGCTTCAGATCATTTGATAACAATATGACAGTGCTTCAGATCATCGATAGCAATATGACAGTGCTTCAGATCATCGATAGCAATATGACAGTGCTTCAGATCATCGATATCAATATGACAGTCCTTCAGATCATCGATAGCAATATGACAGTGCTTCAGATCATCGATAGCAATATGACAGTGCTTCAGATCATCGATAGCAATATGACAGTGATTCAGATCATTTGATAGGAATATGACAGTGCTTCAGATCATCGATAGCAATATGACAGTGATTCAGATCATTTGATAGGAATATGACAGTGCTTCAGATCATTTGATAGCAATATGACAGTGCTTCAGATCATTGATAGCAATATGACAGTTCTTCAGATCCTTGATAGCAATACGACAGTGCTTCAGATCATCGATAGCAATATGAAAGTGCTTCAGATAATCGATATCAGTATGAATGTGCTTCAAATCATCGATAGTAATAAGATCGTTTGATAGCTGACAGTGCTTCAGATAATCGATAGCAATATGACAGTGTTTCAGATCATCGACAGCAATATGACAGTGCTTCAGATCATTGACAGCAATACGACAGTGCTTCAAATCATCGATAGCAATATGCCAGTTCCTTCAGATCATTTGATAGCAATATGACAATGCTTCAGATCATTTGATAACAATATGACAGTGTTTCAGATCATCGATATAAATATGACATTGCTTCAAATCATTAGATAACAATATAGCAGAGCTTCAGATCATTTGATAGCAATATGACAGTGCTTCAGATCATTTGATAGCAATATGGCAGTGCTTCAGATCATCGATAGCAATATGACAGTGCTTCAGATCATTGATAGCAATATGACAGTGCTTCAGATCATTTGAGAGCAATATGACAGTGCATCAGATCATCGATAGCAATATGACAGTTCCTTCAGATCATTTGATAGCAATATGACAGTGCTTCAGATTATTTGATAGCAATATGACAGTGCTTCAGATCATCGATATCAATATGACATTGCTTCAGAAAATCGATAGCAATATGACAGTGCTTCAGATCAATGATAGCAATATGACAGTACTTCAAATCATCGATAGCAATAGGACAGTGCTTCAGATAATTTGATAGCAATATGACAGTGCTTCAGATCATTGTTAGCAATATGACAGTGCTTCAGATCAATGATAGCAATACGACAGTGCTTCAGATCGTTTGATACCTGACAGTGCTTCAGATATCGATATCAATATGAATGTGTTTTAGATCCTCAAGATAAATAAGACATTGCTTCAGATCATTAGATAACAATATAGCAGTGCTTCACATCATTTGATAGCAATATGACAGTGCTTCAGATCATCGATGGCAATATGACAGTGCTTGAGATCATTGATGGCAATATGACAGTGCTTCAGATCATTTGATAGCAATATGACAGTGTTTCAGATCATCGATAGCAATATCACAGTGCTTCAGATCATTTGATAGCAATATGACAGTGCTTGAGATCATTTTATAGCAATATGAGAATGCTTCAGATCATTTGATAGGAATATGACAGTGCTTCTGATCATCAATTGAAATATGACAGTGCTTCAGATCATTTGATAGCAATATGAAAGTGCTTCAGATCATTTGGTAGCAATATGACAGTGATTCAGATCATCTATATCAAAATGATGTTGCTTCAGATCATCGATAGAAATATGACAGTTCCTTCAGATCATTTTATAGCAATATGACAGTGCTTCAGATCATCGATATAAATATGACAGTGCTTCAGATAATCGATAGCAATATGACAGTGCTTCAGATCATTTGATAGCAATATGACAGTGCTTCAGATCATCTAAAGCAATATATGAGATTGCTTCAGATCATTAGATAACAATATAGCAGCGCTTCAGATCATTTGATAGCAATATGACAGTGCTTCGGTTCATCGATGACAATATGACAGTGCTTCAAGTAATTTGATAGCAATACGACAGTGCTTCAGATCATCGATAGCAATATGACAGTTCCTTCAGATCATTTGATAGCAATATGACAGTGCTTCAGATCATTTGAGAGCAATATGACAGTGCTTCAGATCATCGATAGCAAAATGACAGTGCTTTAGAAAATCGATAGCAATATGACAGTGCTTCAATCATCGATAACAATATGACAGTGCTTCAGATCATCGATAGCAATATGTCAGTGCTTCAGATCATCTAAAACAATATGACAGTGCTTCAGATCATCGATAGCAATATGACAGGGCTTCAGATCATCGATAGCAATATGACAGTGCTTCAGATCATCTAAAACAATATGACAGTGCTTCAGATCATCTAAAGCAATATGACAGTGCTTCAGATCATTTGATAGCAATATGACAGTGCTTCAGATCGTTTGATAGCTGACAGTGCTTCAGATAATCGATATCAATATGAATGTGTTTCAGATCATCGAGATAAATATGACATTGCTTCAGATCATTAAAAAACAATATAGCAGTGCTTCAGATCATATAGCAATATGACAGTGCTTCAGATCATCGATGGCAATATGACAGTGCTTGATATTATTGATAGCAATATGACAGTGAATCAGATCATTTGATAGCAATATGACAGTGTTTCAGATCATCGATAACAATATGACAGTGCTTCAGATCATTTGATAGCAATATGACAGTGCTTCAGATCATTGATAGCAATATGAAAGTGGTTCAGATCATTGATAGCAATATGACAGTGCTTCAAATCATCGATAGTAATAAGACAGTGCTTCAGATCATTTGATAGCTGACAGTGCTTCAGATAATCGATATCAATATGAATGTGTTTCAGATCATCGATATAAATTTGACATTGCTTCAGATCATTTGATATCAAGATGACAGTTGCTTCAGATCATTGATAGCGATATGACAGAGCTTCAGATCATCTATAGCAATATGACAGTTCCTTCAGATCATTTTATAGCAATATGACAGTGCTTCAGATCATTTGATAGCAATTTGGCAGTGCGTCAGATCATCGATAGCAATATGACAGTTCCTTCAGATTATTTGATAGCAGTATGTCAGTGCTTCAGATCAATGATAGCAATATGACAGTGCTTCAGATCATTTGATAGCAATATGACAATGCTTTAGATCCTCGATAGCAATATGTCAGTGCTTCAGATAATCAATATCAATATGAATCTGCTTCAGATTATCGATAGCAATATAACAGTGCTTCAGATCATTGATAGAAATATGACAGTGCTTCAGATTATCGATATCAATATGACAGTGCTTCAGATCATTTGATAGCAATATGACAGTGCTTCAGATCTTTTGATAGCAATATGACAGTGCTTCAGATCATCAGTAGAAATATGACAGTGCTTCAGATCATCAATATAAATATGACATTGCTTCAGATCATTTGATAACAATATGACAGTGCTTTAGATCATCGATTTCAATCTGACAGTGCTTCAGATCATTGATAGCTATATGACAGTGCTTCAGATCATTGATCGCAATATGGCAGTGCTTCAGATCATTTGAATGCAATATAACTGTGCTTCAGGTCATTGATAGCAATACGACAGTGTTTCAGATCATCTATAGCAATATGACAGTACTTCAGATCATTGATAGCAATACGACAGTGCTCCAGATCATCGATAGCAAAATGGCAGTGCTTCAGTTAATCAAAATCAATATGAATGTGCTTCAGATCATCAATGGCAATATGACAGTGCTTCAAATCATCGATATCAATATGACAGTGCTTCAGATCATCGATATCAATATGACAGTGCTTCAGATCGATATCAATATGACAGTGCTTCAGATCATCGATAGCAATATGACAGTGCTTCAGATCATCGATATCAATATGACAGTGCTTCAGATCATTGATAGCAATATGACAGTACTTCAGATCATAGATAGCAATATGACAGTGCTTCAGATCATTTGAAGTTAAGTTTTTCCACATAATGTCATTTTGACAGCCACAAGCAATGAGTGAAGCTATGGTTAGTTTACACTGGATCAGGTAGCGGCTTATGCAGAATAGCGCTAAGTGAAATAAAGTCATCTCCTTTAAAATGGCACTGGACATAATAGAAAATCTTGTGAAGAAGAAAGTATTAAAGGGAAAGAAGACTAAGAGGAGAGGAAAATGCAGCTTAAGCAGCAACAACAAGAATTATTAGAGATGGGGTGTAAAATGGAGACTGAGGACTTCTCTGTACATTCTCATTTAGTAAAAGGGTGACTGTGTTGTGGTAATGCCAATGTTAGGATGTGTAACATACTCTCATAAACACTCACCAAAACAAAACAGCCCTTTTCAGGGCCACTTATATCTCTAGATAAAGAGAGATATAAATCTGTTTGCAATAACTTGTTTTTGCTGTTGTGTGTCTCTTTGTCTTTCAAACCCAAAATATGCAAAATAAAACTAAAAACCGCTGTCTTGATAAAAGTTCATCTTTGTTCTGCCTAGTCTATTTGTCAGTCACCCCAACTGGATGCCAGAGGAAAAGACAAGACTGAGGGTCAGTTAGCTTTGTTTTAGGTCTGTGGTCTCTGCAAAGGTTTGTGGTCATAATAATGAACTTTTAAAGGAGTAAAAAAATGGGGATGAAGATGTGTGGTCTGTTGTAGCAACAGAGGGGGCGAATCGGACAACGTTTTTAAACAAGTTTTCAATGAATTAAGGCTTAAAACAATGAAATCAGGCAAAAAATCAATGAAATCAGGCAAAAAAAAATCAATGAAATCAGGCAAAAAATAATAATGAAAAATCAATGAAATCAGTCACAAAAAAAAATAATGAAATCAAAAAAAAAAAAGAAAGAGGAGGCGAATCGGACAACGTTTTCAAACAAGTTTTCAATGGATTAAGGCTTAAAACAATGAAACAGGCAAATCGGACAACGTTTTTAAACAAGTTTTCAATGGATTAATGAAACAGGCAAAAAATCAATGAAAAAATAATGAAATCAAAATAAAGAAAGCCTCCATTTGCCAAACGAAACATGATCCTGCAGTCTTCAACCGAATATTTTATCAAGTCCGATACGATATCGTGTCCTAGGGTCGAAAATCCTTTCAGGATGAAAATCCTTAGGACTTTACAAACAGACTAATTTGTGAAACTTCGACTTGTAAATCAATCAGATTATTAGATTAGTCTGTGAGTTTGAAATTAATTCTGGTTAATGAATTATTATGACATCGCATATAGACTGGATTCACCGGGGATTCAATTATTAGAAACCCTGGAGGAGCTGTTGGTGCAAATGAATACAAAATATATCCTTGCTGAGCTTGATTTGATCGCTCTAAATTTATTTGATAGCTTTCTTCGATAACATCACATACTAAATTGATCGCTATCACCGACGAAATATTCACATTTTCAGGAGCGATATGTCTGCCACCACCATCTGGGTCATTATTATGTGTCAGGATTTTTATTTCCGGTGATGTTGTTTTTTTCCATGCATCATGAATTATTTTAAAACCAATATCGATGGTGTCACTGAGAGATTTTTGTAGTTCTGGTGCGTTATATCCTGGTATTTTGAATGCTGGAATAACTTTGACGGAGATTTTATATCCATTTGCAAATAAATCTCTTGTTTCAGGACTACTGTCACCTAATACCTCTTGAATAATTTGTGAATGAAATGTTTCCATATCATTGATGATTTTGTTACATGTTTCTACAACGCTGATAAATTCATTTCGGGTGAGAGAGCCTGATTTAAGAGATATTAACAACAGTGAAAAATCATTATTGAACGCTGTGAAATTTTCAGTGATTTTATCCCGTCGAATTAAGTAGTATTTTCTCTTAGTGAAGGGATCTGTCACTCCATTAAAAAAATTCATTATATTGTAATCGCTATAGCTTTTTACTGGATTATCAGATTTTATCCTGTCTGTGATATAATCGGTTTTTTGTGGTTCTGGTAAATCAACGGTTTTCCACCCTGGTGGTAATTCAGGCCATCCTAGTACGGTTCTAATAGAACTCTGATAGATATCTACGACATAACCAGGCGAGTTTATTTCAATGGCAGATGATAGTGTTGGCTCATGAACTGTTATAGCTATTTTTGATTCTGCTCCAGTAATCGATTTTATTCTACGTTGCAATTCGTTATTGATTTGTTCAATTTGGTATGATCCGGTTGGTATGGAAACAACGTTCCAGTCTGGGGTACCGTCGTCTTTATTCTTATTTGCAAATACCAGTGAATTATTCGGTTGCTGACCACCAAATGATTTTGACCTAATATTTGGCCAACTGTGGTATACTCGTAATTTTGCTAGTGCGATTTCCTTCACTGGGACCGGAGAGGGGAAATTCACACTGAATTCTGGATTCGTTGATGTTATTGAGATCATGCTTGTTTGTACTGGGTTTGTGTTATCCACTATTTGTTGAAGTAATTCCTGCGGTGTTGTCATTGTTATTATACTCATGATGTATTTCTAATTTTGATATCGCAGAATCGTAAATACCTACCATCGCTGAAAACTCACTCTCTGATATAATTGTATCATCGAGAGATGACGATATCAATGAGGATAATTGCGAGTATGCGGTTGATACAACATGAAATTGAATTATGTAGTCTTGTAGTTTCCGTTGGCTGCATGATGATATTTTTTTTGTTATTATTGAAATAATTCCCGCGATTGTTGTTGCCGCAGAAATGCAAATTGGAACAGCTATCGGGGCCATCATTGTTACCGAGGATAGTATAATACCAGCTCCGGTGATTACACCACTCACAGCGTACACAGTAACATCAATTGCGGTAATTCTCCTGCGATATTTTTTAATTTTCATTGCATACTCCTCAGACAGGGTTTTGAGTCTATTTTGATATTCTCTGACCTGATCATAGCGATATTGCGATGATGAAATCATTTTTATTTTAAAAACGCTAGCGTTTTCAATTACGATTTCAATTGAAACCGTTAGTGAAATTGCTTTGCAATTTTCAACTTAAATCCGCTACGAATTCCACATACCATGTTGTTGAGACCCTAAGCAAATTTTTATCAGTAGATGTTATTGTGAACTTTTCAGTTGTATTCTTGTCGATGATCGTTGAAATCGTATTGTTGACCCCGGATAAACTCGACGATGAAATATTAAATTGAGTCGTTGTCACTAGTGTCAATCGATAAATACCCTTGACGGTTGCAGTGATATCTAATTTGTTGTTTGTAGGTGTCCACGCAAATGATCCGTGTTGGATCGTGTATACTATATTGTTGGTTCTGTCATGAGGAATTCTTGTTTTTTCAATGATTGTTATCATCCTCGAAAAATCATTTTTGATGGCCTCGGTGAAGATTTTCGTCTCATCGATGGATTTTTTAATATCCGGAAGTTTTAGTTCAATTTTATCCAACGGGTTTCCAATAAATTTATCCACAATATTTCTTCGAAAATTTGAAAACTGTATTGCGTGTTCTTCAGTTTTAGATTGAAGTGTTGTTAGTTCCAACACAGAATTTTTCAACTCATCGTTGAGAGTTTTTAATCGATCTGTAATCGTCGAAAAAAGTACACCCGGTTTGAGTTTACCCTGATCGGAAAATAACGCAACGGTGTTCTCGATTGCGTTTTGTTGTTTAACTAAAATATCATCCAACGACACATCACTGGTTTTCAATTTACCCTGATCGGAAAATAACGCAACGGTGTTCTCGATTGCGTTTCGTTGTTTAATCAAAATATCATCCAGAGAAATATTACTAGTTTTCAATTTACCCTGTTTGTCTTGAAATACAACTATTTCATTCGGGTCAACACTTGTAAAATTTAACGTCTCAGCGATTTCATCTTCAATTATTTTTTTTATATCCTTGATAGAATCAGGGGTTGCAGTGCCATCGGGTTTGGGTTTCAGAGGTCTTCCCCAAATATCAATCATTGTTATTGTAAAACTCTTTCTCTAAAATCGTTTTTGACGACTCCGTCGTTGCCAGCGACTACTAGAGTATTCATTTACGACAATATGAGGTGGTTTTCTAGATGCTGAAATAGCGTCAAGGACATTTAATACTTCACTGCCGCATATTGGTGGATCATTTATTTGTTGTGTTGGTAGCGTAGAATACCAAGTCTTCATTGGAAATTTTTTTATGTAACGCATAAACTCTTTAGGCGGTGCTAATCCATATGAATCAAAATAGACAATCCCACGTGGATCAATAGCGTATGCAACCCAGTGAGTTCCAGGTCCGGTGCTGTTATCTAAATTAATAATACCGGTTTCAACATCATTGGGTTGTGCCGGTAACTGATCTTTCATAAAGACACCTCTGAAATTTTTAATCGCCAGTTTTTTAGCAGCATCCATTAAATCAAAATTGGACATAGGAATCGAAGATTTGGGAACCATAGGTTCCTCAATTAATAAACCGTTCCTGGGATTCTCAGGCCTGATCCGTGAACGGATCTCCCGCTGTGCCATGAATACGGGGTTCCTGGTAGCCTTAGACCCTTTCCGCTGTACCATGAATACGGGGTTCCTGGTAGTCTTAGACCCTTTCCCTTTTTTTATAACCCTGTCCAGATGCCTTCTTTAGTGCCATTCCTGCTGCAGTACCAACGGCTCCTAACGCTGCCGCTTTAGCCACCGCTGGGGCTGCTGCTGCAATCAATGCTGGTATTGCAGCTAACAATGGAAATATACCGCCTGTTTTAATCATATTTTTGATAGCAGCCGAAGAAAGAGTAATCTGAACACCTTTTTTTGCTACAAGTGCATCATTGAAATGTTTTATTTGACGAGTTGTCAGTGATAATTTATTTGCACCACCAGTCATTTGATTAGGTTTCAACGTGATTGTGGTTCCACATTTTTTAGCCGATTCTGATTGCAATTTTTTGATTTGACCAGGAGTTAACGCAACACTAATAACACTATATGACATATTATACATAATAGATTGATTCTAAATTGTAAAGCGATTCAATGGAAAAATCGTTCAAAGATTTTCCACTGGTGCATCTACCACTCTCATTCTTCCTCCAACACCTTCAAGTAGCATTGATTTATCGCTGAGAATAACAGCAACTGCTCTATAATTAGCAATAGGACCACGAAGTACATTAGCTCTAAAATGTATATCAACGACAGACTGTCTTGTTAAATCAAGATGTTCCAGTGAAAAGTAATAGATTGGATATAGATTTTTAAAATCCAACTGTGATATTTGTAGACCAGTAAAGACATTTTGATCACGTGCCATAAATGACAACAGATGATGATAAACTCGTGCAATATGATTTTCTGTGTAATTAAGTTGTACATCTTCAGATGGTTCCTGCTGGCCGTTTATTCTCAGTGAGACGTCTTTAACACCTAATGGATCAAATATCATATGGCTGGAGAGTTGATTGCCAACTCGTGTGTTATCCTGTAACGCAATAAATATATGACGTGGTGCAGCCATGCCTTGTTTTGATGCTAGATTCCACGTAAACACATTATTAACATTTGATTGTTTAACATCTGTACTTACCGTTAGCCAACTTATCAGTGATTTTCCTCCTTGGTCCATAAATGATAGTAATCGTTCTTCTGCGGTGATTGATGGAGTCAACACTGGCATCCACAATGATAGTTTTGTTAAAATGACTTTACCGGCATCAGCATTTGGATTTGCAGCATCTGCTAGAATCCTCCAAATTGCGTCGTTATCATCACTCTTTCGTACAAGTGCTACTGTATGCTTCGCCCCGTAGATAACTTTTCTGACGTTTCTACAGAATCCAAATATGTGATGCAGTGAAATCGCGCATGAAAATGATTTACGCGCTCCTTGCAACATTAAAATACGTGTTGCAGCTCCTAGATTGAAATTAGGATCGTTGTTTATAATCATATCCTCGATACCAGCAGGATCAGGATTAGCAGCACGATCATTTGATCGTCTTATAATAAATTGATTTCCTCCAGCGGTATTTTTAGCATCTTTTGCAAACATCATAGAAGGTCCTGCTGATCTTGTATAATCATCAGAATATCTTGCTAGCCCGATTATTGTTGTAGCCACATCAACATCACGATCTATCGACTCAATTTCTTTTCCATCAATGAGGTATCTAGCACTCTCAAATAGCGCCATGATACCATTATTGACAAAATCGACTTGAGTACCAGCTGGATACGGTGCTGGTACAGCAGTAGTATCAGCAGCTGTTACAAGTTCTCCTTCTACTTCAATAAACGCTTCATCGGGTAGAAAGTATTTACTGGTATCATGGACTTGAAGTTCAATTCTTGATCGACTATTTGAGTCTATGGCATGATAGGCGTAATATTGATAATCGCGTACAGAATCATCCTTGCGCACTGTGGCATCTATATCAAATGCTGGATCACGTGACTGTTTGAACATTTTATTCTATTTATCAAAGTCTAAATCGCGAAATCGTAAACGATTTTCACCTACGGATTTTCATCGTCGTAGTTTTTTAAAGCCACTTCCTGCTATCATATTTGCGTCGGGGGTTAAAGCCATCGACGCTAATTTTTCATCTACTGCGTTATTTATTATTTTACTAACACTTGCAGGCATTTCCGCTGTAGACGGTAACGGTTTCTTTTTTCGTCTCACTAATGATGTTATTTTATTCTTCGCAGCTGAAAACGCTTTTCCGGCAAGATCTCCAACAGCATCAATACCCTTATCACGAATAACATCAATGGCTTTCATTCCTAATTGTTTAGCTAACGGCATCACTTTTGGAGCCATTCTTGAAAATAATCCTAAAATGGTATTACCTAAACCATCTCCGTAATATGCGCTATAAACTGGAAACCGTGAATTAACTACATAGACGGGGGTTGGTTTATCATGATTGTAGTGTATGATCATTCTTATTATAAAAACACTAGTGTTTTCAATTGTTATTTATCTAATCAATTGACTTCGTCATCAGATTCATAAAACAATTTTTCAATTCAGTCCCGGTGATTAATCACTGTGATACCCACTTTCCGCTAACTCGTCAATGAAATCTCGATATGTTTTGATATCCATGATACCACCTTGAAATAACCGTCTACAGATATCAGCTGCTTCATTAATTATTTCCGGTGAATTATTTCCAGCTCGGAACCCTCCGATTAGAACATCTAATCGTGATATATCATTGATAACACTATCAGGACATACCCTACTTGGGGTTCCTAATCCACTTCCGCTATAACCAGTTGCTTCATCTAGTTTTTCTAAATCCGTTTCTTGTAAATAATAATCATCATCATCATCAGGTGGTAGTTTTTTAGGAGAGAAAGATATTTTCTTTGCAGGTTGCTGTCGCTTTCTTTGCAATTTTGGCGTTTTTTGTTGTTGTTTAAACCCTTCATATTGATTATACACTATATCCACCGCATTGATATATTCAATGTATGATGCACTATCTGTCTTAATTTGACTTTTTTCAGTTTTGATTTTGTAAAATATATCAGCCCAATGAGTGAAATTCTTAACATACTTATGATGTTCTGGTTTCAACCATTTTTTTCTGTTTTCATAAGACGTAACAACAAGCTCAGGAATTTTTGTTGGAACAGTCTCATCAATTGCTGCTAACCCTTCCTCGTTAAATCTCACGCGTAAATCATCTACTGTTCTTTTTGATTCCATTTTTTGTACAGCCTGTTTTGTTTGTTCAGTTTTCGCTGCTATTTTTTCAAGTTCACCAATAACAGATTTCCCCGTCTCGGGAACATCCCCCCGTATAGCACGCTCTACCCCGTACGTTGCTGTGGTTACTGGTTTAAACAATTCTTCAGATCCCGCAGAAAAATCAGTTTGTAAACTCTGTCGTTGTTGCAGTTTATTCCTTACAGAGTCACGAATTGGTACAAATCTCTTAATTGCATCTAGTCGTTCACGAGCCAATCTAGTTGTTAATGCTTCATTGACCACTATTTGAAATCAGAAACAATTTTTCAATTGTAAAACAATTTTTCAATCCCGACCTAACACCATCGTGCAACTCTTTTTTTGACATCAATGACATGTCGGATGATTTTTAACACCACCGTGGGGGTTTCATTTTGATGTTTTAACAGCTCTATCATTGATGGGGAAAGTGTCATAATTGTATATAAAATAAATAATACTGACACTTTCCCCACTTTTTCATTGACCATCCATAACGGTCCATCGATATTTTATTCACTGTTTTCACTGATTTCAATCAAAAAGTGCTAAAATAATGAAAATCTCTATGAGGGTTGGTCAGAATCAAAAAATGATAAATGGTCGGGCAATCAAAAAATGATAAAGGGGTCGGGTAATCAAAATTGTTCATTTTCCTGAATTAACGCCCGTAGGTTTCTAATTTTAGAGTTGACTTCTTTTTTCAATTCGTATTCGTTACCTAATTCTTTTCGTATTCGTTCTACGATAGTATACAACGGAACAAACACACTGATGTCACTGGAAAATGCAAGAGAGTCTCTAATAGAATTCTGAATTTTTTTGATGAATGCATATTTCTTTGGTAGCATATACTTGTTAGTGCTAACCCCGTATTCTATATCCTGAAAATCTGACTTGATTTGATCAGGATTTAACCCATCTGATAGTTCAATATCATGACTTTTCAATTTTAAAATTTCAACTATGATGCTATTCATGTTTTCAGAATTCATTATTCTATAACAATGACATATCTCTAATTGAAAAATATGACGCATTAGACATAACTAATTAAACTTTTTGTCCGTTCTTTTTTAAAATGGCAGATCGACAAACCCCCTCTGCAACGAATCGTACTGAGGCTCTACAAATATTGAAATACTTGCCGGCTTCATATATTGATTGAAATATTTTCTCTTCGTTAGTTGTTGTATTCAAAGATTTTACTGGTTTCGCTTTTTTTGAACAAATGCCAGTCCTTCCTCGTTTGGTATTCTCACTTTGTGTGATAGCTTGCAGATTTGATAAAGAATTGTTCCTTGGATTAGAATCCTTGTGATCAATAACAAAACCATCTTTGATCAATCCATTAAAACATTCAAATACGAAACGATGATTGTAATATTTCTTCTTTCCAACAGTAAACAACAAATACCCCATACCATTATCCCTCCCAACAGGTTTCTTCAGTCTACAGTGTCTTACAACACCATCACTGGATGCTTCATAATTTGTACTCACTGGGTGTGGTCTGAATTCTTGGTTCATTATATACTATACTATTGTTTGTCTAATTCATTGTTTGGTTTAATGATAAATCTTTCAATATAGTCTTGGGGGGTTCTTATGATTTTATCCAAGACGTTATCAGGGTCAAAGACTTTTTCAGGGTCATAATTTCTGATTGATTGTCCATTTTTATTCTGTTATCATAATAACGCTTCAACTCCCTGTATCGCTTACCACCACAATTCAGACATAACTGCGATTTTCCCCTGACCCCAACCCCACATCGAATACAGGGTAACGGACCGAGGCTTCCACGTCGAAAACTCTGCATATGATACCTACAGAACTCCTTTCTGCATGATTTGTTACACGGGGTTACTGATCCAATCATAAGCCATTTGCAGTGATTCATTATACATAAATCTTTCATTTAAATACTTGTTTTAGTATAGCATGAGGGAGTTAAAGAGATTGCCTTCGAAAAATGCTAAATTCAATACTGATAAGGAGTTTAAGAGATTATTGAAAATTAATCCTAAATTTAATCTCGATAGACCCAAAAAAGTCCAATAGACGGAAATATGAAGGAGTTTAAGAGATTATTGAAAATTAATCCTAGATTTAATCACGATAGACCCAAAAAACGTAACAAAATTAAACCCAAAAAACGTCCAATAGACGGAAATATGAAGGAGTTTAAGAGATTATTGAAAATTAATCCTAGATTTAATCGCGATAGACCCAAAAAACGTAACAAAATTAAACCCAAAAAACGTCCAAGAGACGGAAACATGAAAGAGTTTAAGAGATTATTGAAAATTAATCCTAAATTTAATCTCGATAAACCAAAAAAACGTCCAAGAGACGGAAACATGAAAGAGTTTAAGAGATTATTGAAAATTTATCCTAAATTTAATCTCGATAAACCCAAAAAACGTCCAAGAGACGGAAACATGAAGGAGTTTAAGAGATTATTGAAAATTAATCCTAAATTTAATCTCGATAAACCCAAAAAACGTAACAAGAGATTACCCTGGAAAGATGCTCAATTCAATCTTGATATAGTTTCTAATACACCCAAGAATAAAATTCTTGATAAAGCCATGATTAGTAAAATCAGAGACTGTTTTAATGAATTCAAGCGTGATGGAGCATCTTATTGTTGGTCAACATTTCGAATTGATGGTGTTGTCGACGCTACCATGAATGATGAAAAGCAGCAGTGATAATTTCAAATCTTGGAGAAGAAAGAAATTTTTTTCGAATAAAATTCCTTATCCGTGATGATGGAAAATGGATTATTAGGGATAAATTTGAACCCATTCTCAGGGACAAAAAAACTGTCACCGTGAATCAAGATTCCAAACCAGGAATTTTGACCGGAATTGACAAACCATACTACGAAAGATCTTATCCTGTAACAGCAGTTGTTTACAGGATATATCCGCTCAATGAAAAACCTGATATTGCAAAACTAGCACCCATGAAATATTCGACAGGGCTCAATTGTGTAGCAGAACGAATAATGGAACACTTCACAAATGCGTCCCGGGGAAATAAACTAACTGATCTAAGACGAAAAATATAACCGAGTGGGAGTTAACGGTAAAAGAGCATGGGGCAACAATTCAAGATATAACCAAATTAGAAACATCATTGAGATTTCCAATATCGGTAAGAACAATCACCGGTGAAGTATTATACGAATCGAAATATCAATCAAAAGGAACCCCAATTGAAATTATTGATCATAACGAACACGCGTGATCATCTGCAGTAACAATTTTCCCACGGGATAGAACCGTAAAATATCTATCCCAAACTCTGTTTTGAACCGAAGAGTTTTTTTCAGAGCAGAAATTATTTGATGCTATTTACAATTTGAGTAAAAACGATCCTGTGTCAATGTGGCTATTTCATAGTACTTCAGACGAAGAATGTAGATTTGATCAGTTTGTAAGGCCCAACGGAGAATTGTACCGTACTGAAGAACTGCATAATCAAATGAAACAACTAGCTAGTGAGTTTTCTGGGGAGGGGGAAGACAACGATCAATTATTAGCAAACTGTTTTACCCTTCCATCAATTGCAGCACATTTTGCTAGAAAGAAAAACGCGTGGAAACCAACCCGAAGTGAGTTTTTATCAGATGTCAGATTGTCCTGTCTTGAATACAGCCATGGAGGGTTATAGAATACAAAATACGACCCTGAAACCGTTATTTCCGTTGATATGATTGCGTGTTATCCAGGAAGTTTTCTTGGGTATGGAGAATGCGAGAAATATTTTAAACGATTTGGACACCCCACACACGAAATGACCCGTGTTGCGATTAATGGACCACTGCCTGATTTTGATTTAACCGGATTCGCTTGTGTAGTATCATTTGAAATGGCTACAGGACTTCATCCGTGTAGTTATCTTTGGATTGGTAAACACTTGTCTGAAAAACACTGGATGCCAATAGTGTTATTACGGTATATGCTTGATTGTAAGATGTTAAAATCATTAATTGTCAGTGAAGCAATTATATCCTATCGAGCACAGAAATCAGTCTGGTTACCCCAACCTGATCTAGAAAAAATAATTAGCGAACAGCGAAAACTGTTTCCTGATTTTAATGAACAACAGATCATGAATTGGTCCAAACAGTTATTTGAAATCAGAAACAACGAAGCAAAAGATCTTGGACGAAGAATAATCGGTAAATTCACTCAGGGTGGTAAATTCGATAATACAAGATATTCTTCACGGTTAATTATAGACAATGCTGAATACGATTTTGTAATCGCGGATTTAACAAGCAGCAGAGAGGGTGAATCCTACAACGTTTTTAGACAAAATTTGATTGAAATCCTAAAACGAGCCGTCCTATAATCTCATTTCAACCAAAAGATGGCGAATCCTACAACGTTTTCAGACAAAAAAAATTGATTGAATCCTTAAAACGATCCGTAGGATTTCGTTGAAATCTCCCTACGAAATCTCATTTAACTAAAAAAATGAAAACGATTTTTTAATCAATTTTGGTCGCAACTTGTTGTCATCCACCCTCTCTGCTGCTTAGTGATTTCATCACTGGTTAACAAAAAATAATAAATGATTTTAACCAGTCTTTATGATGAAAGTCCTTAGGACGAAAATCCTTTGAAATTGCAAAGCAATTTAGGATTTCACAAACAAACTAATCACTAACACCTCTTCTTGTAAATCAATCAGATTATTGGACTGGTCGGTGAGTTTGAAATTAATTCTGGTTAATGAATTATTATGGCATCGCATATAGACTGGATTAACCGGAGACTCAATTATTAAAAATCCTGGAGGAGCTGTTGGGGCAAATGAATAAAGAATATACCCTTGCTGAGCTTGATTTGATCGTTCGAGATTAATTTGATAGCTTCCTTCAATAACATCACACACTAAATTGAGCGCAATCACTGAGGATATATTTACGTTGAACGGAGCGATATGCCTACCGCCACCATCTGGGTCATTATTGTGTTTGAGGAGTTTTATTTCCCCTGATGCTGTTTTTTTCCATGCATCATGAATTATTTTAAAACCAACATCGATGGTGTCACTGAGAAATTTTTTTAGTTCTGGTACGTTATATCCTGGTAGTTTGAATGTGGGGATATCTTCAACGCGGATTTCATAGTCTAATGCAAATTCTTTTCTCGATTTTGGGTTATCTTCATCTAATATATCCTGAATAATTTTTAGGTTAAATGTTTCCATATCGTCGATAATTTTATTGCATGTTTCTACGACGCTGATAAATTCATCTCGGGTGAGAGAACCGGATTTAAGAGATATTAACAACAGCGATAAATCATTATTCATCGCTGTGAAATTTTTAACGATTTCAGGTTTGTTAGCAAAAGGATACTCTGGCAATGATCTACCATCCGCCATTTTTGGGAATATGAAACCAAAAAAATCTAAAGTGTTTTCGTGCTCTTTATAACTCTTTATTGGATTATCAGGTTTTATTCTGTCGGTGATATAATCAGATTTTTGTGGTTCTGGTACATCAACGGTTTTTTCCACTGGTGGTAATTCAGGCCATCCTAGTACGGTTCTTATTGAGCTTTGATATATATCTACGACGTATCTTTCTGAGTTTATTTCAATTGCGGATGATAGCGTCGGCTCATGAACTGTTATAGCGATTTTCGATTCTGTTCCAGTGATCGATTTTATTCTACGCGCTAATTCATTATTGATTTGTTCGATTTGGTATGACCCTGTTGGTATCGAAACAACTTTCCAGTCTGGGGTTCCGTCGGGTTTATTCTCATTTGCAAACACTAAAGAATTATTGGGTTGTTGACCACCAAATGATTTTGATCTGATATTAGGCCAACTGTGATACACTCGTAGTTTTGCTAGAGCTATCTCCTTCACCGGAACCGGAGAGGGGAAATTCACACTAAACTCGGGTTTCGTTGATGTTATAGATATCATGCTTGTTTGTACTGGGTTCGTGTTCTCCACTACTCGTTGAAGTAATTCCTGCGGTGTTGTCATTGTTATTATACTCATGATTTATTTCTAATTTTGGTATCGAGGAATCATAAATACTGACCATCACTGAGAACTCACAATCTGGTATGGTTGATATTATTGAGATCATTTTGTTTTTTGGGTTCGTGTTTTCTAATTCCATCGATGTTGTCATTGTTATTATACTCATGTTGTTGCTCTAATTTCGATATCGCGGAATCAAAAATACTGACCATCGCTGAGAATTCACTATCTGATATAATCGTATTATCGAGTGACGACGATATCATCAATGATAATTGCGAGTATGCGGTTGATGCAATATGAAATTGAAGTAAGTAATTCTGCAGTTTACTCTGGCTGCATGATGATATCTTTTTTGCTATCCCGGTTGATATACCCCCGATTGTAGCCACCGCAGAAATGCAAATTGGAACTACGACCGGGGCAATCATTATAACCGATGCAAGTATTATTCCGGCGCCAGTGAGAACGCTTGACACCGAGTACATAATAATATCAATTGCGGTGATTCTTCGTCGGTATTTTTTTATTTTTATTTGATACTCCTCAGTGAGGGTTTTGAGTCTATTCTGAAATTCTCTGACCTGATCATAGCGACATTGAGTTGATGACAAAGTCATTGTTGTTATTTTAAAAAAGCTAGCGTTTTCAATTGTGAAATCCTTTCAATTTAGTTATTTACTTAAATCCGCTACGAATTCCACATACCAGGTTACTGAAACCCCAATCAAATTTTTATCAGTAGCTGTTATAGTGAACTTTTCAGTTGTATCCTTGTCGATGATCGTTGAAATCGTATTATTAACCCCGGATGAACTCGACGATGATATATTAAATTGAGTTAATGGTGTTACTAGTGTTAATCGATAAATACCCTTAACGGTTGCAGTGATATTTAATTTGTTGTTTGTAGGTGTCCACTCAAATGATCCGTGTTGGATTGTGTATACCACGTTGTTGGTTTTCTCATGAGGAATTTTTGTTTTTTCAATGATTGTTATCATCCTCGAAAAATCACCTTTGACGGCTTCGATGAAGTTTTTCGTCTCATCGATGGATTTTTTAATATCAGGGAGTTTTATTTCTATTTTATCCAACTGGGTTCCAATAAATTTATCAATGATATTTCTACGAAATGATATAAACTGTTTTCCGTTTTCTTCAATTTTAGATTCAAGTGTTTTTAGTACAACTATAGAATTGTTTAACTCATTTTCATGGGTAGCAATCCTATTGTCGTGGGCGGCAATCCTGTTGTCGTGGGCGGCAATCTTGTTGTCGTGGGCGACAATCTTGGTGTCTTGGGCGACAAGAATATTGTAATGGTCGGTAAGACTATTGTAATGGATGGTAAGACTATTGTTATGGGTGATAATCATGTCGTCGTGGGCGGCAATCATGCGGTTGTTGGTGATAATCATCTTGTCATGGGTATCAATCTTATCAGTGATCGTAGACACAAGTGCACCTGGTTTAAGTCGTCCGTCGCTGGAATACAACGCAATAGAGTTTTCAGTGGCGTCTTGCTGCCGTTTTAAAATGTCATCCGCGGATATATTACTGGCTTTAAGTCGTCCGTCGTTGGAATACAGCGCAATAGAGTTTTCAGCGGCGTCGCGCTGCCGTATCAAAATATCATCCAATGACACATCACTGCTTTTCAATTTACCCTGCTTGTCTTGAAATACAACTATTTCGTTCGGGTCAACACTTGTTAAGTTCAACGTCTCAGCTATTTCATCTTTGATTAGTTTTTTTACATCCTTGACAGAATCAGGTGGTGCAGTGCCATCGGGTTTGGGTTTCAAAGATCTCCCCCAAATATCAATCATGTTATTGTAAAACTCTTTCTCTCTTTAAAATCGTTTTTGACGACTTCGTCGTTGCCAGCGATTACTAGTGTATTCATTCACGACAACATGTGGTGGTTTTCCGCTTGGGTTACTCAAGGAGTTAGAAATAGCATCAAGGACATTTAATACTTCGCTGCCACATATTGGTGGGTCATTCATTTGTTGTGTTGGTAGCGTAGAATACCAAGTCTTCATTGGAAGGGTTTTTATATAACGCAAAAACTCTTTTGGTGGGGCTAATCCATATGAATCGAAATAAACAATCCCACGTGGATCAATAGCGTATGCAACCCAGTGAGTTCCAGGTCCGGTGCTGTTATCGAGATTAATAATACCGGTTTCAACGCTGTTTGGTTGATGTGGTAATTGATCTTTCATAAAGACACCTCTGAAATTTTTAATCGCGAGTTTTTTAGCAGCATCCATTAAATCAAAATTGGACATGGGAACCATCGAAGATTTCTGAATTAATAAATCGTTCCTGGTAGTCTTAGACCCTTTCCGCTGTACCACGAATACGGGGTTCCTGGTAGTCTTAGACCCAATCCGTGAACGGATCGTCCCTTTTTTTTATATCCTTTCCCAGTTGCCTTCTTTAGTGCCATTCCTGCTGCAGTACCAACGGCTCCTAACGCTGCCGCTTTAGCCACCGCTGGGGCTGCTGCTGCAATCAATGCTGGTATCGCAGCTAACAACGGGAATATACCGCCTGTTTTAATCATATTTTTGATAGCAGCCGCAGAGAGAGTAATCTGAACACCTTTTTTGGCTGCAAGTGCATCATTGAAATGTTTCACCTGACGAGTTGTCAGCGATAGTTTATTTGCACCACCAGTCATTTGGTTGGGTTTCAACGTGATTGTGGTTCCACATTTTTTAGCTGATTCCGATTGCAATTTTTTTAATTGACCGGGAGTTAACGCAACACTAATAACACTATATGACATTATACATAATAGATTGATTCTAAATCGTTTACAATTTCAATTACATGTTTTCCACTGGTGCATCTACCACTCTCATTCTTCCACCAACACCTTCAAGTAGCATTGATTTGTCGCTGAGAATGACAGCAACCGCTCTATAATCAGCAATAACACCACGAGTCACATTAGCTCTAAAGTGTATATCAACGACAGATTGTCTCATCAAATCGAGATGTTCCAGTGAGAAGTAATAGATCGGATACAGATTTTTAAAGTCGTATTGTGATATTTGCAAACCAGTATCCACATTTTGGTCGCGTGCCATAAATGACAACAGACGATGATAAACTCGTGCGATATGATTTTCTGTGTAATTAAGTTGTATATCCTCGGATGGTTCCTGTTGGCCGTTTATTCTCAGTGAGACGTCTTTCACACCTAATTGATCAAATATCATATGACTGAAACGTTGATTGCCAACTCGTGCGTTATCTTGTAACGCAATAAATATATGACGTGGCGCAGAAACGCCTTGTTTTGATGCTAGATTCCACGTGAATAACCCGTTGATATTTGATTGCTTCACATCTGTACTCACTGATAACCAACTCAACAACGACTTTCCTCCATGGTCCATAAATGATAGTAATCGTTCTTCTGCGGTGATTGCTGGAGTCAACACTGGCATCCACAATGATATTTTTGTTAAATTGACTTTACCAGCATCATCATTTGGATTTGCATTGTCTGCTGGAATCCTCCAGATTGCGTCATTATCATCACTCTTTCGTACAAGCGATACTGTATGCTTCGCTCCGTAGATAACTTTTCGGACGTTTCTACAGAATCCAAATATGTGATGCAGTGGAATCGCGCATGAAAATGATTTACGCCCTACTCCCAACATTGAGTTTCGTGTTGCAGCTCCTAGATTGAAATTAGCATCGTTGTTTATAATCATATCCTCGGCATCAGCATCACTATTATCACGTTTTTTTGGTCGTCTTACAACAAATGGATTTCCTCCAGCGGTATTCTTACCATCTTTTGCAAACATCATAGAAGGCCCTGCTGATCTTGTATAATCATCGGAATATCTCGCTAACCCGATTATTGTTGTAGCCACATCAACATCGCGATCTATGGACTCAATTTCTTTTCCATCAATGAGATATCTAGCACTCTCAAATAACGCCATGATACCATTATTGACAAAACCGACTTGAGTACCAGCTGGATACGGTGCTGGTACAGCAGGAGTATCAGCAGCTGTTACAATTTCTCCTTCTACTTCAATAAACGCTTCACAGGGCAAAAAGTATTTACTGGTATCATGGACTTGAAGATCAATTCTTGCTCGACTATTTGAGTCTATTGCATGATAGGCGTAATATTGATAATCGCGTACAGAATCATCCTTGCCAACTGGGGCGTCTATATCAAATGCTGGATCACGTGACTGTTTGAACATTTTATTCTATTTATCAGAGTCTAAATCGCGATTTCCCATTTCATCATCGTGTTTTTTTAAAGCCACTTCCTGCTATCATGTTTGCAATATTGCTTTGGTCGGGGGTTAAAACCATCGACGCTAATTTTTCATCTACTGCGTTATTTATAATTCTACTAACACTTGCAGGCATTTCCGCTGTAGATGGCAATGGTACCGGTTTCTTTTTTCGTCTCACTAATGATGTTAATTTATTCTTCGCAGTTGAAAACGCTTTTCCGGCAAGAAGATCTCCAACAGCACCAATACCCTTATCACGAATAACATCAATTGCTTTCATTGATAATTGTTTAGCCAACGGCATCACTTTTGGAGCCATTCTCGCAAATAACCCCGCAATGGTATTACCTAAACCATCTCCGTAGTATGCTCTATAAACCGGAAACCGTGAATTAACTACGTAGACGGGGGTTGGTTTATCATGATTGTAGTGTATGATCATTATTTTAAATCAGAAACAATTTTTCAATTGTTATTTATCTAATCGATTCAGTCACTATGATACCCACTTTCCACTAACTCTCCAATGAAATCTCGATATGTGCTGATATCCATGATACCACCCTGAAATAATCGTCTACAGATATCAGCTGCTTCATTAATTATTTCCGGTGAGTTATTTCCGGCTCGGAACCCTCCTACAAGAACCTCTAATCGTGATATATCACTGAGAACACTACCAGGACATGAAACGCTAGCGTTTCCAACTAGACCACTCCCCGAAAATTTCTTATCATCGTATGGCCGTCTTATTTGGAGTTGAAATTTTCTTTTGAAGTCTCTGTAGTCCTTCATCCTTCTATCTAAACTCCCAGTATTTATTTCATACACTATATCAGCCCATTCATTATGTGACATTCTATAATCCGAATAATTGTCCCTGAAAAACTTCTCTTGTGAATCATAGCTGTTAGCAGCGAATTCACCTAAATTGTCTATATCCTCGTTGAGAATTTGTTGTTTAGCGCTCTCAGTAAATATAATTGATCTAGGTAGTCCACTAACTAGTTCTTCCTGAAATCCTTTAAATTTTCGTTCTGAAGCGGTTGATATATCCTGAGGAAGTGATTGCAAGGATTTTTTTGTTTGTTTAGTTCTTTTTGCTATTTTTTCTAACACAGGGAGAAAAGTCTCTTCTTGTTTTTTTCCTTGTTCAGAGATTGTTGACACTATCTCCTTCGTTGCTGTGGTTACTGGTTTAAACAATTCTTCAGATCCCGCAGCAAAATCAGTCTGAAGACTTTGTCGTTGTTGTAGTTTATTCCGTACAGAGTCGCGAATTGGTACAAATCTCTTAATTGCATCCAGTCGTTCACGAGCCAATCGGGTTGTTAATGCTTCATTGACCATTATTTGAAATCAGAAACAATTTTTCAATTGCAAACAATTTTTCAATCCCGACCTAACACCATCGGATGGTCATGGAAGTGTTTTAACAGCTCTATCAATGATGGGGAAAGTATCATAATTGTATATATAAATAAATAATACTGATAGTTTCCCCACTTTTTTGACATGTCGGATGATTTTTGATACCACCATGGAAGTGTTTTAACGGCTCTATCAATGATGGGGAAAGTATCATAATTGTATATATAAATAAATAATACTGATAGTTTCCCCACTTTTCCATTGATCATCCATCGATTTTTGACATCCCTTGAGGGTCGGCTAAAAAAAAATGATTATGGTCGGGCAATCAAATAATGATAAATGGTCGGTCAATCAAATAATGATAAATGGTCAGTCAATCAAAATTGTTCATTTTCTTGAATTAACGCTCGTAGGTTTCTAACTTTAGAATTAACCTCCTTTTTCAATTCGTATTCGTACCCCAATTCTTTTCGTATTCGTTCTACGATGGTATACAACGGAGCGAACACACTTACGTCACTGGAGAATGCGAGAGAGTCCTTAATAGAATTCTGAATTCTCTTGATGAGCGCATACTTCTTTGGCAGCATGTATTTATTGTTGTTAACTCCGTATTCTATATCCTGAAAATCAGACATGATTTGATCAGGATTTAACCCATCTGATAGTTCAATATCCCAACCTTTCAATTTTGAAATCTCGGATATGATGCTATTCATGTTTTCAGAATTCATTATTCTATAGCAATGACATATTTCTAAATGAAAAATATGACGCATCAGACATAACTAAATTTAATTTTTTGTTCGGTCTTTTTTGAAATAGCCGATCGACAAATCCCCTCTGCAACTCTTTGTACTGAGGGTGAACAAATATCGAAGTGTCTACCGGCGCTGGTTATTGATTGAAATATTTTTTCTTCGTTAGTTATCGTATTCAAAGATTTCACAGGTCTCGCTTTTTTCGAGTATTTCCCAGTCCCCCCTCGTTTGGAATTCTCACTCTGTGTGATAGCCTGCAGATTTGATAAAGAATTGTTTTTCGGATTAGAATCGATATGATCAATGACAGAATCATCCTCGATCAATCCATAAAAACACTCAAATGTGAAACGATGATTGAGATAAGTTTTCGTTTCTTTTCCCTCCCTAACAGTAAATATCAAATACCCTTGATTATTCACAGAACCAACTGGTTTCTTCAGTCTGCGGTTTCTTACAACACCATCACTTGATGCTTCATAATTTGTGATCACAGGGTGTGGTCTGAATTCTTGGTTCATTCGTATACATAATACTATTGTTTGTCTAATTCATTGTTTGGTTTAATGATAAATCTTTCGATGTAGTCTTGAGGAGTTCTTATGATTTTATCCTTGATACTGACTTTGTCAGCGTCAAGAATACTGACTTTATCAGTGTCAGCGTCAGGGTCATAATTTCTGATTGATTGTCTATTTTTTATTCTTTTATCATAATATCGCTTCAACTCCCTGTATCGCTTTCCACCGCAATTCAAACACAACTGCGATTTTCCCCTGACCCCAACCCCACATAGAATACAAGGTAACGGACCAAGGCTTCCACGTCGAAAGCTTTGCATATGATACCCACAAAACTCACTTCTGCATGATTTGTTACACGGGATTACTGATCCAATCATAAGCCACTTACAGTGATTCATTATATAAAAATCTTTCATTTAAATGCTTGTTTTAATTATAGCATGAAGGAGTTAAGGAAAACGCCTTCGAAAAATGCTGAATTCAATGCTGATAAAGAGTTTAAGAGATTATTGAAAATCAGTCCTAGATTTAATCTCGATAGACCCAAAAAACGTATCAAACGTCCAAGAGACGGAAACATGAAAGAGTTTAAGAGATTATTGAAAATCAATCCTAGATTTAATCTCGATAGACCCAAAAAACGTATCAAACGTCCAAGAGACGGAAACATGAAAGAGTTTAAGAGATTATTGAAAATCAGTCCTAGATTTAATCTCGATAGACCCAAAAAACGTATCAAACGTCCAAGAGACGGAAACATGAAAGAGTTTAAGAGATTATTGAAAATCAGTCCTAGATTTAATCTCGATAGACCAAAAAAACGTATCAAATTTAATCTCGATAAACCCAAAATCCTTCGGATTTCAAAAGCGTCCAAGAAATTATCCTGGAAGGATGCTCAATTCAATCTCGATATAGTTTCTAATACACCCAAGAATACAATTCTTGATAAAGCCATGATTAATAAAATCAGAGACTGTTTTAATGAATTCAAGCGTGATGGAGCATCCTATTGTTGGTCAACATTTCGAATTGATGGTGTTGTTGACGCTACAATGAATGATGAAAAAGCAGCAGTGATAATTTCACGTGTTGGGGAAAAACGGTATTTTTTCCGAATCAAATTCATTATCGAAGTCGATGGCAAATGGATTATTAGGGATAAATTTGAACCAATCCTCAAGAATAAAAAAGCTGTCATTGTGAGTAGAGATTCCAAACCAGGGATTCTAACCGGCATTGACAAACCATACTACGAAAGATCTTATCCCGTAACAGCAATGGTTTATGGGCTATATCCGTTAAATGATAAACCCGATATCGCAAAACTAGCTCCTATGAAATATTCGTCAGGGCTTAATTGTGTAGCAACACGGGTAATGGAGCACTTCACAAATGCATCCCGAGGAAATAAACTAACTGATCTAAGACGAAAAAAAATAACCGAGTGGGAACTGACAGTGAAACAGAACGGTGCAAAGATTTCTGATATAGCTAAGTTAGAAACATCATTAAGATTTCCAATAACAGTTATGACGATAACCGGAGAGGTTTTATACGAACCGAAATATAACAAAAATGGAGCACCAATACAGATTATTGATCATAACAAACACGCGTGGACACCTGCGGTAACAGTATTTCCACGAGAACGAACCGTGAAATATATCCCTAAGGAGTTCGTCGGGGATGTTTTCTATGAAGAGAGATTATTTGATGCTATTCATGCGTTGTGTAAGGATGATCCTGTGTCAGTGTGGTTACTTAGAAGTGATGAAGGATTCGATCAATTTGTAAAACCAAATGGTGAATTATATCGCGTTGAAGAATTAGATAACAGAATGAGAAAAATCGCTAATGATTTTTCACCGGAGAGTTTCCATGAAAAACTACTTACGGATAGTTTTACTATTCCATCAGTGGTAGCTCACTTCGCAAGAGAAAAAAACTCATGGCGTCCAACACGAAGTGATTTTCTTGAGGATGTTAAATCGAGTTGCGTCGAATTTGGTCATGGAGGATTGTGGAATACGAAATACTCACGTGATGGTATGATTTCAATTGATATAGCCGCGTGTTATCCCGGAAGTTTTCTCGGGTATGGGGAATGCGCTGAGTACTTCAAACGATTTGGACACCCAACACATGAAATGACTCGTGTTGCGATTAATGGACCATTACCTGATTTTGATTTAACCGGATTCGCTCGTGTGATATCATTTGAATTAGCTACAGGGTTACATCCGTGTAGTTATGTTTGGCTCGGTAGACACCTATCTGAAAAGGCCTGGATGCCAATAGTGTTACTACGATATATGATTGATTGTGGTATGCTAATATCGTTGATTGTTTCCGAGGCTATTATATGCTATCGAGCTCAGAAGGAAGTTTGGCTACCACAACCCGATCTAGATAGAATAATCAGCGAACTACGAAAACAATTCCCTGATTTCAATGAAGAAGAAATCATAAATTGGTCTAAGAAGTTATTTGAAATTAAAAAAGAACAAGCAAAAGATCTCGGACGAAGAATAATCGGTAAATTCACTCAAGGTGGACGGTACGACAACGCAAAATATTCTTCGCGGTTGATCATAGATGTCGCTGAATACGATTTTCTTGTAGCGGATTTAATGAAGCAGGGAAAACTTGTATCCCGTAAGGATGCTTTTCTATCCAATGGTGAGAAAATGGGTACGGTTGTTACCTACTGTGATGGATATAATTCCCAGTACACACATTTGAGAAGTTCAATGCTAGCCTATG
The DNA here is from genome assembly GCA_030141615.1 of Unio pictorum. Taxonomy (NCBI): domain Eukaryota; kingdom Metazoa; phylum Mollusca; class Bivalvia; order Unionida; family Unionidae; genus Unio; species Unio pictorum. The sequence continues at coordinate 3,964,654 of JARLTB010000254.1, forward strand.
CTTCTATTAATCTATTTTCGATGATAAATAGATTTCCTAATACCGCGGTTAGAGTGGCCACTGATTCGATGTATATACACAATAAATACAAATCAGCTGTAGCTAAATTCACAGATCCCGAGGAAGCGTGGGGGCGTTGGCGATTTAAAAGGGAGATGCTACATGAGTATTGTGAATCCGCAGACGTTGCCATGGATGATAAATATCTTTGTTGTAACCGCGCTGAAAATCAATCAGAATTTTCTAATGCACCACCGGTATCTGATCCAATATGTCGATACAAGACAGTTTATTTAAACGGTTGTGGTGGGTCAGGAAAGACAACTCGTGCAATTGAATTATTTCGTCGGTCAACCATGATTGTGCTAACACCGACTCACAGACTCGCCAGAGAGATGATACAACGAGGGGTAAATGCCTGCACCTACCATAGTTTCTTTCGATGGAAGGGTGACAAATGGACTCCTGATCGAATGGGTGATAAATTCATTCCTGAAATCATAATCTGGGATGAAATATGCACAGTGTCATTAGATGTATTACAAATATTTCTCGAGTGGTTGTTAAACAAAAACACAAAAGTCGTCATGTGCGGTGATCACGGCCAACCACCACCATTTGTCGGTGCATCTCCACATGAATGGCTAAAGGGTTTTGTAGACTACTATGAAGAAATCACCACTGATTATAGATCACTTGATGAACGATTACGCGAGTTCAAAGCGCTAATTAGATTAAAACCGGATAGAATCCAATGCGAAATAGCGCGTGAAGTGATTTCAGAAACTCCAATGAATGATTTCTGGGAAACATGGAGACCAAATGATTTGATAATTGCAAGTAGAAAAATAGTCAGAGACACACTTCAAATGAAGTTATTTGAATTGCATAAAGAAAAATTTGCAACTCTTCCAGTGCCGTTGTGTTATAGGCCATCGGATACACGAAAACAGAATATTGAAGTTGATATTCCAGGACAGAGTGAAAAGCAGATTCTCGTGTTAAATGATATTGTGCTGGTTGATATCAATGTCGTTGAAGATGCATTGCGTGCTAATAAATCCCCGTGGACGCTAGGATACGCAGCGACGATACACTCTTCACAGGGATTGACTATATCGGATACAATTGTTTGGATGGTGGATAATCACATCGAATGGTCGAATTTAGTCTATCTCGCAGTATCCAGAGTACGAAAAATAAATCAACTTCGAAGAGTTGTTTTCGATGATAATGACACAACAATAAATGATATTGATGTTAGCATCATTAATAAAAAACTCTCCGGTTACAAACAACAGGACAAAAAAAAACAACGAGAATTTGATATTGATGCTGAATTAATAATCACTTTGAAGAAACAACAGAATAATCACTGCGCGAGTTGCAATTGTATACTGCGTTGGCAGTATTCGGATAAGGATCCTCGCCAATTCACCGTAGACAGAAAAAATAACAATCTCGGTCATGTCAGAAATAATGTGATGTTGACTTGTCTTGAGTGCAATAGACGCAACGGTGCTAGTTAAGACCATGCGGTGGCAATTGAGTATCCTCGGGAATTACCTGTAGTTGTTGTCGAGTAAATCCACGTTGAGGGGCAGTTGAATCCAGTTTATAGACTGGAGGTCTACCAGTTGATCGTGTTATAGTAGATATCTTATGCGTAGTGACGCTCCAAATAGGATCAGTAGCCCTTTTTCTACCCCCTTCAAGCTCTCCTGGTTCGTATAAGTACCTCACAATGACATTACTACCAAGAATTGGTTCTTTGAAATCTTTTTGTGGTTGTACGGGTATTGACTTCTTTTTAATCGCGTTGATAGGTTTCATGTTGATTGTTCTAGTAATCTCGTTATTCAGTGCAGTAATCACAGATGGTAATCTTTTAACCCATTCACGGGATCTTTTTTCTTGGATGAATTCTTTTGCGTATTGATATCCAAATAACCGCTCAGCAATCGTCCGATTAAATCGTTCTACAATGGCCTGATCGCGATGTAGCGCAGTATGCCCTCGTCGTATGGTGACATTATGATGTTTCATTGTAGATAATACTGCACCCTGAAATTCCTTACCAGGATCAACCTGCAATAGATTTGGCCAGTGCAGAGGACCTCGTCGATAAATCCTCTCAAATGCAGAAGCGACTTCAGTGGCTGATTTTGTTTTTAACGGTTCTGCTTCTTTGTATCGACTTGCAATATCAACTACGGTTAAAGCGTATTTGTAACCACGATCATGAGGCAGAAATAATATATCAGCCTGATGAACTTCATTAGGAGCGGTCACATCAAAATGCGAGAATTGAATTTGTTTAGGCGCTGGTAGATAAATTTGCCATAGTGCCTGTTTGGATAACCAATTAGCCGCAGTGGTTTTTTTCACTTTTGCAGCGCTAGCGAGTTTATGGACTGCTGATTTACCCCTCCAGTATCCTCTTGGGGAATAATAAATTGATTCCATATTATTAATTACCGGCACCTAACATCAATTTGCTTTTCATAGCCGATTTTATCAAAAATGAAGCCAATTTTTCTTTGAAGGATTTATCAGGAATAGCATTTAACGCATGAATTAATTTCACATCTGCTAGATGTCTGTGTTGCAGATTGCTGCTTTTATAAGCAACATCATGAAGGTGACAGGCCTTATCAATGGCGTTTATTGGTTCTTCACCGGGGTTGGGTTGATTTTGATTATTGAGTCTGATATCAAGTCTGGTTCCCGGTCCACAGTAGCTATATCCGGGAAGGTGCTTTTCTCCGGGGTACTTTGCCCATGGGGTTCCAGGGAGCTTTGCCAATTTGGCTGCGATATCACCTCCTCGTTTTTTTTTAAATCAGATTTCATTGACACAAATCTAAATTTCTTTGTACCACATTGCATGCATTTACCAGAAAGCGCTGATCGGTTATTTTTAGTTGTAACCGTCGTCACATCTTCTGTGCCAGTACGCGTTTTGCACTTCACACAATATAGATCCATAATTTATGTATAGAGATATGGATATAATTGATTTTTCAGCGACTAAAAGAAGAGAACCGGTTAAGCATCATGCAGCGCTACCAAACTCTATCCGGATGATTATAATCGGGCCATCTGGATCCGGTAAAACGCAATTGTTGCTCAATTTAATAATGAGATGGATGAAGTGGGATAAGTTGTATTTAATTGCTCCTAGCGTAGATGATCAACGATGTTATGAAGTGCTAAAAGATTTTAACGAGAATGCATCAGAAATTAGCGGTGAGAACGCCATTGAATTTATAACCGATATCGATGAAGCACCGAGTATTGATGATATTGATGGAGATATTAACAATTTAGTCGTATACGACGATATAATGTTGGATAAACAAAAAAATCCTGCTAGGATCTTTTCCCGGGGGCGTCACAAAAACACTGACGTGATATATGTCACTCAACGCTACACTCAGGTTCCAAAAGTCATCAGAGATAATTGCAATATTCTTTCTGTATTCAACGGCGTTGATACTCATACTCTTAGAAATATATGGCAGACATGGTGTTCTGATATGGACTTCAATCAATTTCGAGATTTCTTTAGTCATGCTCAGTCGACTCCGCACGGATTCGCAACAATAAATCTACATGATTCTCGGACACGATATCGTATCGGACTGGATCAAATATTCGGTTAAAATCATTTATTATTTTTTGTTAACCCAGTGATGAAATCACTAAGCAGCAGAGAGGGTGGATGACAACAAGTTGCGACCAAAATTGATTAAAAAATCGTTTTCATTTTTTTAGTTAAATGAGATTTCGTAGGGAGATTTCAACGAAATCCTACGGATCGTTTTAAGGATTCAATCAATTTTTTTTGTCTGAAAACGTTGTAGGATTCGCCATCTTTTGGTTGAAATGAGATTATAGGACGGCTCGTTTTAGGATTTCAATCAAATTTTGTCTAAAAACGTTGTAGGATTCACCCTCTCTGCTGCTTAACAAATAAGGGCCTATATGTCAATCGTAAGGAGCATTTATGTCCGATGGAACCAAATTGGGTACAATTGTTACTTACAATGACGGATACAATCCTCAGTATACACATTTGAGAGCTTCTATGCTTGGTTATGCTTCTATTAATTTATTTTCAATGATCAATAAATTTCCTAACACCGCAGTTAGAGTTGCCACTGATTCATTTTACATAAATAGCAAAATGGTTGATTTTAAGGCTACTGGCAACGAGAATTGGGGGTCATGGAGAATTAAGAAGGAAATGCTTCATGATTATATTCAATCAGCAGATGTTACAATTGAAAATAATTATTTAGAAAGCAATCAGTGTTCAGAATTTTCTAATGCACCACCGATTTCTGATCCAATATGCCGGTATAAAACGGTTTATTTAAACGGTTGTGGTGGGTCAGGAAAAACAACCCGGGCAATTGAGTTATTCCGTGTTTCCAATCCAAACATGATTGTGCTAACACCAACTCACAGACTTGCAAGAGAAATGATACAGAGAGGGGTAAATGCCTGTACCTATCACAGCTTTTTCCGATGGAAGGGAGATAAATGGACTCCTGAGCGCATGGGAGAGAAATTTATTCCTGAAATTATCATTTGGGATGAAATAGACACAGTGTCAGAAGATGTATTAAAAATATTTCTTGAGTGGTTGTTATTGAAAAATACAAAAATCGTCATGTGCGGTGATCACGGCCAACCACCACCATTTGTCGGTGCATCCCCCCATGAATGGCTAAAGGGTTTTGTAGACTATTATGAAGAAATTGATACAGATCATAGATCACTTGATGAAAAATTAAAAGAATTTAAGAAACTAATTAGATTACAACCGGATAGAATCCAGTGTGAAATAGCCCGTGAAATAATTTCGGAAACTCCAATGAATGAGTTTTGGGAAGCATGGAGACCAAATGATTTGATAATTGCAAGTAGAAAAATAGTCAGGGACACACTTCAGATGAAATTATTTGAATTGCATAAACAAAAATTTGCAACACTTCCAGTGCCTCTTTGTTATAGGCCTTCGGATACACGAAAACAGAACATTGAAGTTGATATTCCAGGAAAAAGTGAAAAACAGAATTTAGTATTAAATGATATTGTGCTGGTTGATATCAATGTCGTTGAAGATGCATTGCGTGCTAATAAATCTCCATGGACGCTAGGATACGCAGCAACAATACATTCCTCACAAGGATTGACTATATCGGATACAATTGTTTGGATGGTAGATAATCGCATCGAATGGTCAAATTTAGTCTATCTTGCAGTATCCAGAGTACGAAAAATAAATCAACTTCGAAGAATTGTCGTTGGCGAAGCCAGTGACGATAATGACACCACAATGGATGATATTGATGTTAAATTATTGATAAAAAACTCTCCGGTTACAAACAACAAGACAAAAAAAAAACAACGAGAATTTGATATTGATGCTAAATTAATAATCACTTTGAAGAAACAACAGAATAATCACTGCGCAAGTTGCAATTGTATAATGCGTTGGCAGTATTCGGATAAGGATCCTCGCCAATTCACCGTAGACAGAAAAAATAAGAATCTCGGTCATGTCAGAAATAATGTGATCTTGACTTGTCTTGAGTGCAATAGACGCAACGGTGCTAGTTAAGACCATGCGGCGGCAATTGAGTATCGTCAGGAATCACTTGTAATTGTTGTCTAGTAAAACCCCGCTGAGGGGCAGTTGAATCCAGTTTATAGACTGGAGGTCTACCCGTAGATCGTGTTACACTAGATATCTTGTGTGCAGTAACACTCCATATAGGATCAGTAGCCCTTTTTCTGCCCCCTTCAAGCTCTCCTAGTTCATATAAATACCTCACAATGACATTACTACCGAGAATTGGTTCTTTGAAATCTTTTTGTGAAATTCTTCGAATTTCCATTTCAGGTATTGACTTCTTTTTAATCGCGTTGATAGGTTTCATGTTGATTGTTCTAGTAATCTCGTTATTCAGTGCAGTAATCACAGATGGTAATCTTTTAACCCATTCACGGGATCTTTTTTCTTGGATGAATTCTTTTGCGTATTGATATCCAAATAACCGCTCAGCAATCGTCCGATTAAACCATTCTACAATTGCCTGATCACGATGTAGCGCAGTATGACCCCGTCTGATAGTGACATTGTGATATTTCATTGTAGATAACACTGCACCCTGAAATTCCTTGCCAGGATCAATTTGTAATAGATTTGGCCAGTGCAGAGGACCCCTTCGATAAATCCTTTCAAATGCAGAAGCCACTTCAGGTGATGATTTTGTTTTTAACGGTTCTGCTTCTTTGTATCGACTTGCAATGTCAACTACAGTTAACGCATATTTGTAACCGTGGTCATGTGGCAAAAATAATAGATCAGCCTGATGAACTTCATTGGGTCCGGTTACATCAAAATGCGAGACATTAATTTGTTTAGGCGGTGGTAGGTAAATTTGCCATAGTGCCTGTTTAGATAACCAATGAGCCGCAGTGGTTTTTTTTCACTTTTGCAGCGCTAGCGAGTTTATGGATTGCTGATTTACCCCTCCAGTATCCTCTTGGGGAATAATAAATAGATTCCATGTTGTTATTAATTACCAGCACCTAACATCAATTTACTTTTCATAGCCGATTTTATCAAAAATGAAGCCAATTTTTCTTTGAAGGATTTATCAGGAATGGCATTCAACGCATGAATTAATTTCACATCTGCTAGATGCCTGTGTTGCAAATTGCTGCTTTTATAAGCAACATCATGAAGGTGACAGGCCTTATCAATAGCATTTATCGGATACTCGCCGGGTCGGGGGCTGATTTTGATCATCAAGTCTGATATCTAATCGTGTTCCGGGGCCACAGTAGCTATATCCTGGAAGGTGCTTTTCTCCAGGGTATTTTGCCCATGGGGTTCCAGGGAATTTTGCTAATTTGGCAGCGATATCACCTCCTCATTTTTTTTTAAAGGTTCCTTGGGTTTAGAAACAAATCTAAATTTCTTTGTACTACATTGTACGCATTTACCAGAAAGCGCTGATCGGTTATTTTTTGTTGTAATCGTCATCAAGTCATCTGTGCCAGTACGTTTTTTACACTTCACACAATATAGATCCATAATTTATATATAACGGCATGAATGTAATTGATTATTCAGCTACCCGACGACGGGAACCTATTAAACACCATGAAATGTTACCGAATTCAATTAGAATGATTATAATCGGACCATCTGGAAGCGGAAAGACACAACTGCTACTTAATTTGATAACAAGATGGATGAAATGGGACAAATTGTATTTAATAGCCCCGAGTGTAGACGATCAGCGATGCTATGAAGTGCTAAAGGATTTTAACGAGAAAGCAAAAGAATTTGAAATCGATGATGATTTTATTGAATTTATTACTGATATTGATGAAGCCCCTTCCGTGGAAGACATCGATGGAAGTATTAACAATTTAGTCGTGTATGACGATATCATGTTAGATAATCAAAAAAATCCTGCTAGAATCTTTTCCCGGCAGCGGCACAAAAACACGGACGTGATATATGTCACTCAACGGTACACACAAATACCAAAAGTGATTCGCGATAATTGCAATCTGCTGTGTGTATTTAACGGAGTTGATACACATACGTTACGAAATATTTGGCAAACTTGGTGCTGCGGTGATATGGATCATAATAAATTTAGAAATTTCTTTAGTCACGCTCAGTCAAAACCACACGGATTTGTGACAATAAATTTAGCAGACCCGAGGACACGATATCGTATCGGACTTGATAAAATATTCGGTTGAAGACTGCAGGATCATGTTTCGTTTGGCAAATGGAGGCTTTCTTTATTTTGATTTCATTATTTTTTTCTTTGACTGATTTCATTGATTTTTTGCCCTAATCCATTGAAAACTTGTTTAAAAACGTTGTCCGATTCACCTCTTTTTTTGCGTGTTTCATTGTTTTAAGCCCTAATCCATTGAAAATTTGTTTAAAAACGTTGTCCGATTCGCCCCCTCTGCTGCTGTTGTTAACAACAGCACAACCACTATTGTGTGTGTGTGTGTGTCAGAGAGAGAGAGAGAGAGAGAGAGAGAGAGAGAGAGAGAGAGAGAGAGAGAGAGAGAGAGAGATATGACTGAAATTAAATTCCCTAATGTACTGCGACCACAATGAAAAAAGCCTGTCATATGTTGAGGCTAGTGAGAACTGCACTACCTAATCTTTGAGTCTTGCAATGCATCCTGGGTACCATGGTTAATCAAAGACCATCTCCTGATAGAAGGCATTCAAATAAGAGCAACAATATTAGATGAAGATCAACAAGAATATGAATATAGTCTGGCTGGGGAAAAAGAACACAGTGTGATCTACATGAGAGTAAAGGTAGATATGGACAAGGTGTAAATGTTCAGGACTGATGCAACACAGAAAAAGAGCTCCTAGAACATGAAAAAGGATAATCACCAGAAGACATGTTTGCAAGCTGAAGATTACTGTAGGATCTGCACAAAATGACATTTCTTTGTCAGGTTGTCTACTCTTACATTGGTCAACAATTTCAAGTAGTTGAGGCATCTACTGTAAATACCTTCATAGCTTGTCTAGATAATGCATGTACAAAATGTGTCTATCATAAGCTTCCCTCTTTCACAGGCACATTTGAAAGGTTTAAGTGATATTACCAGTAAACAAAGCCAATATCAGTTTACAGACAGATAATCTAATAAAAGCTGCAAAAGATATTATGTAGATCTATTTATTTTGATTTTTAAGCTTGCTACATTGCTGTTACCACAGCTTATGTATATGTATTTATGTTGATTTTCATGATAACCAACAGCTTGCTACATTGCTGTTACCACAGCTTATGTATATGTATTTATGTTGATTTTCATGATAACCAACAGCTTACTACATTGCAGGTACCACATCTTATGTATATGTAATTATGTATTTATATATATTTTCATGATAACTAACAGCTTACTACATTGCAGGTACCACAGCTTATGGCTGAGAGTCAGCTGTCAGTGTCCAAAGTGCCTGCAAGCTGCTAGTAACATGAAACTCATTCGGGTGGAAGAGTTAGATTGTCAAACTGTCCTGGAGAAGGCCTCATTATCCAGTAAGATAAATACTAGTTACATGAACCTTTTTGTCTGGTAAATTGAACAGTCTAGTTCCTCACTATAATGCCCTCTTATTGTCTGGTAAATTGAACAGTGTAGTTCCTCATTATAATGCCCTCTTATTGTCTGGTAAATTGAACAGTCTAGTTCATCGCTATAATGCCTTCACCATGATTTTGTCTGTCCATTAGTTTGCTCATAACGATGCCTTTAAATAGCATGTCTACAAGAGTGCTTAAAGTCTACACACTTGTTGTTGTTATATGTCTGAAATATTTCTCTCTTGTACACACACACACACACACACACACACACACACACACACACACACACACACAGCCAATGTTTGCCCATCATACCAATTTGATTTATAGTCTTTTGTGAAGTGGTAGATAGGTCTAAAGCATTTCTTGAAATGTTTGATGGGCCTAGAGTGTTTCTTGAAATGTTAGATGGGCTTGGAGGTTTTCTTGAAGTGTTCAATGGGCATGTAGGGGTTTCTTGAAGTCTTCAATGGGCCTGTAGTGTTTCTTGAAGTCTTCAATGGGCCTGGAGGGTTTCTTGAAGTCTTCAAAGGGCCTGGAGGGTTTCTTGAAGTGTTAAATGGGCCTGGAGTGTTTCTTGAAGTGTTCAATGGGCCTGTAGTGTTTCTTGAAGTTTTGATGGGCCTGTAGGGTTTCTTGAAGTGTTCAATGGGCCTGTAGTGTTTCTTGAAGTTTTGATGGGCCTGTAGGGTTTCTTGAAGTGTTCAATGGGCCTGTTGGGTTTCTTGAAGTGTTCAATGGGCCTGTAGTGTTTCATGAAGTGTTCAATGGGCCTGTGGGGGTTTCTTGAAGTGTTCAATGGGCCTGGAGGGTTTCTTGAAGTGTTTGATGGGCTTGGAGGGTTTCTAGAAATTTACAATAGGCCTGGAAGGTTTCTTGAAGTATTTGATGGGCCTGAAGAGGTTTTTTTAAAGTGTTTGATGGGCCTGGAGGCTTTCTTGAAGTGTTTGATAGACCTGTAGGGTTTCATGAAGTGTTTGTTGGGCCTGGAGGGTTTCTTGAAGTGCTCAATGGGCCTGTAGGGTTTCTTGAAATATTCAATGTGCCTGGAGGGTTTCTTGAAGTTAAATGTTCCTGGAAGGTTTTATGAAGTGTTATATAGGCCTGGAGGGTTTCTTGATATATTTGATCTGCCTGGAGGGTTTTTAAAGTGTTTGATTGGCCAAGAGATTTGTTCGAAGTGTTTGATGGTCCTGGAGGGTTTCTAGAAATATTATATAGACCTGGAGGATATTTTGAAGTGTTTGATGGGCCTAGAGTGTTTTATGAAGTGTTTGATTAGCCTGGAGGGATTCTTGAACTGTTTAATTGGTCTGAAGGGTTTCCTGAAGTGTTTGAAAGGTTTCTTGAAGTGTTTGATGGGCCTTGAGGGTTTCCTGAAGTGTTTGATGGGCCTGGAGGGGTTCTTGAAGTGTTCAATGGGCCTAGAGGTATTTTTGAAGTGTTAAATGGCCTGGAGGCTTTCTTGAAGTTTTTGAAGGGCTTGGAGGTGTTTTTGAAGTATTAAATGGCCTGGAGGCTTTCTTGAAGTGTTCAATGGGCTTGGAAGTGTTTTGGAAGTGTTAAATGGCCTGGAGGCTTTTTTGAAGTGTTTAATGGGCTAAGTTTGGAACATCAAAAAGTTGCTTTCCAGTATCTCAACCCATCATTCTGTCTTTCATTCTTTGGATTGCATCAGCAAGTAAGCCTTCTGGTTCCAAATAACAATAGAAAAGTGAAAAACAGGTCCAACCACTTACTTACATTTTTCAACACTTGACATGTAAATATATATTGTCTGTTTAAACTGGAGGACTACCCACTGTCAAGTATGATTGTGGTATCTCCCATAAATAAGAGGAAATACCACTCTCACAATTTTTCGACATTCCTCGGCACATAAGATAGGATTGATGGCCCTGATTATTGACTCGAAGTGTCTTATTATCCCATTGTGAAATATTTTCAAAAAATCACCAAGACATTTAATTTGCCATTCTTTATTGCAGATGATGGCCTTGCCATGTCACTAATGTGGAGGCCTGGAGGTCACATGGGCACCATTGGACTAGATTATCTTAGGGTCAATAGATATGACCCCGATGCTTTGGCAGTCCGACATCACTTGACCACACCCCTCTTCCTAGAAGAGGTAAAGGATAGAATGAGCTGAAAAAAATAGTTACAACTACTTTTAGCGATGTAATCTTCTGAAATCATTTGGTTTCAGACTTTAGAAATTCACAAAGATCTAAGTACACAAGAATTGTTTCAACTATGTTTAAGACCTTGAGACTTTAAAGTTTCAGGTAAATTGTCTTTTATTGATATTATGGTTTATTAGTGGATTAGGATATGATTTTATTGTTGTTTTTTGTATAATAATTGGTGATTCATTGTCAGAGAATGTCGATCATGAAGGATTAATGATTTTTTATTTTAAAATTATTATGTTTCAGTATAATTGTTGATTCATTGTGAAAGAATGTTGATCATGAATTGTTATTTATTTGGAATAAAAAGTCCAGAGAACACTTTTGAAAAGACTTCATTGCTTTTTGTAGAAAAAACATTTGGAACCAATTTGTGTATTGTCATCTTTGTGCAGAAAACAACTGAATAGTTTCATGTGTATGGCTTGTTACCAGGATCTGCTTAACATTACAAGCTTTTGGATAATCAGCAATGCTATTGGATAATCAGCAATGCTATTGGATAATCAGCAATGCTATTGGATAATCAGCAATGCTTTTGGATAATCAGCAATGCTATTGGATAATCAGCAATACCATTACACAACTGTTTTGTTAACACATTTTGAATTTAATCAGTAATGTCAATCTTTATTTGAGATTTCAAAAGTATTATGATTCAGTATGATTGGTGCAACATTGAGGAAACATTTAAATGGTTTAAGTTATTCTTTTTTAAAATACAATTAAAATTAAAGGCTGAGATATGGTTGCATTTGATCTTTTCTAGGGGGACCCAATTCCTGAAGTAAATTATGAAGAAGTGAATGTATCAGACAAGGAGATCTACAAGTAAGCTACCAACCAGATACATGTCGTGATATTGTACTAGACAAGATAAATGTGTCTCCATAATTTTTTATATATTTGATGATGATTATCAATTATAACAATACACCATCATGTTCTTCAGATAGCCATTATACCGATGTAATAATAATAATAATAATAATAATAATAATAATAATAATAATAATAATAATAATAATAATAATGATAATAATAATAATAATAACAAAAATAATAATAGTACTACTACTACTACTACTACTACTACTACTACTACTAAGATGATAATAATGATGATAATAATAATAATAATGATAATAATAATGATAATACTAATGATAAATAATAATAATAATAATAATAACAATAATAATAATAGTAATACTACTACTACTGCTACTACTACTACTACAACTAAGATGATAATAAGGATGATAATAATGATAATGAAAATGATAATACTAATGATAAAATAATAATAATAATAATAATAATAATAATAATTATAATAATAATATGATAATAACAATGATAATAATAATAAGGACAATAATAGTGATGATGATAATATCAATAATAATAATAATAAAAATAATAATAACAATGACTTTGTTCAGCTTATAATTTTTAGGAGTTCTAAGTGTTTTACAATTATATGAGTAAATAAGGACAAAAGTTGAACAATTTATCAAAATAAATGTCATTCAATTACAAAGTAAAAGATCCTATAAAATATTAAGCTAATGAAACATTACAAAAATCAAGTCTATTTTTGCTGTAAAAATAGATGAGTTTTAAGACACTCTTGAATGAATCGTAATGTCATTGCGTTAGATGTCTTGGTACAAAAAAGAATGGTGTTTCTAGAACTTCTTTTTATTAGTCTAAATAATGAATTTCTGTTGGCAAATGTATATACTTGGGTTGCTATAGTAACACATCAGAAGGTCAAAAAGAGATATACCAGTTTATAAGATCTGCATCCTTTACTAAATTGGGACCAAGATTAACAGGATAGGATAACTTAATACCCGGACAAAAATTATTGTTGTACCTTTCACCTGTGTAAAAATGAAGTATTTTGTTTGAACAGTATTGTGTCCAACTATGCAAATGAATGTTTGTTCTCACTGTAAAATGTCTCTTTTCATATATCTCCAAAGGTGGCTCAGGTACATCAATGATTTTGGAATTTGTTTGATGAGAAATGTTCCGACAGAGAAACTGACAATCCTACAGGTGAGAAATAGTACAACAGATTAAACCTTCCTAAGGGATGACATCGACTCATTAGTTAAAGAGAGATGACTTTTCCATATATCATTTGATGTGAATAGATTGTTTACAAATACTATCAATGGATACAAGAAGAGTGAATGAATCCGGAGATCATTACACCATTGGGGTAATATATAACCACACAGGTTTACTAGCTTGCATGTGTACATTAATAGAGTAAACACACAGGTTTACTAGCTTGCATGTGTACATTAATAGATCACTACACCATTGGGGTAATATATAACCACACAGGTTTACTAGCTTGCATGTATACATTAATAGAGTAACCACACAGGGTTACTAGCTTGCATGTGTACATTAATAGATCATTTAGGAGATCTTCACTCCAACAGTTCATGTTAACTTTTCTGAGAATTTAACTGCATGTAATAGGATCATTATATGTTAGCTTTATGTAGCTATCTGGCTAAATAAAGAAACATCAGAAACTTATTTGCAAAGTTGTTCCTTTTCAGTTTGATGAATTAATAATTTTAGCTGATTTTTTAAAATAATTTCATTAATATGCAGGTATATCGAGCAGGTACATTAATATTTCATTAATATGCAGGTATATCGAGCAGGTACATTAATACTTCATTAATATGCAGGTATATCGAGCAGGTACATTACTATTTCATTAATATGCAGGTATATCGAGCAGGTACATTAATATTTCATTAATATGCAGGTATATCGAGCAGGTACATTAATACTTCATTAATATGCAGGTATATCGAGCAGGTACATTACTATTTCATTAATTTGCAGGTATATCGAGCTACATTCCTTCAGTAGTAAGCCACTTATGCTAACTTTTATAACTATGAATCGGAGGCTTGCTTTTTTATCACTGATGAAATCAGTTTGGAAATTGATTTTATTTATATTTTTCTGCTGTTTCTCTTCCAGGTTGTTGAAAAAATTGCTCCTATACAGAGGACAATTTATGGTACAGTAAGTGTCAAACTTGCTTAAATTAACAATGAAAAAAAACAACCTTGACCATGGAGGTAGAAGTTAATATTCATTTAAGATATGCCACTTATCATATCAACAATATAACACTGTCATCAGTATAACACTGTCATCACTATAACACTATCATCAGTATAACACTGTCATCAATATAACACTGTTGTCAATATAACACTGTCATCAGTTCAGGATAATATTTTGTCAAGAGTTGGATATTTTATTGATTATCTGTGATCTCTGGATAGAGAATTTTTATTAAAAGCTAGATATGAAACCAATCCATTTAATTTTTTTAAATATTGTTTCTGAGAGATATGCATAAGTCTACTTAAACAAATCAGGGTGATCCAAAATGACCATTCGTGCTTACTAATCAGCTTAACAGATTTTTTTCTCCAATCAGTGTCACTTAATATATAAATTAGAGGTTATAAATATATTGGATTTATTTAATTGACTTGTTTTTGATGCAGCTATGTTTATGTATGTTCATGAGAAATAAGGAAATCACATCACACACATAATTGGAGAAAAAAAAAAAGAGTAAGATATGGTTTCCAGCAATGCCCAACCAACATTATTAGTAAATTATCCCCATTGTGTTTGGTGGTGATTAAAATCTTTTATGAACTCTTCAATGTATGATATCTTCATAGGCCAGTGTCAATACCTCCTGGAAAACAGCTTGATATAAGTTGTCACAGAGAAACCTATCTTCAACATTGTACAGAAACTTATTCATCTTGCTCCAAATGGTTGTATAACAAAGATGAAAGATTGCTCCGGTTTTTCTCAGATATACTTTCTTTGTACCAATATTCTAACATTATAAAATGAAGCTAAGGTAATACTTTCTTTGTACCAATATTCTAACATAATAAAATGAAGCTAAGGTAATACTTTCTTTGTACCAAATATCCTAACATTATAAAAAAACCTAAGGTAATACTTTCTTTGTACCAATATTCTAACATTATAAAATAAAGCTAAGGTAATACTTTCTTTGTACCAAATATCCTAACATTATTAAAAAAAGCTAAGGTAATACTTTCTTTGTACCAATATTATAACATTATAAAATAAAGCTGAGATAGAAGGACACAGTTTTAACAGGAGTTATTTCCCATTTCATCCAAAAATAGGATGCTCCAGATACGAATGATTTTAAGAGGCTACTGTTTTTGTTTCCTAGGTTTTTGATGTTGTCCAGGAATCCACACCTTCCAATTTCGCATACTCCACAGTGGGGCTGCCTTTACACATGGACCTCACATACTATGATACTACTCCTGGTTTACAGTTTCTGCATTGTCTTCGGTAAGGTCAGGTCCCCTGTTAGCTGATATTTATAGATACATGTCATTCAGTAATTCTAGGTAAGGAGATTGCCAGCAAAAGTTGCTTCCAAGGTATCAATCATAAATGTTTGCACAGAATTAAGGCATTTTATCTATGTGTTCACAGAATTAAGACATTTTATCTATGTGTTCACAGAATTAAGACATTTTATCTATGTGTTCACAGAATTAAGACATTTTTTGTGTTCGCTTTAAATCTTGCTCATTTTTCAACTCATTTGAGAAACAGCAGAAAATGGAAGGGTTTGAAATAACATGTATGAAGAATATTGCAACAGTAAATTGAGCTAAAAAATCTTTCTTTGACAGGTAATTGTAATTAATTACAGGTGTCACTTGTAATTGTAATTAATTACAGGTGTCACTTGTAATTGTAATTAATTACAGGTGTCACTTGTAATTAATTACCCGAATCTGCAGCTGAATTTATCAGTATTTAAAAGTTCTGGACTTTTGATTTGAACATGCAATAAAACAACATAAAAACAACATAAATATATTATGTCCCATTGAATTGCAAAAGCTGGACTTTACCTTAGTCATGCAGAAAGTTTAACAAACATATCTTATTGAATCACAGAAACATTACTCCTGTATTCAGTATAAATTCCAGTGATTGTCTTTATCCAAGAATTTTATCAGAGCATTTTTTATTTCCAGCAAACATAATAACTTGAATTCAATAATTAGAAGAAAAATTTTCAGCCCAAACTGGACACAACAAACTTAGAGACCTAATCATGTTTTGTATCTTATATGTTTTCAGCATGTTTTTTATGTTTTCCAATTTTGTCATTTGTTTTTCTGTAGTGTAGTCGTATCATTATTGATGGTGTAAAGTGCTTAGAGCTTCAAAAGATTAGATGCTATACAAAGTCCTCATTATTATTTATTATTGTTAACTAATGCAACTTAAAGTGCTAGACATTAAAGCACGACTGACTCAATCCTCAGTCATAAGATTATATAGGTCAAAGTCACAATTAGTATTTTCTAAAATCAACCATTACCAAACGGAAAATAACCTTCTAGAACAATCTAACGAGCCTTGTTTATTGATAACACAATAACCTACAAAATTCTCTTAGAAATCTCCAAAACCTTGACCCAAATCAATCTATTTATTCCGTCTTGTTTACTTGAATAATAATACTGATAATAAGCTCATACACATAAAGAATAGTGAAATAAAAAAAGTCAATTAGGTCAAGCAAAAATGAACTCAATTTTGGACAAGGTCACGTCCAGCTTACAATGTTATATTACAATAGCATGTAATGAAACAAAAACAATTAAATTAATAAACAAACAATTCAATATAATATATATAACATTTGTTTTTCATCAAACTTGAATAATGTGCCAACTCAGTCCTTCTGAAAGAGACTTTAATGCTTTGGAAAACTAAATAGCAAAAGTAATAAATAATAAATCAAGTACTTACTTTTCTAATTATTTATTTCAATTGGCTTATCTTGGTTGCATGATGACAGATTTGACGACACTGTGAAGGGAGGAGATTCGACCTTTGTGGATTTGTTTTGTGTTGCTGAGGACTTTCGGAAGCAATACCCTGTCGATTTTGAAGTACTTACTAGAGTGCCAGTCATTTTTGCTAGAATCCATTCAGCCAGGTAACCCATCTTCTTAGCATGATGTTATAGCCAAAATTTGCAAAGTTAGGATAGCTAGTTGTTTACTCCAGTGTTGGAGTCTGCACAAAAATTGCAGAAACATATGTAATGCTTTACACAATCTCATCAATTCATTGTTGCTAGTTACTAGACAAGAGTTTGGGTGTCGATTTTATGAAGAGGAAGTTAAGGGACTAACTTAGTACATATATATGTATACTTAGTACATATATTAAAATGAATTGGCCTTTCTGTAAAATTAAAGTGTTGATCTTGGGGTTTTGCATACATTAAAAATATTTTACATACATACATTAAAAATATTTTTACATGCATACATTAAAAATATTTTACATACATACATTAAAAATATTTTTACATGCATACATTAAAAATATTTTACATGCATATATTAAAAATATTTTTACATGCATACATTAAAAATATTTTTACATGCATACATTAAAAATATTTTTAGATGCATACATTAAAAATATTTTACATGCATACATTAAAAATATTTTACATGCATACATTAAAAATATTTTACATGCATACATTAAAAATATTTTACATGCATACATTAAAAATATTTTACATGCATATATTATAAATATTTTTACATGCAGAAACTTAATGATGGGATGCCTCTATTGAAAAATAGATCACTGATTAATATTTCATGCTTCACTGAAATTAGCTACAAATATGCTTTAAGTTTTTTTTCCAAGCTATGTTTGTGGCAGAATCATCAAACAAGATGACTGTGTGTATCTCTCTGTTAGTAACACACCCTTATGACAAGAAAGTAAATGTGACCTGTGTTTGATAATGTAGCTCCATCGTCACTAGCAAAGCTTCCAATATGTTAACCCTATGGCAGATCAAGCACTTATTTTAGTGCTTTGTTCAAGCATCTATTGGATTTCATGAGTTGCCTCCCTTTTTTGTAATGACAACTAACCAATAACATGTACCAGTGGAACATTGTATATTGGCCAAAAATGGCAGAGGCAGTTGACTTCAAAAGGATACTTTGCAAGTTGGAGAATGAAAGTAATGCTACATAACAGAGAGAAACCATAACCGATATATCTGTGTGAAAATTAATTGTACAAACATGGACTGGCAGTGGAAATTTACTTATAATTGTGCCTTTTCAAGTTTCATGCTCCCCTTGTCTTTATCATGTGGGAACATTGTTTAGGTTTAATCAACTTAATTTTGATTGGATGCAGTGGCTTACTGCCACATCCAATGAAATTCACAGACCCAAAGCCTGGAAATATCTGCTTGATCCACCAACATGTAGACAGGTTAACACATTGGAACCATGGCAAGTCTGTGGTTAGCTCATGACTGATATATGTTTGCATCCTGCATCTGATATTGTTATTCTTACAATGATTAAACTTTCAGATTGATGATTTACTACACCCCCACTATAAAAATAGACCACTTAACTGCCATTGGATGATGTGTTAAGTTTATTTATCAAGATCATAGAATATTCAAGCTTAGTGGAAGCATGCATCTCTACCAAACCCTTTTCACAAGAAAGTCATTATACCATAGATTTCTTAATTTAATGACTCATGTTTTTGTGTTTAGTTGATGACCAAATAATTTCCATTTTAGTTTTTGTACTGTATGTTTTGTATCTATATTAACATCACACCCATTTAACCAGATGATTGTAATGATCTATATTAACATCATACCCATTAAACCAGACGATTGTAATGATCTATATTAACATCATACCCATTGAAGCAGATGATTGTAATGATCTATATTAACATCATACCCATTAAGTCAGATGATTGTAATGATCTATATTAACATCATACCCATTAAGTCAGATGATTGTAATGATCTATATTAACATCATACCCATTAAACCAGATGATTGTAATGATCTATATTAACATCACACCCATTAAAGCAGATGATTGTAATGATCTATATTAACATCACACCCATTAAACCAGATGATTGTAATGATCTATATTAACATCACACCCATTAAAGCAGATGATTGTAATGATCTATATTAACATCAAACCCATTAAACCAGATGATTGTAATGATCTATATTAACATCAAACCCATTAAACCAGATGATTGTAATGATCTATATTAACATCACACCCATTAAAGCAGATGATTGTAATGATCTATATTAACATCACATCCATTAAACCAGATGATTGTAATGATTTATATTAACATCAAACCCATTAAGTCAGATGATTGTAATGATCTATATTAACATCATACCCATTAAGTCAGATGATTGTAATGATTTATATTAACATCATACCCATGCAAGACACATCACTGTGACATACTTTTCACAATTTACTGACTTTAAGGTCATACAGACATAGGTTTTTTGTTGCTGCTGTGTCAACACTATCAATTCTAGAATCAAGAAACCTTTTAAGGAGATGCATCTTTATGAGCACTACTTGCTCATTTCAATAGTAGGTCATTCTGTCCCTTATTTTCTGCTTCACTGACTTGGATTACCTTGAAAATTTGATGAGATTATTTTCATGCTATAAATATCAAATGTCTTTAGAGCAAAGGAAGATCACTGAAACCTACATTTCATCTTTTACTAACTTTTGCATGTAGCTCATGACCATTCTGTTTTATACTAATCTACCTGCAATCATGAAACACTGTAAATACTATGCCCATATTAAACAAGACATTTATCTGACTTACATTTCATGTTTCCTTGACTTTGTTGAAATTTCATGTTTGAACCAAGTTTAGACCCAATCTTTTTACAGAGAACATCCAGTACACATGATTACTGAAAGAAAAATTATTGAGGTTAATGGCATTGGTGAGGTAAGTGACAGTCTCTCTCTCTCTCTCTCTCTCTCTCTCTCTCTCTCTCTCTCTCTCTCTCTCTCTCTCTCTATCTCTCTCTCTCTCTCTCTCTCTCTCTCTCTCTCTCGTGATCTTTAAAAAAATATATTTGTGCAAACTTGATGTCTGCACAAATATTTTAACTTTTGGCTTATGTCAGATTTACCTAATACCATATACCTAATAGTATATACCTAATACTATACACATAATACTATATACCTAATACTATATACCTAATACCATATACCTAATACTATACACATAAAACTATACACCTAATACTATATACCTAATACTATATACCTAATACCTAATACTATACACCTAATACTATATACCTAATACTATATACCTAATACCTAATACTATACACCTAATACTATATACCTAATACTATATACCTAATACTATATACCTAATACTATACACCTACTACTATATACCTAATACTATATACCTAATGCTATATACCTAATACTATACACCTAATACTATACACTAATTCCTTTAATTTGTTCAATAAATAAAGATTTTGTTCTGAACACATAGCATTGACAAATTATATTATAGATACATCACCCCAGCATATGCCACAACTTTTATTCTAGTTCAAACTTGTATTCAAACCAGAAGACAGTTACAAAACACAGCAGTCTATTCTTTTTGTAATATACATGTTTTAAAACATTCTTGTTCTAATTCTTATTTGATGTACATGCACACATGATATTCCTTGATTAGTGTAGCTGAATTACTGATCCACAATTTACAAGTTTATTGAACCACTGTCTTTTTGCTGCTATCTCATTTAACAGAATAAGCTTTGAAAGCAAATTTTATGAAAGAAGTTACTACCCTTGATAACATTTTACATAGGAGTTACTACCCTTGATAACATTTTACATAGGAGTTACTACCCTTGATAACATTTTTACATATCACTCTTGTCACAATTGGTAAATAAAAAATTATTTTGTTTGTTTTGTATGACATAAAAGTCACTCATTACAACATAAAATAAGGGAATGTTGTAATTTACTCATTGATCAATATAATGTATTTATGAATCCCAGATTGTGAGAATTAACTGGCATCCAGGAACACAGTCTTCAATGGCAGTCCCTGAAGTAAGTATTTAATACATTTGCTTTAGCACCAACAATTGTTTTTTTGTTTGAATGGCAATGATGAAACATAATGCTGTGTGAATCATCATCATCGGTAGTAGATTCAAGAATAAAATGAAATGATGACAATGTTTTAACGTGTAAAAATAAATAACTAGTTCAAGTGGTATGGCTTTGCAAAATTCTTGAACCAAACATCATGAAGTGGCACAAGTCTGTAGTGTTCTTGAACCAAACATCATGAAGTGGCACAAGTCTGTAATGTGCTTGAAGTACACATCATGAATGGCACAAGTCTGTAATGTGCTTGAAGTATACATCATGAAGTGGCATGACTGTAAGGTGTATAAAATATTTCATGAATTGGCATGACTTTGTATGGTGTGTGAAATACAAATGAAGTAGCATAAATATATAGGGTGTTTGAAACACATGGCATGAAATGGTATGATATTGTTTTTTGCTATCCAAAGCATAGAGAATGGCATTAACTACTTTCAGAAGAGTAGTTTCAGTATTATGGCAAGGGCAATATGCAGACTGTACATTGCTAAAGGGACTGTTTTAATTCAGATGAGATACAAGTTTGGCTAGAACAACATTTTCTAAGATTTTCTTATATAAATGGGAGATTAGAAATTGGGTTGTAGTTCTTTAAATCATTGTGGTCAAGTGTTGGTTTCTTCAGCAGAGGCTCTACAATAGCAGTTTTGAAAAATGGTGTGAATTCCCCAGAGAGAGCAGTATCAATAACATCAGTTAGTGAAGGCAATATTGGATCTTAGCAATGAAGCAGCTGCGATGTTGGAATTGGGTCAAGTTTACATGACTTTGATGCATTCTTCATCACGATTTTCTGTACTAAATCCATAGAGACAGGTTCAAATGCTGCTCACCATTGTCACTGAAATTCAGTATCGTAACTGTATGGTGGCGACAAATCAATTTAAATTGTGTTGTCAAGCTTATCTTATGAAATGGTTAGAATTTGTAAGATGCTTGAAAAACACACCATGAAGTGGTTAGAATTTGTAAGATGCTTCAAAAACACATCTTGAGGTAGTTTGAATTTGTAATATGCTTGAAAATCACATCTTGAAGTGGTTGGAATTTGTAAGATACTTGACAAACACATCTTAAAGCAGTTAGAATTTGTAGCATGCTTGAAAACCACACCATGAAATGGTTTGAATTTGTAATATGCTTGAAAATCACACCATGAAATGGTTGAATTTGTCTCTTGAAGCAGTTTGAATTTGTAAGATGCTTGAAAAGCACACCAGTTACCATGAAATGGTTTGAGTTTGTAAGGTGCCTGAAAAAACATATCTTGAAGTGGTTAGAATTTGTAAGATGCTTGAAAAACACATCTTGAAAAGGTTTGAATTTGTAGGATGCTTGAAAAACACATCTTGAAGTGGTTAGAATTTGTAAGATGCTTGAGAAACACACAATGAAATGGTTTAAATTTGTAAGGTGCCTAAAAACACTTCTTGAAATGGTTAAAATTTGTAAGATGCTTCAAAAACACATCTTGAAGTAGTTTGAATTTGTAAAGTGCCAGAAAAACACATCATGAAGTGGTATGACTTTGTAATGTGCCAGTAAAACACATCTTGAAGTGGTTACAATTTGTAAGATGCTTCAAAAACATATCTTGAAGTGGTTTGAATTTGTAACGTGCCAGAAAAACATATCTTGAAGTGGTTTGAATTTGTAAGATGCCTGAAAAACACACCATGAAGTGGTATGACTTTATAAGGTATCTCAAACATGCATATTTGTTTCCAAATTGCAGCACGTTCACTCCATGTGTCTGTATGACACTGGTGTGATAAGCAACAAGTAACACAGCAACAGAAAAACTGAAGGTTTTCAATATAGCTGTGTGTTGAATAATACAGTTCTTTTAGATATAATTATATAATTTCAATTAGGCTGTGTGTTAAATAATACAGTTCTTTTAGATATAATTATATAATTTCAATTAGGCTGTGTGTTAAATAATACAGTTCTTTTAGATATTAGGAATAGATATTAATCAGTTTGACATAGGTAAAAGATGTAAACTTCATGGAAATTACTTATACAATATCAGACTGTTTGATAACTACAGAATGTCTTTAAGCATCCCCTTTATTGCCATCCTGTTGCAGTTTTGCCTTTTGCAATCCACAGTTATGTTAGTTCTTCTTGGTTATATGTTTTTAAACTCATTTCTTCTTTTCTCAATATTAATCCTCTTCTATGAGACAGAAAAAGAGATAAATTCATGCGGGAGTAAGTTAAGTCTCTGAAATACATTTTTTTCATTTTCCTATTTTTTAAATACAAATGCATTTTGCAATTTTTATTTACAGATTTAACAGATTTTCATTTTCTTCGCCTCTGTATTATTATTATTCAATCTAGGAAGATCTGGATGGTTTCTTTGACGCCTACTTGATTTTTGCCAAGATGATACAAGCATCACCATCATTGGTAAGTTTTACAAGTCAATTCACCCTGGTTTGGATGAAGAATAACAAGTGACAGCGTAATAACAAATTTGAGTTAATTCCTGGAAATGCAATGTATCTGTTTAATAAATATTTATATTTTACAGTGAAACAGTAATTGAAGATTAACAGTTTGTATCTGCTGTAATGTTTAGTTAAACTTGTTGCTTGATATGATGTGTCTCAATCTTTCGTATTAATTGTCAACCAATGTTAAAAAATAACATTGTTCAAATGTTCTTTTTTACTGTAATGCTGATCAGTTATTTTGAGTATTGGTATATTACAGATATATTTTGATCAGATATTTTCGAAGCTTGTTCAAGAAACAGATTTAAAAATTGCTTTGACAGAGTTCAGTGAAAGAAACAAGTAAAAATACTACAAAAGAGAAAAAGCAGCCACAAGAGGTGAATACACTAATAGCAACAGTATGGTTTTAAAGAATATGTGTAATGTCATTAAAACAAATTACTTTATTTCATGAATAAACATATATATATATCTACACACACACACACAAATCCTAGTCAAATAACACTAACAGTATTAAATATGTCTTCAGAGAAAAATACGTCTAAAACCAGGAGATATGATCGGATTTAATAACAGGAGAATGGGGCATGGCAGAACTGCCTATGAGGAAACTGCTGCGGGACACCGACATCTGCAGGTCTGTCTGTGTGTATCTGTATATTTGTTCATTAATATTCTTCAAATATAATTCCCTGAATTAAACCATATTTGGCCTATAGATTTGTTCATACCATTTTAAGTTCAAACATTGATAATTTTGAAAATGAACTGTCAGCTGTCTTGGAATTTAACACTATCTTAATACCAGCGTATCTTCATTTTCAGGGATGTTACATCAACATTGACGAGTTCAAAAGCAGGGTGCAAGTTCTTTCCCTAACTGTTGGAGATGGCAGTTTAGCAAAGAGGGTATTCAATGGTAGTTCATTCTAAGTGACACCCCTCACTTGATGCAAACATTTATTTTTACTTTGGACAGAGAGAAAACCCGATTGTTTTGTGATCATTTGTCCAATATGCATGCTTGAAGAATGACTCACTGCATCACATTACTTCAGCTATGTTCTTAGCCACAAAAAATGAGTGGCAACATACAACATCGTCAAAGAGTGAATATTCTTACTTTAAAAGGGACAAACATGCAAAACTGAAATTCGTGCAAACTTTATATATAATATGGTTCATTTTCTGAAAATGTGTACCTTTCATTCTTACTCATTATGAAAAAATTTATGAAAAACCGATCATCTCTCTCGATCCATCTTGATTAGAACAATGCATTTCCCTTGCCCTCACAAATAGTGGATGTGACGTCATTGGAGACTGTTCACACCGGCATTGTTGATAATGAATTATGGAGCACTCGGCCCGTAGAGAACTCACCCTGGGAGAAGGATCATATATACTAATTCTGAGATGGCTGTTAAGGCTTTATTTATTGTTGATTTTCTTCAACTTAACTTATTAAATCTTTCAAATTTTCAATTTTTCAACTTTTGCATTTGATAAACTCTGCTTCTATACTTAATGAAAAAGAAGTGGTATCTGTCCATCTTGCTCTGCTCTTCAAATCATTAGATACCTTTTAATTGGGGAAAAATAGATTGGATGTAAGCATGATGTGAGTTTTATATATGAAAGGGCTCCAACCTAACAACCAAAGTCATCCTGAGACGACTTTATGGCATGGACCTCTATAACCAAAAATCGACTGAATTGGTGCTGACTGTTAATAAGCCAATGGGTCATAGTATCATCTCTCTAATTTAACAATTTAATTTGATTTTTCATTGAGATTTGCTAACCTTTGATGAATGATACTAGAACTTGATAAAAAGCATCAATGACGCCATACTCAGGAAATGTGGTCGCTACTGAGTTCAATATCATTTAGTTTATTTCTTCTTATTTGTCAGTGTTTGCAGTTTTATTTTTTCTCAATAAAACAAACTATTTAAAGTTGAATGAAAAGTTTAAAAATATTTCAATATTAAATTGCGAGTGAAAAATAATCATGTTTATGTTATTTTATTATATATAATTATACCATGATCACGTGTACTGACGGGAATTTTTAAACCATAAACACATATTTGAACTGTTCAACATACTTCGGACATAATGAGAAGATCAACTTTAAAAAAAATATGTTCTTGGGTCTTTTGAGAAACATTCAAACTCGAAATGTCTCTGGCATAACCTGGTGTGTTGAGTTAGCATAAAACCTTCTCTCTTTAATTTGATCGCCCATACAAATCTCCTTTTAGAGTCCTTTGGAAATGTGAAAAAACTAATCTTCTGTCTGGAACTGCTATTATCCACACAATTTAGAGCTGCGTATTGAATCATCTTGTTTCTACTTGACACTTCGCAGCACAAACTGAATATGACTCTTATACATTCATTATCTCAATTGACATCACATCCTGTTTGTATGGAAGGAGCTAACAAATTTGTGGCAGGGTCATTCCGTTTGATCTCGGAATACAGGGCGGTATTTTTTATGAAAGTAAGTGCAATTACAATAGATGCAAATAAAAACAAAATATTTGGGATAGATTACACAAACTACTAAATATCCTTCTATTTACAATAAAATTAAGCAGGTCAGGGTTTTGTCCCCTTTAATATTACTTTTACAAATGACTAATGTTTTTGGCATAAATGTCTGGAAAGTGCAAATTTTGTTTGATTTTAGCATTGCTAATGTAATTAAAGTGTAGAGATATTTTTAATACAGGATTTATGTCTATATCTATCATCAAACATAAATCCTGTCTTATTCTAGAAGAGGCTGTGTGTGCTATTTGTTTTATAATTCAATGTGATCCTAAAGGAATTAAAAGTAGCATGTAGACCAGAAGTATTTCTAGATAAGTCTATATCTATATCTATATATGTATCTAGATAAGTCTTATTGCTTTGCAGTTCATTTTTGTTTCTACTTCCAATCAGAAGATCAATTTATTGTTTTCTGGCAATTAAAAGGGCAAAAATGTGTATGTAATTTTTCTGCTTTACATATGTAAATAGAAACTTAAAAACTAAATTAAAAATGTAATCCTAATGTCTTATTATACCAATGTTTTCTTAAGTTGTTTTCACAATACCATACACCATTCGATCCAGTTAGTGAGACTTCCATTTCCAAATGAACATTGTCTGCAGTTTCAAATTGGATTTGTTTTCTTCTCTATTCTTCATTCAATCATTTTTTTCTATGTTAATGTATATTTCTATGTTAATGTATATTTCAAAACAATTAATATTTTCATTTTCTAAACTGGAAGTAAGTCTAATAATCCTGCCTACTGATATTGACATGCACAGTATAAGACTTAGATTATTACAAAGGAAATACTTACACATTCTTAATCAAATGGAAGCTGTATGTATGTATGTACGCACGCACGCATGCAAGCATGCATGTATGTATGTATGGGGGGTTTAATGGCATGTCAGAACAATCAAGACTATTTAGTGTGGGGTAAAATGTAACATTTTTCCTTAAAAATTCAATGCTATCAGTGAACTTTACAAGAGTTTAATATCACTGCTATAAGCATGTAAATGACTGATGCAAGCATGCTTCAAGCTTTCTACTGGGTAAAGAAAATGAGTATAACAGTTTTAAATGGTGGTGGCCATTCAGTAATAATTGAAATGGTAGTACTTTGTATGACTGTAGGATTTTGTTAACAGTATTTTCTCCCCATATAGACCGTCAGATACTTTTGATTCTAGATTTACCTGACACTATCATTGTCGTCAGCAAAAATCATTAATAAAGCAACTGATATTTATGAATGATTATTTACAGGCGGTAATTTGGTTATTAATAAAGCAACTGATATTTATGAATGATTATTTACAGGCGGTAATTTGGTTATTAATAAAGCAACTGATATTTATGAATGATTATTTACAGGCGGTAATTTGGTTATTAATAAAGCAACTGATATTTATGAATGATTATTTACAGGCGGTAATTTGGTTATTAATAAAGCAACTGATATTTATGAATGATTATTTACAGGCGGTAATTTGGTTATTAATAAAGCAACTGATATTTATGAATGATTATTTACAGGCGGTAATTTGGTTATTAATAAAGCAACTGATATTTATGAATGATTATTTACAGGCGGTAATTTGGTTATTAATAAAGCAACTGATATTTATGAATGATTATTTACAGGCGGTAATTTGGTTATTAATAAAGCAACTGATATTTATGAATGATTATTTACAGGCGGTAATTTGGTTATTAATAAAGCAACTGATATTTATGAATGATTATTTACAGGCGGTAATTTGGTTATTAATAAAGCAACTGATATTTATGAATGATTATTTACAGGCGGTAATTTGGTTATTAATAAAGCAACTGATATTTATGAATGATTATTTACAGGCGGTAATTTGGTTATTAATAAAGCAACTGATATTTATGAATGATTATTTACAGGCGGTAATTTGGTTATTAATAAAGCAACTGATATTTATGAATGATTATTTACAGGCGGTAATTTGGTTATTAATAAAGCAACTGATATTTATGAATGATTATTTACAGGCGGTAATTTGGTTATTAATAAAGCAACTGATATTTATGAATGATTATTTACAGGCGGTAATTTGGTTATTAATAAAGCAACTGATATTTATGAATGATTATTTACAGGCGGTAATTTGGTTATTAATAAAGCAACTGATATTTATGAATGATTATTTACAGGCGGTAATTTGGTTATTAATAAAGCAACTGATATTTATGAATGATTATTTACAGGCGGTAATTTGGTTATTAATAAAGCAACTGATATTTATGAATGATTATTTACAGGCGGTAATTTGGTTATTAATAAAGCAACTGATATTTATGAATGATTATTTACAGGCGGTAATTTGGTTATTAATAAAGCAACTGATATTTATGAATGATTATTTACAGGCGGTAATTTGGTTATTAATAAAGCAACTGATATTTATGAATGATTATTTACAGGCGGTAATTTGGTTATTAATAAAGCAACTGATATTTATGAATGATTATTTACAGGCGGTAATTTGGTTATTAATAAAGCAACTGATATTTATGAATGATTATTTACAGGCGGTAATTTGGTTATTAATAAAGCAACTGATATTTATGAATGATTATTTACAGGCGGTAATTTGGTTATTAATAAAGCAACTGATATTTATGAATGATTATTTACAGGCGGTAATTTGGTTATTAATAAAGCAACTGATATTTATGAATGATTATTTACAGGCGGTAATTTGGTTATTAATAAAGCAACTGATATTTATGAATGATTATTTACAGGCGGTAATTTGGTTATTAATAAAGCAACTGATATTTATGAATGATTATTTACAGGCGGTAATTTGGTTATTAATAAAGCAACTGATATTTATGAATGATTATTTACAGGCGGTAATTTGGTTATTAATAAAGCAACTGATATTTATGAATGATTATTTACAGGCGGTAATTTGGTTATTAATAAAGCAACTGATATTTATGAATGATTATTTACAGGCGGTAATTTGGTTATTAATAAAGCAACTGATATTTATGAATGATTATTTACAGGCGGTAATTTGGTTATTAATAAAGCAACTGATATTTATGAATGATTATTTACAGGCGGTAATTTGGTTATTAATAAAGCAACTGATATTTATGAATGATTATTTACAGGCGGTAATTTGGTTATTAATAAAGCAACTGATATTTATGAATGATTATTTACAGGCGGTAATTTGGTTATTAATAAAGCAACTGATATTTATGAATGATTATTTACAGGCGGTAATTTGGTTATTAATAAAGCAACTGATATTTATGAATGATTATTTACAGGCGGTAATTTGGTTATTAATAAAGCAACTGATATTTATGAATGATTATTTACAGGCGGTAATTTGGTTATTAATAAAGCAACTGATATTTATGAATGATTATTTACAGGCGGTAATTTGGTTATTAATAAAGCAACTGATATTTATGAATGATTATTTACAGGCGGTAATTTGGTTATTAATAAAGCAACTGATATTTATGAATGATTATTTACAGGCGGTAATTTGGTTATTAATAAAGCAACTGATATTTATGAATGATTATTTACAGGCGGTAATTTGGTTATTAATAAAGCAACTGATATTTATGAATGATTATTTACAGGCGGTAATTTGGTTATTAATAAAGCAACTGATATTTATGAATGATTATTTACAGGCGGTAATTTGGTTATTAATAAAGCAACTGATATTTATGAATGATTATTTACAGGCGGTAATTTGGTTATTAATAAAGCAACTGATATTTATGAATGATTATTTACAGGCGGTAATTTGGTTATTAATAAAGCAACTGATATTTATGAATGATTATTTACAGCCGGTAATTTGGTTATTAATAAAGCAACTGATATTTATGAATGATTATTTACAGGCGGTAATTTGGTCATTAATAAAGCAACTGATATTTATGAATGATTATTTACAGGCGGTTATTTGGTCATTAATAAAGCAACTGATATTTATGAATGATTATTTACAGGCGGTAATTTGGTTATTAATAAAGCAACTGATATTTATGAATGATTATTTACAGGCGGTAATTTGGTTATTAATAAAGCAACTGATATTTATGAATGATTATTTACAGGCGGTAATTTGGTTATTAATAAAGCAACTGATATTTATGAATGATTATTTACAGGCGGTAATTTGGTTATTAATAAAGCAACTGATATTTATGAATGATTATTTACAGGCGGTAATTTGGTTATTAATAAAGCAACTGATATTTATGAATGATTATTTACAGGCGGTAATTTGGTCATTAATAAAGCAACTGATATTTATGAATGATTATTTACAGGCGGTTATTTGGTCATTAATAAAGCAACTGATATTTATGAATGATTATTTACAGGCGGTAATTTGGTTATTAATAAAGCAACTGATATTTATGAATGATTATTTACAGGCGGTAATTTGGTTATTAATAAAGCAACTGATATTTATGAATGATTATTTACAGGCGGTAATTTGGTTATTAATAAAGCAACTGATATTTATGAATGATTATTTACAGGCGGTAATTTGGTTATTAATAAAGCAACTGATATTTATGAATGATTATTTACAGGCGGTAATTTGGTTATTAATAAAGCAACTGATATTTATGAATGATTATTTACAGGCGGTAATTTGGTTATTAATAAAGCAACTGATATTTATGAATGATTATTTACAGGCGGTAATTTGGTTATTAATAAAGCAACTGATATTTATGAATGATTATTTACAGGCGGTAATTTGGTTATTAATAAAGCAACTGATATTTATGAATGATTATTTACAGGCGGTAATTTGGTTATTAATAAAGCAACTGATATTTATGAATGATTATTTACAGGCGGTAATTTGGTTATTAATAAAGCAACTGATATTTATGAATGATTATTTACAGGCGGTAATTTGGTTATTAATAAAGCAACTGATATTTATGAATGATTATTTACAGGCGGTAATTTGGTTATTAATAAAGCAACTGATATTTATGAATGATTATTTACAGGCGGTAATTTGGTTATTAATAAAGCAACTGATATTTATGAATGATTATTTACAGGCGGTAATTTGGTTATTAATAAAGCAACTGATATTTATGAATGATTATTTACAGGCGGTAATTTGGTTATTAATAAAGCAACTGATATTTATGAATGATTATTTACAGGCGGTAATTTGGTTATTAATAAAGCAACTGATATTTATGAATGATTATTTACAGGCGGTAATTTGGTTATTAATAAAGCAACTGATATTTATGAATGATTATTTACAGGCGGTAATTTGGTTATTAATAAAGCAACTGATATTTATGAATGATTATTTACAGGCGGTAATTTGGTTATTAATAAAGCAACTGATATTTATGAATGATTATTTACAGGCGGTAATTTGGTCATTAATAAAGCAACTGATATTTATGAATGATTATTTACAGGCGGTTATTTGGTCATTAATAAAGCAACTGATATTTATGAATGATTATTTACAGGCGGTAATTTGGTTATTAATAAAGCAACTGATATTTATGAATGATTATTTACAGGCGGTAATTTGGTTATTAATAAAGCAACTGATATTTATGAATGATTATTTACAGGCGGTAATTTGGTTATTAATAAAGCAACTGATATTTATGAATGATTATTTACAGGCGGTAATTTGGTTATTAATAAAGCAACTGATATTTATGAATGATTATTTACAGGCGGTAATTTGGTTATTAATAAAGCAACTGATATTTATGAATGATTATTTACAGGCGGTAATTTGGTCATTAATAAAGCAACTGATATTTATGAATGATTATTTACAGGCGGTTATTTGGTCATTAATAAAGCAACTGATATTTATGAATGATTATTTACAGGCGGTAATTTGGTTATTAATAAAGCAACTGATATTTATGAATGATTATTTACAGGCGGTAATTTGGTTATTAATAAAGCAACTGATATTTATGAATGATTATTTACAGGCGGTAATTTGGTTATTAATAAAGCAACTGATATTTATGAATGATTATTTACAGGCGGTAATTTGGTTATTAATAAAGCAACTGATATTTATGAATGATTATTTACAGGCGGTAATTTGGTTATTAATAAAGCAACTGATATTTATGAATGATTATTTACAGGCGGTAATTTGGTTATTAATAAAGCAACTGATATTTATGAATGATTATTTACAGGCGGTAATTTGGTTATTAATAAAGCAACTGATATTTATGAATGATTATTTACAGGCGGTAATTTGGTTATTAATAAAGCAACTGATATTTATGAATGATTATTTACAGGCGGTAATTTGGTTATTAATAAAGCAACTGATATTTATGAATGATTATTTACAGGCGGTTATTTGGTTATTAATAAAGCAACTGATATTTATGAATGATTATTTACAGGCGGTAATTTTGTCATTAATAAAGCAACTGATATTTATGAATGATTATTTACAGGCGGTAATTTGGTCATTAATAAAGCAACTGATATTTATGAATGATTATTTACAGGCGGTAATTTGGTTATTAATAAAGCAACTGATATTTATGAATGATTATTTACAGGCGGTAATTTGGTCATTAATAAAGCAACTGATATTTATGAATGATTATTTACAGGCGGTAATTTGGTTATTAATAAAGCAACTGATATTTATGAATGATTATTTACAGGCGGTAATTTGGTTATTAATAAAGCAACTGATATTTATGAATGATTATTTACAGGCGGTAATTTGGTTATTAATAAAGCAACTGATATTTATGAATGATTATTTACAGGCGGTAATTTGGTTATTAATAAAGCAACTGATATTTATGAATGATTATTTACAGGCGGTAATTTGGTTATTAATAAAGCAACTGATATTTATGAATGATTATTTACAGGCGGTAATTTGGTTATTAATAAAGCAACTGATATTTATGAATGATTATTTACAGGCGGTAATTTGGTTATTAATAAAGCAACTGATATTTATGAATGATTATTTACAGGCGGTAATTTGGTTATTAATAAAGCAACTGATATTTATGAATGATTATTTACAGGCGGTAATTTGGTTATTAATAAAGCAACTGATATTTATGAATGATTATTTACAGGCGGTAATTTGGTTATTAATAAAGCAACTGATATTTATGAATGATTATTTACAGGCGGTAATTTGGTTATTAATAAAGCAACTGATATTTATGAATGATTATTTACAGGCGGTAATTTGGTTATTAATAAAGCAACTGATATTTATGAATGATTATTTACAGGCGGTAATTTGGTTATTAATGTATATCCGTCTCTTATTGATAAAATCATTGATTATTATCAGTGATTACAAAATAAATAACAAATAAGATGACTATGCATAATGCTCGTGGACCGATCATGGTGATAAATTTGCGATTACCTACTTATAAAACATTTTGATGGACTTGGTGATGTTGCCCAAGGTTTATTTAAGATAGCCCCAAAAGCATAACTGATTGCAAAGCAACTAGGAATGAAAGCCTATGACATTGTTGGCGGTAAAGCTCCTGGTACTATTGGTAATGTTACCGGTAAAGTGTTTTCAGCAATCAAGGAATATGAGAACCACAAGCGGTTCAACATCAACCAATGAAATTACCAAGCATTGAAGTCATGCCTGAAAATGTCAGTAAAATAATAAATCAAGCTGCAAATCAAAAGCTAGCAGATTTCGCTGGTGAAGCAGAAAAATATATATAGCTGCAAATTTAATAGCAGGAAGTGGTCTTCGTGTTCGACAGCAATAATTAATTAATTAAATAACTAAATTTTTAAACGTATATCCGATACCATATTTTACATAGATACACCAGTTGTACATAATCTTGACTGACAAATCGTAGTATGACCGAGTGTAACCTGTAACCACAGTTATTTTGGGGATATATCCACTAAATGATAAACTCAGCAATGATGATTTAGAGCTGATTAAATTTTCAAAAAAATAAATTGTGTAGCCAAAACTTCATAAACACAATACATGGAAAAGGACTTGTAACAGACCTAGGAGGCAAAAAATAAATATCAAATATGTTACTGAGCTAGGAAAGAAACTAAAAAAAATTCCCATAATGCAGTAATAATATTTCCACTAAATCAACATGATCAATTTTTCTACAATTATATTTTTTATTTTATTGAAAACATTTGGAAATGCAATCTTGTGTCTGTGTAGTTGTTTTCAAGTTCCGATAATGAAAACTACAGTATATTTAAACGACCTAATGGATATATTTATTGTTCAGAATCTCTCCACATAAACTGAAAAATATTGTGTAGAAATTTTCATCGCAGACTGACAATATTGAACAATTACTGAATAATTGTTTTAACATTCTGTCAGTTGCTGCCAACTTTTCAAGAGAAAAACAATTGATGGAAACCAACTCGGTTTGAATTTCTTGGGGATATACAACACAGTTGTATAGAATATGGACAAGGCGGATAATGGAATACTAAATACGATTATAAATATGTTATCTCGGTTGATATGGTAGCATGTTATCCAGAAAGTTTTTTTTTTTGTAATGGGAGAATGCTCTGAATATTTTAACCAATTTGGACATCCAAACAACAGACATTTGCCAGATATTAACTTTACTGGATACGCCTGTATCGAGTCATTTGAGTTTACAAAAGGTCTTCAAAGAATTTTTTCTGTTGGGTTTAGTAAACATATTTC
The DNA here is from genome assembly GCA_030141615.1 of Unio pictorum. NCBI lineage: Eukaryota > Metazoa > Mollusca > Bivalvia > Unionida > Unionidae > Unio > Unio pictorum. Next base: position 3,999,952 of record JARLTB010000254.1, read on the forward strand.
AGGAAAAAGTTGGGCACCAACTGTATTCTTACGATATATGCTTGATGTAAAAATAATGATATCGATAGCTGTTAGTAAAGAATTATATAATATAATCCGATATCATTACGATATATGCTTGATGCAAAAATAATGATATCGATAATTGTTAGTGAAGAATTATATAATATCATGCGCAGAAACAAGTTTGGTTACAGCAAAATAGATATTCAAATGAAAATCCTGCCATGACCGATTACAAAAAAAACCCCACAAAAGATCTCGGCAGAAAAAAAAATATTGGCAAATATATCCAAGAAGGGTCATATGATCATAAATGACATTGTTGTCTACTGGTACTCGACGATGCTGAACTTGATTTTATAATTGCAACGAAGAGAAATGTGTTTGCAAACCGCAAAAAAAGCTTTCTTTTTCTAATGGAACTAAATTAGGTTTATGTTTTGTTAAAACCTCATGTATACTTAATCTATGGTAAATAGAAAACTTTATAATATAATCGTTGATTTTATTTATTTGGGAAGTGTTAAGTATATCTGATTTGATATATATTTTTAAAAATTTAATAGTTGTTTTTAGTTTTCATTATATGCTATTGTAATGTTAATTTATTCACTAAAGATAATGTTTTCTTAGAAATCTGTTGACCGAATTATTCTTTGTTAAACAAGTAATGTTGACTTAGACCCTGACCCTGATTCAAGGTAAGTGGAAACTAGGTAAACAGATTTAATTTTTATTTTAAAATAATTTATGTTTATCAAGCTTAGTGGGACTAATGAATTGGTAAACAACTGTTATTCTTGGCGTAGGAATGATTGGTTCTCGTCAGGGCCATGTTAAGAGTACGTGATCGATCACGTGTCTCCTCCCCTCTTTCGTGATTTCGCAATTTGGTGATTTGTTCATAACTGAATATTAGAATAAGATATAATCTTTGTTTTAGTGAAATATAGTTAGTTATGGGCTTTATAAATGACCATAAGTCATTTTCTGTTGTTGTTGCCAAGTTTTTGAATCCATGTTAACAATTCTTCGGTTCATTTGGATTTTAAAGGATTAATTCATATGTCTGGAAATAGTTGATGTGCTTATACAAAATTCGTGGACAAAGACAGTTTATCAAAATTTATTTCGGACTGGCAATACCGGAGTGTTAAATCTTGTGATTCTACAAGGAATTGTAGAATAACACAAAACAGATTTCATCATACGTCATCATCTTCCAACTTGTATTTTCCAACAGGACTCGAACATGAAGCTTTTATAGCATTTACTTACTAGGACCTTTGCAATTGAATTCGTGGATTATTGTTGAATTTGATTCTTATAACTATTAATTATTTTTCCATTTATACAATCTTTCTCCAGGGAAAACAATTATTTTTTAAATTGTTCAAAGCTTGTTGTTTTCACGCTTTTACCATTTATTAAATCCCAAACTCATAACAATATCATATATATATATATATATATATATATATATATATATATATATATATATATATATATATATATATATATATATATATATCTGTGTGTGTGTGTGTGTGTGCTTTAATCATTTCATATTTGGCTGTTTCTGAGAGACTAATTTGAATGTTCAGGTTTTCATATAAAATAAAAAAAATGGGAACAAGCTGTCTGTATCAAAGAACATAGCTTTGTACCAAGAGTTCTGGTCTTATTTAGTCAAGAAATTAAATACAGGATATCCAGACACAGAATATTTTCTTTCCTTACATAAACATCAAATATTTTTTTATGTTGAGTTACAACAAAACATATTCATTTAATAAATGGTAAAGCCACAAGTAAAAACTCCAGTAAAGACAAAAAGATCTTAAAAGGTTTGATTACAAAACTGAAAATGAATTGAGGTTTATTTCACATACGTCCACAAAGAATATCCATTGGTAAAAGTGACCTTGACCTTACCCAAGAGTCGTAGGTGGTTGGAGGATACGTAATAATAATGCAGCTGGCAAAATATTGCGAGTATCCCTCATGTTTTCTGGATTCATGACCATGCAGGAAAACGTAATCTAAAACTTTAAGGAAACTACGAGGGTGGTGCTTCGCTGACAAACAAAACAAGTAACATTTATCTCCCCTGCTAATGCAGGTTACAATAAAATATTACATCAGGTACATTTGAGAGCCAAAATGCTTTTTACCAAGTCCGTTCATATTTTTTTCCTTGTTTGATTACAGTGAGTATGTTAAACACATTTATCTTTCTATTATTGGTAACAATAACTATGTATTTTGGCTCATAATGGTCATTTAGACAAATCTGAGAGTTTCAATCCATATTGATATTTGTCAAGTGTGATTACAATTTGCCAAATACATAAATACATTTTGAATAGATGGAATAATACCTGCTGATGATATGACAATAGATGATGGTATGACAATTGTTGATGGTATGACAATTGATGGTATAACAATTGAGGATTGACATTTGATGATATGACATTTGATGATGATTGACATTTGATGATGGTATGACAATTGATGATGGTATGACAATTGATGATATGACA